>OU343218.1:140423731-141023731 GCA_910596185.1 Chrysanthemum makinoi
TCTCTCTTCTCTCAATAAGAATCCGGCCACCCATTTAGGGTTCCGGCGCCACCTCCAATTCCGACCAACTTTCCGCCACCTCCAATCTTCACACCGCCTCTTCCAAATGGTAGATCGGACCATGGTGCTTCCATTTTCACATCACATGCACCCGTAAAGTCGAAGACGCACCCTAAATCTACAATATTAGATTCGAAATATTAGGGTTTCAGGTGCTAAACGTTTTAAAAGTGGTCAAGCTCGGATGGTTACGAGTTGTACTCGTATAAGACGCCACCAACATGGGGGAAACGTGTGTTAGTAACACACGACCCTCGTATTCCTCTTTTCTCGCACGTTAAAGGAAACCCCCTTTCATGTTGTTATTTTCAGTATGAACGATTTCAAATCGTTTTATTGGTCTTGTTAATTTTTCGTGGATAACAAATAAATAAAACAAGAATTAAAAATATGGTGTCGATTATCGTGTGGGTGGAAGCTGATGAAATTAGTGTTTGGGTTTTGATAATTGTTGTCTGATTTACGAGTTAACTGTGAAGGTTTCAGTTTGGATTCGAAAGCTTTGTGCTCGTTTGCGTTAGTATTCGCCCGTTTAATTTCATGAGCCAAGTCCGGTTATGTGAACTAGTGTCAAATTCTGTCTTTGTTCTCGGGTCACACTCGTGTGGGTCACGTATGGGTCAGGTCTGATGACCTAGTGTCGCGACCATGGGCTCCAAACTTGTTCTTCGTATTGAGCTTTGGATAGTTAGTATCGGGTAGTTAGTGTTGGGTCAGAATGTGTATGGTGGTCATGACTCATTTTGGGATTTCTTGGTCTCAAGATTGTAAACGTGTGGTCGCCTAAACCTTTGTTTCGAGTTTGATATAAAAGTTGCTATTGGTTCCTGATCGGTTAAGGATCCTTAGGGTGTTTGTTTGATTCTTGTAAGTCGAAGTTGACTCAGTCACTAAGTCGAGTCAGTGGACTTGGTCACGAGTCGGGCGGGTTTATTGGTACATCTTAGTGTGGTAAATCTTAATAAAAACAAATTTAAAGGTTTTGGTGGATTGGTACAGATAAATACATTCAAACTTATTTTGAGTTCGCTTATTGCCCTAGTGAAAATGTGTAAACTAATTACCCTAAACTACTCTTGATTAACTATTGTAAGGTTACCAAATTTTTGGGTACATTGAATTTGCGATAGGCTTAGCAGCCCATGATAAGAGGTGTATATTAGTTTGTTGTAACTATGCTCATTAGCCTAAATATTTCAGGATGCGTTTAATAGATTAACGGGCTCAAGGCTCAACACATTTTTTTATAAGTTAACAATGAGATATTTGATATAAGTGACGGACTAAAGATATAAATAGAATATATTAGAACTTATAATGTTTAATATGGTTTATACATTTAAAGTAACAATTGACACACAATTATATTGGTTTATAAGTTGTGCTTTATTAAACGTTTTGAACTAACCAATATAATATTTTAGACTTACGCAAGTTTAATATATGATGAGGCCGATAAGGTTAAATATTATAGTTTCACTAATACCGCGACATTTACCTATATAATATCGACAAATACGTTTTTATTTGATAGAAACCCTTATCAACTACGATAATAACTCGTTTTTACTACAATAATAACTTGTGATTTTGAAATACATGATTAGCTTCTATAACTTGTTGAAAACGATTGTTTTGAATAAGTCAACTTATTAAAGTCGCAATGGTTTGGGAAATAACGAATGTGTCATTTGTAGTATACTATTTACTATACCTATATGAAGTAATTCGGGAAAACTTGTATAAATTGAATAGCGATTGAGAAACCTTTTTAATTGATCGATAAATGGAAACTTTCTTGTTATTAAACATGTACGTTTGGGGATTACAGTAAATTGCCGAACTTTAACATTAACCTATCTATGTTACATAAATAGTTGTCGTCGCTTCCTAGTCTTTGACTAGCTGGAGTAATGTCGGTACTTCTTAATTTGGTCGATGTCTTTTCCTGTTTGGCGTGAGTTATGGTCTGTATGTCTCGATTATGTCGATGTCTTCTCTTCTTTCGCGTGAGTTGTGCATCGCACTTATGTTTCTTACCACCACATGAAACGCTAAAACCAAACTTTTGAGATGTTAATTATGAACTTTTGGGAACGATAATGTACTTTTGAAAGTAACGACATGAATGATCCACGAAAACTACAACACATTACTTTCTATTGATTTCTTTATCGTATGAGCCATATTCTAAGAATATCATATACGCATTAGGTTGCGTCGCAACTATTCTATTATACTCGTCATACATTCTTTTGGATGCCATGGAGATTAACTTTAGATGCCAGTCGTGTCAATAGTGAATAGTGCATTGCTGTGCCGTGATTACCTGTTATCTTCTGCTAGTGTTTATTCGTGCATTGCTGTGGCTAAGGTAAGTTTCATGGCCCCACTATTTACCTCACGCTTAACTATATTAAAGCAGAATCATGCTACTCGCTATGTTTTCGCATTCTAAGGAAAACTATTACGATTTGCTATATGCTTGATCTGCTAGATAGATGTGCGGTAGTTGTTGCCTTAGACTGGGGTAGCAATCCTAATTGCTATAACTGTTGCCTAGCTAAGAATAGACTTCTACTTCGACCTAGTCCGGGGTTGGCAATTGTTCTAGATTTTGCCACGACAGTGTGCTGGACTAGAGTCGCTGGGCCAGAGTAGTCCCTGGATGCGGGACATGTTTATGGTTGGTGATCCGGGTAGGATCGGTATTTATCTATCTTAGGTCTTGCATAGCAAATCAACTCCTAATGGTCCACTATGATTTTGTTGAACTTAAACCTATGAACTCACCAGCGAAAGCTGACCTTTTAGCATGATTTCTCAGGAATTTGAGAGGTGTTTGGAATACGTGATCGGTGGAAGCTTGGAAAGAAGGCGGTTTTAAGGATCATTTCTGACTCTGATAAAATTTTGGGACCTATTTTATTAAATCATGTTTTGGGCCTAATATTTATACTTTTGGATTAAATGTTCCGAATACTTTAATTTGGGATTGGTTTTGAATGTTAAATGACTATCTTTTTGCTATACTTGTGTGCGATACCAATCCAATAGTAACGCCCTGAAAACTTGATTAAGTCTTCCGCTGTACCGAGATTTGGGGGTGTTACAGATTGGTATCAAAGCACAAGGTTATAGAGAATTAGGTATTTATAAACCCTAAACTATAACCACTTAATTGATTATGGTATGAACTGCGATTTGAATTATGAGATGATCTGTTAAGGGATATTGTGAACTGATTGTGGAAAAGTTATGATTTGGAGATATGATTATTGATTTTGGGAAATGAGGTATGATTATTGATTTTGGAAAATGAGATGAGGTTATCGAGATATTACAGAATTTGATTTGAGTAAACGGTACATTATGATTTTGGAATTTTAAACTCGATTGATTTAATATGGATGATTGAGAACGCATTAGACGAATTGATTGATAAGATGATTGATGAGATGTTTAGGGCTGATTTGATGAACGGTTTGATTGAACACTTGATTGAGCGTGTGCCCTGTTAGTAGACGATTTAAGTCTGCCTATCTTAGTAGTTCACTATAAGCATTCCGTATGCTTATACACTCACAGAAAGCATGTCCTCATGCTTTCGCACGTGCAATACCTTTCATAGAGTGTGGAGTCCCAAACCTTAAATCTATAACACTTAACTTATATTAAGTAGTTGCCTTGGGTATATCCCAAAACAATAAAGAGAAAACCTTGTATGAATATACACAAATACGTGGGATCTATTGGACTATTTTTGGAAGATTAAAGTGAACAAGTGAACACAGAATGTGATAACCAATAATTCAACATTATTTATCAATAATGCGGATACTCTCAAAGTATCAGGGTTACGCAATTTCCTGGTGTAATCTCACCACTTGATTTAAAACTTGCACATTAGTAGTAGTCGTGGAAATGATTTGGGAATATAAAGGGAATGGTACTATTATAACTAACTCAGGGAGTCACAAACGAGGCCTTTTGTCTCGTGAACATGAGTTCCACAGTTAAGTTTTGATGAACACGAGTCTAAAACGCGTTAAAACTGATACAACATGTAAACTGGTGTGTTGGTATCGTGTGTGTGTCATGTGCACGTTTTTTGCATCTTATCATGTTTATGTGCCCTTGATCATAACTAGATGATGGATTATAATGATTTTGATGATGTCGATTGGTGATGGTCTCGTGTCACGATTTTGAGTCGAAACCTTCGTAAACCGTTGTTCCATTCTTTAAAATTTGTCAAATAAGTGGTAATCGGTTTTGATTACTAATAATGAATTCATGTTCGTTAATGTTATAATGATATGTGAAACCAGTAAGTGTTTTCAGATAATAAATTGGGCTAACGTGTGATTATTTGGTTAACGTTGAATCATTGGTATGAATCAGATTTTTGGAATCGAATGACATTTCAATTAACAGCCTTAATTGAATAACAACTTAATTGTGGTGTTTTGGGTAATTGGTAAGTTATTTACAAACATTAGATTTGACACCCGTTAATCGGTTGTGTTTGGGAAATTGAAAGAGTCAATTGGAAGTGTTTAATGGTGTTGGGTATGTTTGATTGTCTGTTTAGATGGCGAGATTGGTATGAGATTGTTTGAAGGATTAATTAGAATTGTGAAAATTGTTTATTTTTTACTTAATGATATATATATGGCAATTTTGCGCTACGTCAGGTGTTATCGTGACTTTCTAGTCTCGACTACCCTGACAGCACCGTAACATGGTCTTTAGTATTTATTTGGGTAATATGATTTTTGTAAAAGCCGAGAGCCATGACTCGGACTTGGGAACTCGAAACGAATAATGACTCGAAATTTATATTGGAATTTTTATCGAAATTTATATTGGAATTTTTATCGAAATTTATATTTTTATTGAAATTTATATTGAAATTTTTATTGAAATTTATAAGTGAGATGAATGAATTTATATTGAAATTATATCGAATCTTTATATATATATATATATATATATATATATATATATATATATATATATATATATATATATATATATATATATATATATATATATATATATATATATAAATTTATACTAGTAAATAGTACTACAAGATATAAGTGATAAATGGTTTTGTACTAAGCATTGGATAACATGGCTCACCTGGTTATCCAACATTTTAAAAAGGGAACCAACGTTTAAAAATAGAAACGTTTTGTAATAAAGGAGTGATTAAGTGTTTCGAGGGTACGTTTATTGAAATGTGTCATTTATGAATATTTAATGTCATTTATGTGTTGTGCGTGGGTTACGGATGACCTAACATTAATAGCGTCGATCCACGTATATAACGGACTTATTAGGTAGACGAACCTAATAGGTGCCCGCTATGTACGTAGGATAACGTTATTAATGGGTGAATTATCCTTATGACTCGTTAGGATGTGTTTGGTTTTGGGATAATAAGCGACATGAACAAATAGTTGAGTTTATCGAGTTGACGAATTCGATAAGGTCTAACTATTTATTCCGAAACTTATTAAACTATAAAGTTTATCATATAGACGTCTCATTGTGTCATTATGAGTCGCATTGTAGTTATTTGAGTGCATTCATGGTGATTGTCGAGTCGATACCACACACACACACACACGATGATACCTAACGCGAATAACTAAGTGGAGCAACGAGATATTTCTGAGATAAGAAAATGAATACATTTTGGGCATATAACATTGAAGTTGGGAATATATATATTGAGAATTGGTTATAATAATTGGTTGTGCCTTGCATAAAAAAAATTATCGAACCTCGATTGGATATAGACTGATCACCTATATTCAGCCAGAGACAGCAGGACATGGACTGATCACCTATGTCCGTCTCAGAGGTAAATTTTACAAATACTAGGAATTGTTATAACAAAATTGTGTTCGGGTTTGAGATTGGTTTTAAGAACGATAAACTTAAGGTGGACTCGCACACTCACACTCGCTAAACATCACGAAAGCCCGAACTCACACACGACACACTGGCATCGTAACACCTCTTGAATCGTAACACTTCTGGCATCACTATACGTCTCCGTTTATGTGAAATTCTTGGTTGTAGCACTTGAGCGTAGTTCGCCATAAATCGGGTGAGACCCGATTGGCACTGTTTTCATCCGAATTGTTTTTCGACATAAGCCTCGTTGATCTTATTCGAGCATTTGAAATTATTTTGGGCTATTTTTGGATTTGGTCTTGACTATTTTGGATTCGGTTTTGGATTTTGGTCCTTGGGTTTTGATTTGGTAATTTCGATCTCGTTCCGAGTTTTAACTCGTCATTTGACTTCGAGTCATCGTTTGGCCTCGAATTATTATTCGGCTCCGTTTCGTTGATAACTTTGTTAAAATCATTTTTCTACCTTTAGTCGGTATTCGATTTTGAAACGTCATACGGTCGCATTATGATAGTAACCGTATTGGAATTATTATTCCATTATATTTCGATAGTAATCTTGTTGGAATTATCATTCCACATCGTTTCGGTAGTAACACCGTGGATTTGTCATCGAGCCTCGTTTCGTTGGTAACCTTGTTACCGACACTTATACCTCAAGCCTAGTCTTGAACCGATTGTTGAGAAAACTTCCGGAACCATAATATTCACTCGAAGTTGATTTAAGCGACGTCATCGAGACGACGTTGCTAAACCGATAATATTGTGGTCGAAGTTGCTTCGCCAACAACTTTCAGTTAAGATAGTACCTCACGTGCTGTTGATGTCGTACCTTATCCTCTATGTAGGAACCCCTATCGATAACGATCTAACGACTTGTTTGAGTGAAATTGTTCACCGAGAATTATCCTTAGATATTGTTCCGTCGATGTTGACTCTAGCAAACATTGAACCCTCAACATTGTTTGTCAACAAAAGTCTGCTACGTCACACCACCGGTTATGGTAATACCTACCCTATTTTATCAACGTGGTACCTTACAAACCATAGATGAGAAATTCTCTAGCATACCTACTTATAGCCGTTGACGTTCACTCGTATTTAAGAGTTGAATTGATATTGATCGATAGTCGAACCTCTTTTGGAGATTATGATTATAGAGTTGAACCCTGAAACCTTTTGCGTTAAGTGTTAAGTGCACCAATGAGTCAATCGACAGACTGTGGTTAGTAACCAATACTCTCCCTTAGGAGTCGTACTTTCGTCTCTAACCTAGATATCATGCTAAGTCAACCGACCAATTGATGGTAGTAATCAACACTTTCTAATAGAGACATACTCTGAACTTCCTAGACTTCTCATCTAGTAGAGATTCCGTACTCAGCAGAAATCTTGAAATCCTAAAGAGAAACCGGAACCATGTTCTCTAGGACAATCACATAATCTTTCTCTCATCCTTCCAGAAGCAGTTGCTAACCTTTCGGACCTCTCACCAAACGATAAGCTACACTATAGACGAAACCTTGGAAGTAGATTCCCGCCTTTACCTAAGTGGTTGTTAGTAGTTTTACCAACCTATTCACCTCCCGCGAATTAGTAAAAAGGAAAAGTATGGACGACAATGCTCGTCTCTCCCCATAAGTTATACCAGTAATAGAGAATCTCCCTATCTTCTTTTAAGGAGGTGAGAGAATACCTACTCCTCAACCTTCAACTCACTCCGATACTCTTTAAGGAAAAAGTGTGACCGAAAAACTTAAGTTATACAAATGGGCTTCTCCACACGTAAAGGAAACCATGTGCTTTAGGAAATGCTGATTTCTATCCTTTCCGGATTATGGCAATTGCCACACACCCATTTTTCATCTATCACTTCCTAGAGCTGAGAAAACCGATCTGGATATGCTTGCAGTGTATCATCTCCAGACAAATGGCTAAAGTTGAGAAACCATTCGAACCCTAGTATAACACGTAGCGTGCCTATTAAGTTTGACAATGGTCGGGATAGACACTTTCCCTTGGCCAACATCTCCTATAACCATACCTATCACTTTAGTACCTCAAAGGCACCGTAGGAGATCCTCTATGGATGTAAGAGTAAATTCAGATGATTGGGAAGAAATGGAAATACCCCAACTTAGCAACCCTAAACCTGTTCGGAATGATACCAAGAAAACTGTTCTAAGTTGAGATGGATATGTAAGTTACTCACAAACCATTGGAGGCATAGACAACGTAAATCTCTTGAACCCTCTGAGATAACCTAGAATTAGGCTTACGGATCCACCACGAAATTATGTGAAGCGAGTATTAAACGTGAAAACTTAATCCCGCTATATCAATCCTTTGGAAAATCTTTTCTAGATTGAGACTTGTAGCACAGAGCCTTAAGCTACCACCGAGACTCAGTAGAGAGTTCCCAACATTTTGTGCATAATAGGAAGAAATGACTCGCTGATGAGGCAAATGTTATCCCTTTGGAAATCCTAATCTTTGGACGTTTAAACTTCGTTGACCTATCAAAACCAGAGATGATGAAACCTAGCAACTTTAGTAAAGTTGCCTCTCTATCCTCGACGTTCATAGAAACTCGCAGTAAGATCCAAAATTCACATGGGGAACGTGAAGATAAACCCTCGTGCTTATGCACTCTCCACTTTTAAACCTCAACGAGTAACTTGAGTTGAATCGCGAGGACGCGATTCATTTTAAGGAGGTGAGGCTGTGACAACTCGAAAATTTCTCGATGCGTCGTAATTGGGGAAACATCAATTTGAGCGATCGTTTGATTTAATTTGAGACACGAGTCGTGTTATATATCGTTTTTATTGGAAAAATTATTTTAAAAACAATGACGTAACTCTGGGATCATGAATCCTTCGTTTACTAAGTTAAACGAGCCCCGAACCTAATATATAACAAGTTTTGCAAAGTTACATCTAGGGTCCTTGGGATAGTTTACATCTCCACCCCTAGAGTTTCAAATGAACAAGAATAGTCCCTCCTGGAACTATATATACCCCAACCATTCCCACACTCTCTCATTTTCCACCCAACTTTCTCTCTCTTAATTCTCTCTCTCTCAATAAGAATCCGGCCACCCATTTAGGGTTCCGGCGCCGCCTCTAATTCCGGCCAACTTTCCGGCCGCCTCCAATATTCACACCGCCTATTCCAAATGGTAGATCGGACCATGGTGCTTCCATTTTCACATCACATGCACCCCTAAAGTCGAAGACGCGCCCTAAATCTACAATATTAGATTCAAAATATTAGGGTTTCAGGTGCTAAACGTTTTAAAAGTGGTCAAGCTCGGATGGTTACGAGTTGTACTCGTATAAGATGCCACCAACATGGGGGAAATGTATGTTAGTAACACACGACCCTCGTATTCCTCTTTTCTCGCACGATAAAGTGAAAACCCCCTTTCATGTTGTTATTTTCAGTTATGAATGATTTCAAATCGTATTATTGGTCTTGTTAATTTTTCGTGGATAACAAATAAATAAAACAAGAATTAAAAATATGGTTTCGATTATCGTGTGGTGAGAAGCTGATGAAATTAGTGTTTGGGTTTTGATAATTGTTGTCTGATTTACGAGTTAACTGTGAGGGTTTCAGTTTGGCTTCGAAAGCTTTGTGCTCGTTTGCGTTAGTATTCGCCCGTTTAATTTCATGAGCCAAGTCCGGTTATGTGAACTAGTGTGACATTCTGTCTTTGTTCTCGGGTCACACTCGTGTGGGTCACGTATGGGTCAGGTCTGATGACCTAGTGTCGCGACCATGGGCTCCAAACTTGTTCTTCGTATTGAGCTTTGGATAGTTAGTATCGGGTAGTTAGTGTTGGGTCAGAATGTGTATGGTGGTCATGAATCATTTTGGGATTTCTTGGTCTCAAGATTGTAAACGTGGTGTCGCCTAAACCTTTGTTTCGAGTTTGATATAAAAGTTGCTATTGGTTCCAGATCGGTTAAGGATCCTTAGGGTGTTTGTTTGATTCTTTTAAGTCGAAGTTGACTCAGTCACTAAGTCGAGTCAGTGGACTTGGTCACGAGTCGGGTCGGGTTGTATTGGTACATCTTAGTGTGGTAAATCTTGATAAAAACAAATTTAAAGGTTGTGTGGATTGGTACTAGATAAATACATTCAAACTTATTTTGAGTTCGCTTATTGCCCTAGTGAAAATGTGTAAACTAATTACCCTAAACTACTCTTGATTAACTATTCTAAAGTTACCAAATTTTTTGGTACATTGATATTGCGATAGGCTTAGCAACCCATGATATGGGGTGTATATTAGTTTGTTGTAACTATGCTCATTAGCCTAAATATTTAAGGATGTGTTAATAATTAACGGGCTCAAGGGCTCAACACATTTTTTTAATGGTAACAATGAGATATTTGATATAAGTGACGGACTAAAGATATAAATATAGATATATATTAGAACTTATAATGTTTAATATGGTTTATACATTTAAAGTAACAATTGACACACAAATTATATTGGTTATAAGTTGTGCTTTATTAAACGTTTTGAACTAACCAAATATAATATTTTAGACTCGACGCAAGTTTAATATATATGTTGAGGCGCGATAAGGTTAAATATTCTATTTTCACTAATAACGAGACATTTACCTATATAATATCGACAACTACGATAATAACTCGTTTTTACTACAATAATAACTTGTGATTTTGAAATACATGATTAGCTTCTATAACTTGTTGAAAATGATTGTTTTGAATAAGTCAACTTATTAAAGTCGCAATGGTTTGGGAATAAACGAATGTGTCATTTGTAGTATACTATTTACTATACCTTATATGAAGTAATTTCGGGAAAACTTGTATAATTATGAATAGCGATTGAGAAACCTTTATTAATTGAGCGATAAATGGAAACTTGTCTTGTTATTAAACATGTACGTTTGGGGATTACTGGGTAAATTGCCGAACTTAACAATTAACCTATCTATGTTACATAAATAGTTGTCGTCGCTTCCTAGTCTTTGACTAGCTGGAGTAATGTCGGTACTTCTTAATTTGGTCGATGTCTTTTCCTGTTTGGCGTGAGTTATGGTCTGTATGTCTCGATTATGTCGATGTCTTCACTTTTTTCGCGTGAGTTGTGCGTCGTACTTATGTTTCTTACCACCACACGAAACGCTAAAACCAAACTTTTGAGATGTTAATTATGAACTTTTGGGAACGATAATGTACTTTTGAAAGTAATGACATGAATGATCCACGAAAACTACAACACATTACTTTCTATTGATTTCTTTATCGTATGAGCCGTATTCTAAGAATATCGTATACGCATTAGGTTGCGTCGCAACTATTCTATTGTACCCGTCGTACATTCTTTTGGATGCCATGGAGATTAACTTTAGATGCCATTCGTGTCAATAGTGAATAGTGCATTGATGTGCCGTGATTACCTGTTATCTTCTGCTAGTGTTTATTCGTGCATTGCTGTGGCTAAGGTGAGTTTCATAGCCCCACTTTTATCTACGTTTTAACTATATTGGGGTGAGAATCATGCTACTATTTTCGGACCGTTAAAACTATTTGGATTTGCTTATATGCTTGTTGTTTAGATAGATGTGCGGTAGTTGTTGCCTTAGACTAGGGTAGCAATCCTAATTGCTATAACTGTTGCCTAGCTAAGAATAGACTTCTACCTCGACCTAGTCCGGGGTTGGCAATTGTTCTAGATTTTGCCACGACAGTGCTGGACTAGATTCGTTGGGCCCGAGTAGTCCCTGGATGCGGGACATGTTTATGGTTGGTGATCCGGGTAGGATCGGTATTTATCTATCTTAGGTCTTGCATAACAAATCAACTCCTACTGGTCCACTATGATTTTGTTGAACTTAAACCTATGAACTCACCAGCGTAAGCTGACCTTTTAGCATGATTTCTCAGGAATTTGAGAGGGGTTTGGAATACGTGATCGGTGGAAGCTTGGCAAGAAGGCGGGTTCAAGGATCATTTCTGACTCTGATAAAATTTGGGGACCTATTTTATTAAATCACGTTTTGGGCCTAATATTTATACTTTTGGATTAAATGTTCCGAATACTTAAATTTGGGATTGGTTTTGAATGTTAAATGACTATCTTTTTGCTATACTTGTGTGCGATACCAATCCAATAGTAACGCCCTGAAAACTTGATTATGTCTTCCGCTGTACCGAGATTTGGGGGTGTTACACTAAACTTGGCAAAACGCTTCGTGATGGGACAAAACTCGGCGTTATCATCGTCGGAGGTCCAAACCTTGGCCTTTAAATGCCAAACTCGTCCCTTGACCAATAACGGCGATGTCAACATCTTTTTTCTGTTAGTTAGTGGAGGGTATTATAGTCCATACACACTTATACCTCACCTTAGTTAATTCTGAGAAAAGCTACCGTATACCATCTTGATCGTTTCCCTCCTTCCTCACACAACCCTCACACACACTTTAACAATGGCAGACAAGGAGCTTACTTTTACAGATGTAACTGATGAGTGGTAAAATATGTGAAGGTAAAATATGAGGATACTTGGTTAAAAGAAGATGAAATGTCTGATGAAATGTTTGATGATTTATGCAGATTTGCGAAAGAAGCTCAAGTGATGAAAGGTTAGTCAGGTTTTTTTTGTATTTGTGTGATTGCCATTTTAAGGGATGAGCATAAATAACTCTAATTTATTTGACAGAATCCAGCAGTGTCAGAATCTGTCAAAAAGAGGATTATAGCAAGCTAAAGGTATCGACAATATGGTGAGTATGCCATGGCTACTTACGGGAATAAGTGGGATATAGGAGATGACATTGCTGATGTGATACTTGAAGACTTGTGGGAAAAATATGGGAATAAGGAGTCTGAGAAAGGTTAGAGTTAATGTTTGCAAGCTCAGAAAGTTGTAATGAGTGAACTCTGATTTCTTTTTGTTTTGTCTATCTTTCCAGATACTAACGTGAAAGGAAATGAAGTTGATGTCATCATTATTTCAGACACATCTGATGATGAGTGTGGGAACATGTGTTCTAAGACCACTACCATGAAAGGTTCCACTTCCCAAGCGTCCAAGGCTTCCGCTCCCAAGGTTGTACTTTGATAACATCAAATAGTCCTGAATATTAAGTGTCAATTTCCCCCGATAATGCTCGTTATTTATATCATTTATATGGATTTACGCTTTTTTTCCATTGTTTTCCACTTTCAGGTAAATTACGAGCGTTGGAGCTAAAGAGACACGGAAATGGAAACATTACTAAAGATTTATCACAGTATGCCTATTTTGAAGAAGTTACGGCGTAACTCCTCTCTCACATTACGCCGTAACTATTGCGTGACTCAGAATACCAACTTATCAAGAGGTTACGGCGTAATTCTTCCCAAAGGTTACGACGTAACTACATTAGGTCAAATGAGGATCCGCGCCGCTGATACTTACGCCGTAACTACTGCATCACTTACGACGTAACCATGTTTATTGAAGACTACGGCATAACCATTTATTAGGTTACGCCGTAACTAGCAGATCTAGTGCATTTACGACGGAATAGAAGGTTACGGCGTAACTCCTATATTGGTTACGCCGTAACCCATACCTGGCCTATAAATACCCCACGAATTCCAGCATTTCTAATCATCCCATTCCACACACAACTCTCTGAGAACGTGGGAAAAAGCTCAAGGCAGGTCTAGGGGAGCATACGAAGCTGTTTCCAAGGGAGAAGTCGCTCCATTATGATAAGCTTTAGCGTTTTATATTTCTTTTACTTTCGATTCATGTATTTCGTACCTTTGAATATTGAATTGATTTGCATGATTAATATGAGCGGCTAAGCACCCTTTGGTGCTAGCTTAGTTATGATTCCTTAATTGTTTTGTTTGCGTTTACCTTTATTTCCGTACAATTATTTCTAAGTGTATGCATGCATAGTTCTTTGGTAGTCACCCTTGATTCGGTAGTTTTGAATGGCGGTAGGGGCCAATTGCCTAGGAGATATGACCAACTAACCCTAGGTGAGCGGACTGAGACGGGAAGGGTAAGATATGACCAACTGACGACCCTTTCTACTTGTGCGATTTGACCAACTGATCACCTATCGTTTGGATGAACTTCAGAATTGGGGGGTGTAGTGTCTAAGTTCCTAACGGTCGGGCACTCACTATTTAGAATCTAGCATGTAGCGGTACTTAATGACTTGGCTTAGGGGACCAGGAACAACAGGACTTATGACGGTGCGCCTGATTTCTCCTGTGGTAGCATCTTTGCTGATAGGTTAGGGCGAATTGACCAAATGTTGTCCTCTCGATTTTGACCCCACCTGAAGTAATTGAAAGTAGGTAGACGTGGACATAACTAGCTAGGAGGATTGACTAGGTTAGCACCACTATTCCTATATTGATCTCTCTTTTCCCATTTACTTGCTTTTATTCTGCATTAGTAGTTTAATTAATTAAATCTCTTTCGAAACAATTATTATTCTGTGACACCAGACTTAGTAATAATCCAACACACATAGCTCTTGGGACGACCTCGGCTTTACCATTTATTACACTACACACGACCGGGTATACTGCCCGTTAGTGCATTAGGGTAGACCATAGGTATAGTGAGACACTATAAATATTAAGACCTGGTCAGTAAAACCTGCATCTAGTTTTTGGCGCCGCTGCCGGGGAGCTATATTAGGATTGATATTAAGTCTTTCATTTTATTTCAAACTTTTCTCACGATCATATTTCTAGATTTCAGGTACCATGGAAGTTGTTAACATCGACGACCTCACTCTTGAGGAATACTTGGTGTTGACAAGAGCGGAACAAGGGTCGAGTCTCGTAAGAATGGAAATCAGAGCGGATGTTCGTTTCAAAATTAAAGATCAATTTATGAGGGAGCTTCGAGCTAACCCTTTTTCAGGAAACATGGACGAAGACGCATATGAGCACGTTGAAAATGTCCTATACATCGCCAGCCTTTTCAACATTCCGGGCGTGTCTCATGATCTTTGTTATGCTTAGGGTATTCCTAATGACTCTTATTGGAGCAGCCAGAAGATGGATCGAAAGATTGCCCGCCGGAGCAGTTAATACTTGGGCGCTACAAAAGAAACACTTTATCCAAAGATATTGCCAGCCATCGAAGATTTCTAACCAGCTTTTGGAAATCCATAATTTCAAACAAGAAGACGACGAAATGTTGTATCAAGCTTGGGACAGATACAACGATCTTCTTTATAAGTGTCCTACCAATGATCTGAATAACCAGCAGAAGGTCAATATTTTCTACAAAGGAATTGACGTTACTACAAGGCAAATGCTGGACTATCAAGCACCTATCCCGCACATGACTCCTACCGCTGCAATTGAAGCCCTTCATAAAATGGCGGACCACTCTCAAAAATGGCACGACGGTGGGAGCAAAAGAAACCAAGGCGGAAGTTTTGACGGAATTGCAGCAATAGCTAGTAAACTTGAAAATCTCGGTAAAGATATGTTGAAAATTAAAGAAACTGTTCATGCCGTCCAAGTCGGCTGCGAAAACTGTGGTGGGGGACATTTGACTAAAAACTGTCCTAAGGTTGACAAGGAAGATACGATTGAGGAAGCTAAATATGGAGAGAATAGGCCTTTCTACGGGGATAATCGTAATGGGTTTCGTGGAGGACCCCCACTGTATTATGAGAGAAGAGCTAACCTGGAGGATATTATTAACAAATACCTTGTGGACACTACCAAAAGGCAAAAGGAGCAAGAGGAATGGCTTAAAAATTTCCAAGATAATACAAACAAAAGCCTTTCTTCTCATGACATATCGCTTAAAAACTTGGAAACTTTAATTGGAAAGCTTGGCGACGAGGTACAAAGGAGAAACGAAGAGCAAAAGAGCAATTCCACTATATGTAAGGTTGTGTTCTCTGATAACAACAAGTACTCTGATGAGTCGGATACTGATGGCGAAAGTGAATTACGCCGTAATCACACTCCAGAGTTACGGCGTAACCCATATTCAAGCAAAGACACGGGCACCAAGGATGAAAACCCTAAAAGAAGAAGTCATTGGTGTAAGGCTATTGCAATTGACGATGGAGAATGCTACAGCTTATGGGCCTCATGTGATCCTCGAAAATCCTGCGATGGGGGTGTTGATAAAGAAAGGATAAAAGATGACAGATACAAGTGGACTACACTAAATGACGAAGAAAGGTTAGCCAAATTCTCAATTAACGAAGTGGAAGGTCCGCCCATTAAGCATTTCTGCAAACCCTTACTCATAATGAATGATGAGATTACTCACGCTTGGCCAACATGCAATCCTTTTCGTGATTATTGCAACGGAGGAGGTAATGTGAAGAACGAAGTTTGGATATGCCCACACGAATCTGGGAGACACGGCGTTGATTTTGGAAATCTATCATTCAGTGATTGGTATTCGATAAGATTCGGGGACGCGATAATTAATGTAACATCTTGGATTTCATAAATACGCAAACAATCACAAATATGGTTCGAATAATATGAGTTTAGAGAGAGAAAGTGGAAGATGGGAGCCTTTCTAGAGAGAGAAAGTAAAACAAAAGAAAGAAGGTTGGATTTAGTGAAAGGTCCAACCCTCTACCTTGGGAGGTAGAGGGTATTTATAGTTACATACTACACGTCCTCCTTCGGGCTATGGATCTGGCATACAGTGGGTAAAGACCCGTCCTTCCTCCACGGTGTTACACTAAACTATTCTACGCTACACACTAACTAATAAACTACTAAATAACATAAATAACTACAAGTCTACGAGCTAAAATATGCTAGACCATAATTGGGGTGACCGATACTTTAATATGGAATTTCCAATTCCTAACAATCTCCCCCCTAAGGGAGGTCACCCCATGAAATACATTTTGCATCCTAGCATTCTATCTTTGTCTTTAGTTCCAAGCTCGTAGACTTCAATTCTTCAAATTCCGCATTCTTTGTGCTTGTGTAGCGATTCTTCAAAGTCCGCATAATTTTGTACTTTAAGTGGAGGCCTTTAACTGATCTACATCTTTGATGATCTTCGAGCTTTAATTGAGATCATCAGCTACAGTAAATCTCTGGATCACCCTTTATTGTGTTGCCATCATGTGAAGTTGTGACTTTCATACCGACATGCTCACACTTTCAGGATCATGACTTCTTTCCATCAGAGTAGCGGAAGCTTTACTGGTTCAAGATATTTGCAGCAGCGTAGCAGAAGCATAGTATAAAAATATCTGAGCCAGGTTATGTAGATAGGCACTAGTCATGATTTCTTCAATTAAGTGTGGATGCTGTGAGCATGCGGCTTTGGATTGACTCCTCAATTCTGATCAGCTGCAACCGCCCAAATGTACCTGCAAACAACAGTTAGCAATAAAACACATGAAAGTGTCTTTGATGACTTTCGTTGAATTGAGGTACACGGCCCACGGTTCCCCATTGATCAATACAAGTACTGTCTGTGATCAGGTAGGATTCCTAAGAATCTCCTTGACAGGGTTTCGCAGCTGCTCTAGCCGTTCTCAAACCGGAACGTCTCAAAGAAGACAACACGGAGTGAGTGAACCAGCAAATTGAGATTTACTGATTGATAGAA
Organism: Chrysanthemum makinoi; assembly: GCA_910596185.1. Lineage (NCBI taxonomy): Eukaryota > Viridiplantae > Streptophyta > Magnoliopsida > Asterales > Asteraceae > Chrysanthemum > Chrysanthemum makinoi. The sequence goes on from OU343218.1 coordinate 140,441,342, forward strand.
AAATGATTTGAAAACAATCACGTATTGCTTAAGAGAAAGATTTTTTCAATACGACGAAGGTTTAGAAGAAGAAATCAATTTTCAATCATAATTACCCTTTTATTTTGAAAACATAATACACAGTCGAAGTGCTAGAGAAAAGAGTTTTTGAGCACAACGACCGGTTTTTCAAAGGTATCCGTCAATCCTTTTTCCTGGACCAAGGTTGATTCAAGAATGAATCGCCCCATCGTTTCTATCCAGTTGTTACAAGTTTGATCTTTAGAAAAGATCTCACATGTCACCCACCAAGAGCTTGTTTGATGTTGGCTCTAGAAGGCTTTCCATCTTCATCGTGAATATATTTAATATATCACTCGGATGTTCTGGCAATACCACAAGGATAATGCGTAGGACTCTTAATATATACTCACTTTCGACATTGTGTGAAACAGCAAGTCTTCATTATTTTTGTGTCCTAATGAGATATTGTGGATGATCTCTTGGCTCTAGACTCAATTGTGCATTTTTGGTTCCTATGCCGGAGACTAGGGAGAGGGTCTCCTTCTTCAATATCAACAATCTCTAAGAGAAAGTCGATAGATTATGTAGGTTCCCCGTGAGAATGAAACAAGCCCTTTTAAGAGGAACTTGAGTAGTTTGGGAAGTTAGGTGTAGTGCGTCACTGGGTCCATGACTTCTTGTCTTCAATACCAGTGTTACCTTAGTAACCACCTGTAGCATATGTATTGAACCTGGTTTCTGCCCTAAGGTTGAATTATTGGAGGGCTATTTCTTTTCACCCTTTTCTCATTCATTTCTTTTTCATTCTTCAACCCCTTCAGTGCTTACCAAAACTTCATTACTAGAACCTTGTTGGGTTTATTCCAGTACTAGCTCTGTCTCAGTCTGCACTCTTCCCATTTCTCATTTTTCTCATTTTTTTTTCATCATACCTAAGGACTCTACACTATCTAGTGGATTGTACCTGGGGAGATCCCTCCGGCTATGGCGGGATCGTGGAAACGAATACCTAACCTTACCATCCTTATAACACCATGCATAAAGTAAATTGGTCGGTCTTTTGGTATTGTTCTTTCCTTCCATGAAACCAATTGAAAAATCATATGGAAAATCAATCAAGGTACTTGTGATATAATATCAAAGCGTTTTGTACCTTAATAGTTTTGATCATTTAGAAATGCTCCCCCTCAACATGTGCATATGATATTGAAATTGTTTAGCACATGGAGGCAAGAGTTCTTTGAAATAATTTCTTGATCACAATTTCCGTAGAAAAAGCCATTTGATTTTCTTGGTAAATTCTCCCCCTCAATATGTGCATAAGATATTTGAAATCATTTTATCACATAGAGGAAAGAGTTCTTTTAAAGTACATCCACGATCACAAAAACCATTAGGAAACCATTTAGAAAATCAATCAAGGTACTTTATGTTGAAACATATAAATCTTTGTACCTTGAAAGTTTGTTTTCTTTTGAAATGCTCCCCCTCAATATATGCTTCGAGATTCGAAAGTGTTTAGCACATATGGGAGAGCAACATGCACATCTGAATCAAAACGTTCACCTTTTTATCAAATTTCATTATTAAATCACAAATTCTCCCCCGATCAAAAATATCAAACCCTTTGAGATTTTGGATCCCAAGTGATTTAATAAGGTTTGGAAAACATGGGAGAATATGTGGCCTTGTTTAAATACTCTTTTGATTTTTGGATAAATGCTCCCCCTCAACATGTGCATTAAGTATATTGAGATCGTTTGGCACATGGAGGCAGGAGTGCCTTTGAAGGACTAAAACCAATTCCATTAAAACAGATTTGAGATTTAAATCACGATCTCTCCCCCGATCAAAAATTTCAAACCTTTTGAGATTTGTGATCCCAATTGATTTAAATCATTTAAAAAGATTTTGGGGAAAGACGTGGCAGCATTTAATTTTGAAAAATGACTGATAAGGATCAATTTAAAACATTAAAGATTGTTAGTGTTAGGTATGATAGTTTTTAAGAGATCTTTAAGTAAAATAAAACAATTTCACAATCAAACAAGAACAGAAAAAATTTCATTTTGTAAGATCTTTGAGTTTTAAAGAAAATCATACCATGACATAACATTAAATCTTTAGATCACCACTTTATGTTGTACAAGTCGGAATTTTATGAAGAAATATCGTTTGAAAATTTTTAATTTGAAATCACTTATGATTTGACAAAATAAAGTCCGGTTGATTTCAAAACTTTGAATCCGATTTATTTTCAATACAATATTTTTCCATTTTCAAAACAATATTATTCAAAAATTGTTTAAAAATGGTATCCTGCACAAAGATACGTTCGGTGGTTGAGAAGCTTATGTTGTTGCTGTAGGGCTTGGAAGAAAAACCGTCTGCTGATGCAGTGAGACTTCTTACGTTGCATTTTAATGCCAACTAAGGTCAGATTAAGCTCTGTTTCTTCATTTGCTGATGAAGAAAACCATCTGCTGATGCAGTGAGACCCCTTACGTTGCATTTTTCCATGCCAACTCTCCATAGAAGTCCAATTAAGCTCCGTTTATTCATTTGTCAACCCAAGATATAGTTACCCTTTCCTTTCGGCATCCAATCATCTTCATTTGTGGGATCCAGATCGGGAACATTCTTATATACCAATATACCTGCATACGTTAGTGAACACACATACAGATATATGGTGGTCGACATCACCCAAACAACAATCGACTAACAAAAGTCAATCCAACATAACAATCAGTTCATATACGGTATGGGATTTATGTGTTTATCAAACTCCAATCATCTAATCCTAACAATCATATCCTAAATTCCTAGTCCTTCGACATAGGCAAATATCATTTTTAATTGAGCACGTAGGATAATTAAGAAAGCCCGTTAGATGATGAAAATTTGAAAACATTCTCCCCCTCAATCAATGACTCATTTTTTGAAAAGTTTAAAAGCTCTGAAGTCATTGATTGAGTTTGCAAATTTAATAAAAACTCTGAAACTGATTGATTTTTCAAGCAACTCATTATCCACCATTTTGAACAACAAATATTTTTCTGAAGAATTTTATACGGAAAAACATTTGTGTAGGAACAGCAGTCCTTCGACATACTTTCCTCATTTTAGATTTAGGATAAGTGCACGAAATATTTGAAAATTTGTTAAGCGCAGTACTTTCCTTTCTTGAAGAACGGGTTGCTATCTGAAATAATAGCAAACCATGGTTTAAGCACGGGTTACAGTCTGAAGTAACTACAAGCCATCATTTGAAGCCCGGGTTACAGTCTGAAATAACTGTAAGCCATATTAAGAGACATGTTTTGAAAAGAAATATTTACACCTCCTGCTCGAACTTCATCTATGGTCCCGTGCCATTGTTGAATGACATTTCTAAGACCGCAGATGTTATCAATACCAGAAGACATGTCTTGAGAAAACATATTTTTGGAATTTTTCAAATTTTCTGATTTTTATGGGTTTTTTGAAGGTTTTATAATTTTCTATTTTCTTTTTGTTGGTTTTCTATTTTTGTATTTTGGTTTTTGATTAATATTTACAAAGATAGAGAAATAGTTTAAGAAGATGATGATACGAGTACCGAGATAAGGAAATCGTTCAGCACTTTGTAGAAGATAGAAGTCATCATCTCTTAAACTTTCACCACCAAAGCATTCGAGGCTCTTGAATCGTCGCAAGAACTTGAGCCTTCTGAAAGTGATACTTTGGTAGCTTCCCCCCAAACCGACAAGCTATAAAGACCATTTCCCCAAGAAGTAGAAATGAATAAGAACGGTCTCATTGAATGAAGCTCAGCACCCCGAAGAATCACGAGAACAACGAAGTAACAAGTTGAAACATTGATCGTCTTAGTGGTTATCAAATCCGGAATAACTGATTAAGTCCGATCACATGAACCTGTTGTGCGTCCCTGATGTACACGTTACTCTTCGAGATTGATCAGTTGTCTATTCAAGGGAACAATATATCAACATCTTCATTTTACCAGGTGCATTTCAGTTATCTCCCATATAACCAATCAGCCCATAACGTACACACGTACCCAACCAGAGTAGAGACAACGACATCACAGTAACTGGTTGAATCACTGATCTCCTCTGTGGATAACAACTCCGGAATAACTGATTAAGCTCGATCATGTGAATATGTTGTGCGACCTTGATGTACGCATATCTCTCCCCCGATGGTTGCGATCTTATTGGAATCATCATTACATTGTGTACATAAAGCACTAACCGGAAGCACTTTAATGTAAATCATATAGAAGATGTCGATAAGCAATATCATCTCACGTACCAAATATTCTTCTCATATTTCTTCCAACTGAACGCTGAAGTAACAAATACCAAAAGTCTCTAGAGACCATTTCCCCCAAATAGTTGGAATAATACATCCTTCCCCTAAATAGTTGGAATAATATATCCTTCCCCCAAATAGTTGGAATAATACACCAAAGGCTACGAGTTAAACACTGAGTTTCTCTACGGTTATGACCATTGTCTTTCCAGGATAACTTCAATCAGGTAGAAGTGTTAAGTTCATCATGTGTACTCGTTGTGCTTTTAGATATATGTCTCCTTCCCCCTTGCTGGTTTTGATACCTCAGAATCAGCAAAACATAATATACCCATAAACTTGAATTCTTGTGAGAAGAACTCAAATAGCCAAATGAATCCTGTGAGAATCAACTGCTATAGAAACTCTCTCTGACTATCTTTATCAACCCATATGTAGACAATTTAAAGTGACCACTGTTGAAGAAAACCCGATATACCAAACTTGAAACTGAAGTCGAATTCCCCGCATTTGTATCTTAAGCTTACACTTAATGATGGAAGAACGATGTAGAGAATTTATGCTTCAAGCAAATCTCTAAGTACTCACTACTCAAACAAAGTATGAGACATTAACACCTCTTGCGATTATCCACACCGTCATCTGCGTGTGACACTGAGTAAAACAACGTAACTCCTAATAGTGATAGTTAACAAGGTCTTCAACCATCTACCCCGACTAATGGTAACTAGATAAACTAAGTCTTCAACTCAAATTCTTAAGCCCGAGCAAGTTATCAAATAAGAGCACGCCTTTGTGAAAGACAACTTCAATCTCAAATTAGTGATAAATGATTAACTCCAAAGTAATCAATTTGTGTCAAATGCCCAACACGTGAATAAACATACAATCGGATGTACATTGACCCACTGAATGAACCGGAACAAATGATTCCTCAACATCAATGCATTCTTCCTAAAAGTATACATGTAAAGACTGATCTGGAAGATTCACCATTAACTTCGAGTGGATGAGGTAGTCATTTTTCTTGAAGTTCATGTGGTTGATTTATAGCGTGCACGTTGAGAGGAACAATAATCCGTGAAGATTTGGCAAAGGAATACCAAAGAGCGGATAATTATTCATGAGTGCAACTGCAATATTATGATAGTCATTATCAACGCCTTGAGGAATAACTAGAGATTGGGCTTCTTGAGTAGTCTGAGTTGTACTTCTTAGATGATCAACATTCGCTAGCGGTTGGAAATACTCATCAAGCATATCTTGAAACAATGAATCCCAAACAATAACTCCCATTTATCCTTAGTAAGTGAAACATTAGGCGTTGGAGGAGAGTCGTTTGACCATTATTCAAACATCCATCAACATGTAGTAAATTCACTCTTCTCCCCCTCAAAAAATGCATCCGAAGTTGCCATTTTTGATTTAACCAAGTGAATAAGAATATACACCAATGAACGTAGATCCACTTGATGACTGAATGAGCATGGGAGAAACATGAAGCTTGTTGATGAAGAATGTCGATGAGAATGGTCATAAACATGAAGATTTCCCTTTTTCTGAAGATAAAGCGCATTGAAGCGTACACCTTTCTTTTCTATGAGGAACGGGGCCTGAAGTCTTATCTGCAGACGCCATAATGATGAAGTACGAGGCCTGAACTGATGTGAACAGACGTCATAGCCGAATGAATATCAAGATTGAGTTACTTGAACCCGTGAGTTATGAGATATCAATCCATTTGTAATCCATACTTTAAGCCAGTCCATGTAGTGAAGGATCGAAGTATCTGCAACTGAGTAAGGACTACCTGCACTAATATTACAAACTTGATTGCATATATTTTGGTTAGTGACATTAGTATCCAAACCCTTTGGGGTTTCACTTATGGCAAGGTCTAGGATTGTTAGGCTTCTTATGCATAGTGGAAGACTTATCCTTATTCCTAGTTTCCACAGATTTAGCAGTTGGTATCCATCTAGGCGAAGATTTTGGTTTGTTTTGCTTCGTATGCACAGTAGATGACTTAGTGAAAATCCTAGACTTAACAGGTTGAACCTTTGTATGAGCATTTACTTTCTTTAGGGATTTCGAAAAACAATTATCATGATTTTCCTTACAAATGCATTTCAGACAATTTGAGCAAACAGCTTGTTTGGATTCAAAAAATGATCTAGAGTTCTTAGAGTGATCTGCTATGGGAATAGCTTTATTGGAAATGCAACTACTCTTAGATACAAGCCAATCCCTAGTTTTTAGTTGAGTGTTCCTAGGTAATGGTTTAAAACTACTAGCAGTGCCTTGAAACCTCGTAGAATTCATCACCCTAGGTCTTGAACCTAAAATTCCATCTTTTCGAATCCGTGCCTTTTTCCTAGCTTCTTCTAGATAATAGCTCTTCCACAAGTCATTCATATCATATGAATTCTGAATTTTAATGCTTGGCTTTGACACATTTTTTGAACCAATTTTAGAGGTGCTGGGAGTAGAAGTAGCTGCTTGTTGAGGTTTAGAGGAACTAGAAGCATAATTCTTAGGCAACTCAGGTGAAGTGACTGGTTTTGACAAAACTTGTTTCTCATCAACTTAGGAGGCAAACCGTGTTTTTGAAAATTTTGGCCTTTCGGATATAAACGCAGTAGGCTGCCTAACAACGGACCAGTTTCTAATGGGATGAGAAACTGGTTTCCCCAAGGTTGATGGTTTTGTAAACTTAGCGTTCACACTTTTCCCTACAGTTTTCCTAAGCTCATTTTTTAAGGCAACAATAGCGAAACTCTTTTCCTGAAGTTGAGCTTTGAGTTCATCAATTTTTGCTATCAAAGAGTTTGTTTGTTCCATTGATGTAGTTCTAGCTTCTTTAACAGAGTCACGTAGTTCTATGTGATGCTTTCTCAAAGACTCATTTTCCTTTAGTAATTTGGCCACACAAACCGCTAATTCATCATTAATTGTCATTTGAATATGATCAATAGCATTAACATCAGAATTACTTGTAACCAAATTACTTTTCACATGCATACCAGAAATATGTTTCTTCAAATTGTTGATGGTTGAGTCTTTGTCTTGAAGCTGAGCTTTCAAAGTGTTCATTTCAAAAAGTTCACTGAATTCAGGAAGTTTCGGATTTTTACATGGTTTGTTAATTTGGAAACTTTCTTCTTTACTTTGTATTGCAATTTCAAGTGAAATGCAATGTTTTTCAAGATTTGAGAATTTGTTTGAAAGTTCATCAAAAACCCTTTTATCAACCATATTGTTTGTTTTGAAACACTTAATCTCATACTCGGCCTTAGTTACAGGACATTTATCAGAGTCATGTTCAGCATCATGATCAGTTTGTTTAAGTACTTTAGCAAATGCACTATATTGAACAGTAAAGGGTACCTCATTACATGACACTGTTCAATTTCGGTGCGATATTTGCATCCACATCATGTGTAACAAGAGTCACTGAACCGCTTGCTGTGTCAAGCTTATCTATTTCTGAGCCTCTGTATTCAGTTTCAACTGATCCATCATCCGATGCCTTACTGGTCTCAACACTACAATCTATTGATTGTGCCCGACATTCATTCACCTTTCTGATTACAACATCTACTTCTTGTGTGCCAGGAGTTACTGAGCAGCTGGTTACATCATTCTTTGTTGTCTCTGATATTGTGCATTCAGCAACACCCGATCTTTCGACTGATATATATTACCCGACTCATCACAACAATCTCTCAACTGCACCTGACACTCATCCACTTTTTCATCTTTCTGTGTAACTTCCTCAATGTACTTCTAACCATTATCCATGAGTTGGATAAATGTCTCAATGAACACGCTAGTTTCCATTCCAGTGTGTCTCTTGAAAGACATTTCAGTCATGTTTTGATCATAGTCTGATGTAAATTCCCCACTGATGAATGACTGAAATTGGTTGTGGATCAATTGAAGTGCAGCATTGGAACTATCCTTTTTAACCTTTTCTTTATCAAGTTGTTGTTCCAATTGTTCTAAGTTCAATAGTAATGTTCCCGTTAATGTGGATAAATCTTGATGGAAAAGGGCATTGCATGTTCGTTCCATTCCTATCGATGTGAGTAACATAAGGTGTGAGTGAAGTTGCTAAAAGGGCACAATGCAACATTCCTTTTGCATGGCATTCTGTAGCATGAGCAGGTGCAAGTCTTTCTCATTAGAATCAGAGCATGAAGAACTGAAATCATCATTGATTGAATCCATCATCTGTAACCGTTCAGTATAGCTAATATTCTCATGGTTGTCTACAGCATCATACAATTTAAGTACTTCCTAAATCACTGAATCAGGAGTGTAAGACATGATGTTTCTGTGTACACGGGATTTTACAAATCTATTATTTAAACCGAGAAATAGAATCTTTCGCGGGATTTTACTAAAATCAAGAAGAAACCGTGATATAGTGACCAATAGAACGTGTTAAAATAACTGATGGATCGACACAGTGATAGAAAATTGTGTGTTAGGTCTTATGATTTTTTGTAGGATTAGCAGAGATGTTGTTTGGTTGTGATTTGGGTTGGTTGTTGCACGATTTTACGGAGAAATTTAGGTCTAAAAACTTAAAAACCTCAATAACTTCTGTTCTGAGCGGATTTAGGCCTCGAGGGTTAGCCTTTTAGTTCATTCGGCGTGCCATTCTCCTCGTTCTCACGGTCGTTTTGATGGGTAGAACGCTGAAAACGGAGTTACGGTTCAAAAGTTATGGCCATTTGAAGTTTTGTCGGGAAAAGTCAACAAGTCGCTAGTAAGACAAGTCGCTAGAGTCACCAAGTCGCTAAGTAACAACTCGCTAATGGCTCAAGTCGCTGTGGATCAAGTCGCTAGACACAAATCGCTATGAACCAAGTCGCTAAAGCAGCAAATCGCTAAGCTGACAAGTCGCTAAAGAACAACTCGCTAAGTAGACAAGTCGCTAAAGAACAACTCGCTAGTAACCACAAAGACAAGTCGCTAGAAATAATAGAGACAAGTCGCTACGTCAACCAATTCGCTAGAAGAAGTGGTGTCTCCACTACTTTGTACTGTTTGTCGTCTTGTCTCAATAGACAAGTCGCTAGGACTCAAATCGCTACCACTTCAACTACAAGTCGCTACCAAATAACGATGCAAGTCGCTACGAAGAAAATTTATCCGAGACTCAAGTTGCTACCAAGAAAAGTTCAAACACAACACTTTTCAATCCAAAAACAACCCAACGATAGTGATTCAAACCTTCCAAATCAAAACCTAAGCACTTATAATGATTCAAAACACAAAAGTACAATCAAAATCCAAACTTTAACACTAGAAATGATCCAAATGATGCAAAAACCACTAAACTTTTTCAAACCCAAAAACCATATAAAACCACTAGAAATCCAAGAACATGTAAGAGAGATGATCAAACCATGGCTCTTGATACTATTTGTAACATCTTGTATTTCATAAATACGCAAACAATCACAAATATGGTTCGAATAATATGAGTTTAGAGAGAGAAAGTGGAAGATGGGAGCCTTTCTAGAGACAGAAAGTAAAACAAAAGAAAGAAGGTTAGATTTAGTGAAAGGTCCAACCCTCTACCTTGGGAGGTAGAGGGTATTTATAGTTACATACTACACGTCCTCCTTCAGACTGTGGATCAGGCATACAGTGGGTAAAGACCCGTCCTTCCTCCACGGTGTTACACTAAACTATTCTACGCTACACACTAACTAATAAACTACTAAATAACGTAAATAACTACAAGTATACGAGCTAAAATATGCTAGACCATAATTGGGGTGACCGACACTTTAATATGGAATTTCCAATTCCTAACAATTAATACAACTCTGTTCAGAAATCTGGAACTCAAATATGAGAAACACATTCTTCGGGGAAAAGCCATTAAGTCCCTCGATGAAATTTCTTCTGAATATATTGATGACGAAGGAGTTCAAAATCATTGGTGCGAACAAATTAAAACCAGCGATGGAAAAGTTTGGGCTTCCTGCAACCCTTTTGAGTATGAATGTGATGGAGGAAGCAGCATTGAGAGAGCTGGGGAAGAAGAATTCCTTTGGACTTCAACTAATGATTTTGAAAGATCAGAATTGCCTCAGCCAGATGATCTCGGATTCAACGATTGGGTCAAAATCAAATATGGAAAAATTGACGCGTTAACTAAAAAGAAAATTTGGGAAGGGTTTATGAGTAAAGATCAACCTAACAACGATGTTCACCCTAAAAAACCAGAAGATGGCACCAAGGATCCGTCTAAGGTAGATAATGAAGAATGCAATCAAATTCTCAACTAACTTGAAGATACCGATTCCGATGATGATGATTTCGATTATCTCGAGTTGCAAGGCGAAGACGGTTTCATTTACCCTGATGATGAAGTACACGAGAAAAGAAGATGCAAGCTTCTTGGCATCCCATTTAAGAGGCCACCTCCTATTATAGCCGAAAAATTTGAATTTACGCTATATCACTTAGGGCCTGATGAAAAATTTTGCATGATCCGTAAAATTGAAACCAAAGAATATCTCCGCACTGCCACTAATGTCGAATGGGTTAGGTGAAACTTAATGAAAGACATGGAAGAAGTAGGGGATGTTCAAAGACCCCCATAGGAGCCCCGCGGCTCTGAGTCTAACTTAAAGACTCGTTAAAAAAGAAAAGTGCTCTTTCGGGAGACAACCCGAATTATCCATTTCTTTTGTTTTTGTTTCTTTTCTGTTGGGTTTTGTGTTTTCTAACCATTTTTGCAGGAAACGAGGAACTATTTGCTGCTGCTTGCGATTCTTTGAACAGAGTTACGGCATAACTCATCTTGGTGATTACGCCGTAACCAACATTTTAGCAGCAGAACTCTTGACGCATTACCAATTACGGCGTAATACCATCTCAGTGGATACGCCGTAACTATTCGCTTTTACAGCTCATACCAGGTTTTGCCAGTTACGGCGTAACTCCCTAATAGGAGTTACGACGTAACTTTCCTCTGCTTAAATTCTTTCATTTTAAAACTCAGTAACCTTGTATTAGTTTTTAAATGAACTTTGTGGGTGTGTTCCCTGTAAACCCTCACGAGACTTCACTCGTCCACTTGGGACACCAAGTGGTTTAAAAGGCTTGTTGCATATGCTAAATGCAACCGTGATTCCTATGAAAGTGAGTTAGGTTGTTTTTCTTTTTTATTTTTTCTTTTTAGAATTATGCTTGTCGGTATTGTGATTTCAGGGATTGAAGTTTGTTCATGACGCTTAAACGAAGGCACGGTTCTTTTTCGTGGGCCTTCTTCTTTTTGGAGCAAATTTCAGGGAAGTTCTCGCTCTAATTCTACCTTTCTCTTCACCTTTATTTTAATGCCTAGTACAAAAAGGACTTTGTACAATTCAAGTGGGGGGACAGGAGTAGAATTATCTCTTGAATTTTATTTCGCCCTCATTTTTCTAGTTTATTTTGAAAAATTATGCCATTTTTAAAATTTTGACATGTTTTTCCGAACCTAACTAGATTAGACCTTAGCCGAGCACATACAACCCTTGAAATTACATGGTGAGATTAGCCTTATTCGTTTCTAATATTTTACCCCATATCCACCAAATTATGAGTGTGCCGGTAGCTTGTAAACTTTAGAACTTGGCCTTTGCATCATTTCGAGACCATAGACGAGGTATGTTGAGTTAGCTCGATGTATTTGGACTTTTTAGTTTTAGAAGGCAATATTATAGGATTATCATCCATACAGCCTACCATTGTGAGTCTATCGATTAGTCACATTGACTTTTCGACCCCCATGTGAAACCCTTTTGTTGCACTCACCTTTAGTGCAAGATACACCCTTCTAAGTCATTCCTTTCATTTTGTCAACCCAATATATTGTTTCGTTACACCTATACACCTTAGCCTACCCTGTAGTCTTTATTTGTGATTGAGAAGTCATTATTTGCCTAAGTTCAAGGTTCGAGTGGAAAGGTTTGAAAGTCACGCTTTCATCGACAACATTTATGAAGATCATTGAAGACCCCTCGAATTCCCATTGTTCATCTCAAGTGGGGGGGATGTTATGTTATTATGTTATGATTCAAAAAAAAAAATGATGAAAAAAAAAATTGAGTTATGATATTGTAAAGTGCGATGTTATAAGCACTATAGTACGATCCTTATTGATTAGTATCGAGGAGTCCACCTCGGTCACATTTGAAGATTGGAGTTGGTAGTTTTGCCAACAGAAGAAGAAAAGGTGGTGTGCCCATCATGACGTCCTCTAATGACACATCTACCTTGCATTTCATGATCCGGTTTCTAGACTTCTGATAAGGTTTTAAAATGTACCTTTTTGAGGGGTCATTTAAGCCCTTATTTGATCACTTTTGTATCCGTTATTACTTAATATTGTTCCTTTTCACTTTTTAGGTATCTTGAAGGCAAAATGCTGGAATGACACTTATTCGGACGAAAAGGCGCGAATATACGAAGAAAATGGCCAAAGTCAAGAATCGAGACACTCAAGCTGCTGGAACTGAAGGGGACGGCGTCAGGTGTTATCTGCAACGCCGTCGGACCACTTTTGAGACGGCTCAGTAGCCAAATTGCTTATTTATAAGTGACGGCTTCAGGTTTTAAAAGAGTAGGTTGTCACAACTCAGACGGCCTAGATTTGATCCAGACGACGTCAGAGACTGAAGGGGACGGTGTCACAAGCATAAGGTGACGCCGTCGCAAGACTAACGTGGCCAAGACGAAACCCTAATAACGGCGACCCGACGGCGTCACAAATCAAAGGGTGACGCCGTCGCATATGTAATCTTATATATAGAATCTGAAATTTTTAGTTTTCAGTGTGTAGTCTTTTGGAGTAAAAACCTAAACCGAACCAAGGCTGTCTCGTACAGTATTTTAGGGTTCCAAACCCTATCTTACATCATGATAAGTGTTTTACTTCTTTAATTCAATTATTTCTTCAAGTATTTGTGTGTATGCTTGCATGTTTCCCATGTCCGGCTAATTTACTTGTGTGTTTGCTTAGGGAATATGAAACTTAATTATTGAATATTGATTGGTTGTCTCTTATCTTAATTGTTAATGATCTAGTATTGCGATAGATCATCCGTTGTGTAGTTAATGCTTGATTAATCTTTGTGAACCTTAGCTTATAATACCTAGAGTCATTGTAGGCTAAACCATCCAAAGAGTACCTTAGAGTTAAGCTTATAAATCCTAGAGATTTTGTAGGCGATAACCTTTGGTAGTTTCAAAGAGTTAGGGATAAACGCATACCCTACGACGTTAGACATACAACGCAAGTAAGAATAAGGACGTGACAATTCAACCATCAATAGGAGATAATTAAGGAGTAATAAAACCTAACTAAAAACATCTTTAAATCATCATACGAGCACACAATAATTAGACATAGACTACATACACCTTAGTTTAGATAATTAGATAAGTAGAAGTAATCGGTAGAAATACCAACCCCCAAATCCAAACCCCGAGATTCGTACCTTTCCATTTCCTAAAAAACATAAAAAGATAAAAAAAAATAATCTTCCTCAACCCCAACCTTAGCGTAGTAACTTCTTACTAACATTCCTATTCCCCTAAAGAACGATATCAATTCCCGTGGCTTACCCTAATACTACAGTACAACGATTAGGTTCACTGCCTAGGGTGTTGAAAAACTTGCTCGACGAAAAGGAAGTTCCTTTGACCCCGAACGACGCGTGTAGCGTTATCAAGTTTTTGGCGCCGCTGCTGGGGAATAGAATAGCTAGTTAGGAGTCCACCTCGTTTAGGTTTCTTTGCTTGATTCTTATCAAGTAAACTTTTTTTTTCCATTTTTAGCTTTCTCGTAGTCTATCCCCCTTCTTCGTGACCTTTGTTCGTAAAACCTATCACTCACCATGATACGCATCTTCCGCCGAAGATTCTTCACACTACCCGTTCCCGATCCCGAAATTGAGAACGCAATCCCACAAAACCCTTCACCCATTCACAACTTTGGAAATCACCTAGGGCATAATGAGATAAATTGGCAACAGCGAAGTCCTTTCTATGACTCAGATTCTGATGAGGGATTTGATTATGGTGAAGCACTTGACAACGAGGAGGTCATTGATGAAGTTAGTTTTGAAACGGAAGAAGACCCTTTCCAATGTTTTGACCCTAGCTGTAGAATTGAGAAAGATGGTCCCTTTAACATGCAATTCCCTTGCAAAATAGGATTAGAAGGGTTCGATGCTTACTTGAATTCGTTCTTGCCTTTAAACTTAATCTCAAGGAACCTATAAAATAAAATCAAGGTCAATGAGTTAACTTATCAAGTGAATAATGTTGTTGAAGCAGTAACTCATTTGCATGTGTTTGTTGGAAGTTTTGCTTATTTGGTAGAGTTAATGGTCTTAGAAAACTTAGGAGAATTTATTGATAAGGACCTCACTCAAGTAATTTTTGGAAAACCTTTCAAGAGAATGACTAGGTTGAATGAACGGATGATTGATGGTCTAATGACATTCTCTGATGAAGTTGAAGACTTTATCTACCAAATGCCTCGTGCTCATCCTAGGTTTAAACACAAGGATATTGAGGCGTGTAATAGAATGACCCGTATTCCATTGCTTAGTGAAAGGGATAAGCAAAATGGACTTAGGTACCCATATGAGAAAACTAAGAGGTATTACAAAAAATGCCTAGAGTTAGGAGATGATTACAAAAAGAATGAGAGAACATTGGAATGGCTTAGGTATGGGCACGTAAGCGTGCACGAGACCACGTAGGGGCACGACTAGTAGTCTAGCTACAAGACTTATAAATAAAGAAAAGCGCTTCGTGGGAGGCAACCCATGCTTAATTGTTTGCTTGTTTGTGTTATATATCTTTTATTGATTGTTTATTCTCATGTGTAAATTTGTAAAAATGCTTTATTTTGTTTTTAACCTCGTCTTAATTATATATAAAGGTATTTTACATAAGGGATAAGTGTAGGGAGGATTACACACATTTTCAAAAGAAACGTAAACATGAGAATTTCAATTAATTAAAAGATATACATGTGTGTTTGTTCGAGTCAAATTCTTGTATCGAGTCATAATGGATGTTTTGCAGGAAATTTTTTCAGATTCTAAAGATGTAAATTTTCCAAAATTTTTTCTAGAAAATCGCAGACCAGTTTTTGTCAGGATAACCTGATGGCGTCAGGATCGCAACCTGACGGTGTTAGGAAGGAGCAAAAACAACTGATTACTTTTTCTCGTTTTCTGAGCTACTTATAATTTTTTGGAATTTTCCAGGTCTTAATTTTCCAGAAATTCTGTAAACATCCATTCCACAAGCATTATATCCTAGTTTAGTAGAGTCCTATATATATTATTACCGCCGATTTTACTTGACGTTTCGTTTGTTTTCTACAAGTGTGCAGGTTTAATTTACCAAGAAGAAGATACATAAGATGAGAAGGAGCTTTTCACGCAAACGTTCTTCTTGAAGAAAGATGTAACCACCACTTTACACGGATCCTACCGAGCTAATCAGGGGAGTACTAGTTTCTTTCATCTTTTATTACCTTCCATTATCATAACTTTGATACTTTCGGGGAACATTGGGGACAATGTTCAGTTTAAGTGTAGGGAGGGAAAATAAAACGGGAACTTTGAAACTATGCTTATCCTTGATTATTTGCTTTGTACAATTGCATTTGTGTAATAAACCATGAGAAAATGTCGGTTAGGGTAATTTTGGCACCAAATTTAAAATTTTTCATGACATATAAGAGTGGGCCATTGGTCTTAACAAAAGCGTCTCATGGATAGGAAGTTATATGACTAGCACAAAAAAACCCTTTACCACTTAAATTCCACCCAAAATGTGAGTATCGCCCTTAGATTAGTAGGAATTAAAGCATTCATCTTTAATGCTTAGAGTGTGAACCGGTAGTATAATAGATTCTAGAACTTGTTTTGTGATGCATCCCGAGATCGCTAGTAAGACTACACTTGTGTAGTTAGTGTGGAAAACTAGAAGGGGGGGTTGAATAGTTTTGCCGATTTTAAGTTAGTTTCAAAAACTTTAAGATTCGTTAATATGTGAGATCTTATGGATGTAGAGAAAGTATAGATCTAATGATAAAGCAAGTAAATAAAGTAAAACGAAGGGAAAGAAAAGACACAACCGATGTATAGTGGTTCGGCTACAAAGACACCTTCCTTGCCCTACTCCACTCCCCGAGTCACCTACTCGAGAGTTCAAGCACTATGTCAACAAACTCCTTCACTTGGCGGAGAAGCCTTCACAACGTTGCTTACACTTTTTCCGGTACAAAGCTAAATACCGAGTTCGTAGCACGGTGGACCAAACTAACACGACTATTACACAACAAGTATGTGAAATATCAAATACAAGATCTTTGCTAGAGAAATCTTGCGGAGTGACAAATCAATCAAGGACCCCTTGCTTGGATGACTTGTAGAATGCTCGTGATCTCGCCTTAGAGAAGGACCTATATGAGGATCACAAATAGAAAGAAAGAAGAACAACTCTCTAGATCAAGTGATCTATATGTTAGAAGAGAATGAGAGTGTATGAGAGATTTAGTAAGAAGAGGGTGAGTTAGAATGAAGAAATGGCTCTCTATTTATAGGCAAAATTCTTCACGTTCCCGGATCCCACGATCCCTTCCACTTGGGATCCGTTTAGTGTAATCCTAGGGATCCGTGCGCTCCTCTTTGCCCATGGGTTTTTTGGTTATGGGTCATGGGTTATGGGTTGGTCCATGGGTTTTCTTTAGATTCAATGTATCTAAGTATACATTGTATCTAGTCTACTTGGGTATGGGTTAAGGTCCATGGGTTATGGTCCATGGGTTATGGTTTTTACCCATCCTAATAAACTATTACAACAAATGCTTAATTATTACATTTTTGTATTTAAATGGCTATATGTAAATGCTTTACAAAAATAACATGTATCCATATAATTATACTTAAGATAACATTATATTTGTTATCAACAAAATACAAAGAGATCGCAAAATATTAATAAACGTTTTTACGGTTTATTTTTATTAACAATCTCCCCCTTTTTGTTGATGACAAAACATAATGTTATGATGAGTAAAACTTAAGAATAGATGTAAGTTTTGAAAGCCCCTAAGTTTTACTTCTTCTCCCCCTTTTTGTCGAAACAAAAAGTTAACCCTTGGAAGAAATAAACATAAAAGTGTGGAAAAATTAGTCCCCGTATTGCTAACTCCCCCTTGACGGTAGCTCCCCCTTGTTTGGGGCGTCAAGTGAAGAAAAATAAGAATCCTACAAAAAGAAAGGTTAGTAACATGCTTAAATAATCTTGTGAATGCCGAGAATCAAGATTGGGAGCCAAGGTATGTAAACAAGGCCTTGTAATAAAACAACAAAGTGTAGTGGTATTTATGCCAACTACAAGCATGTAAAAATAAGAACAAGACTTTTTCTTGAAAATGACTTCAAAAGAAAAGGTACATAAAATAGAAAATAGTAGTAGTGATTCCTTCCATGCTTGCATAAGGTTTATGGATTGATGTTTTGATGAGTGATGGTATTGATGTGATCAAGGATGAGGTTGAGCATGAATCGCATTTCTTCCCTAACTTCTATTGCAATTTCCCTAGTGGATTGGCAATGTTCAGAATGTAAATGATGTGGGTAATGAGTGGGGAAGTTTTCCAGGTTGTTTTGATTTGAGTTATGTGGAAGTTGTGGTGGAAAAATAGGAAAATATGGATCAACATCCGGAATATTTGTAAATGGTGGTGGAAAAGAACCTAGATGTTCTTGTAATGTGATGGGAGCTAATGGTGGTGATGTTTCAAGATCTTGAAAGATAGTATTTGGAGATGTGGGGGTGTTGAAAAGACTATTTCTTTTTGTTTAGGTTGTTTAGATCTTGTTGGAGTCTTAAGGAGTTCCAAAAGAGTGACTTTAGGTGGTGATGAAGTTAGTGTACTTGTTGGTGATGAGGGAGGTGCTATAATGGAAGCATCTTGTGGTGAGTTATTTGTTGAGGATGAACCATTTGAGGTTGGTTTTGCTAAACAACAAGATCGGATACTAATCCATGCGGATATCCTAGAGTTTGATTGTGGTATTTTGGATGGTGGTAGTACAAAGGTTTGCGTATCATGAAGATGATTGTTTGTACTAGGTGATTCATCCAAAAGGGCTTTTGAAAGACATGGTGTATTGTGTATGTGAGGATGAGATGGATTATGCAAGCATTTTGGGAGTTCTATATATAGAAAAACAAAGTATTGTAATGAATGCTTGACCAAAATGTGGATTAAAATCTAATGATTAGATATGAATTCAAGGCATGTGATCATGAGAACACAAGCATTAAAGAGCATACTCCAAAAATGAAACAAATGAGGATTTTTCATCCAAAGTAGACAAAATAAAAAGTGAAAACAACTTCTGTTTCACGGATCCCACGGATCCTTCCCTTGAGGGATCCATCCAGCATGAAGAATTTGGGATCCGTGGAGTCTGATCCAGGCAGCACAAAAGTGAAAACATTTTGCCTATTGTGTGCCTTTATGCAAACTATTTGGAGTTACGGTTATCTCAACTCCTAAAAAGAAAAAGAAAAATAAACTAGAAGTAGAAGAGCATCCTATTGAGATAACCCGAAAACACATAGTTAGTACATAAGTAAGTAATTTTGTGTTATCAATGCTCCTAATTCATTGTTGCTTAAATGAATGTACCCGAAAACACATATTAGTTATGTGTCCCCTTTAGCATTCAAAAGACATGAGATGCAATGAAAACAGGTTTTTACTTTGTATTAATAATGAAAAAGCGATTTGTCCTAGTCGTGAGAAATTTCTTTTGTGAAATTGATACGGGAAGGTATCATCCTTTTAGAGAACATTTTGAAAAGAGATTTTCTTTGAAAATGTGTATTGAAGAAAAAAATAAGAAAGCTATAAGTGGAAAACTTATCTTGGGTTTTGAAAATTCCCGTATTGTTTGTGAGTTGTGCATGAAATAGAAATCCTAGACTCAGAAAGAAGAAGGCTAGTGTTTACATACCTTGTAGAGTCAAACAAGTTACGACGTTTGTTCCATTAGACCAAGACCAAGACGAAGTAGGTTGAATTGTTCCCGCTTCAACGGTTTGGTAAGGACGTCGGCTATGTTATCTTCGGATGCTACCTTCTCAATAGAGATGTTCCCTTTTTGAACATTGTCTCTTAGGAAGTGCTGACGAATCTCTATATGCTTTGTGCGAGAATGCAATACCGGATTCTTGCTTAAGTCGATGGCACCTTTGTTGTCACATAGGATGGCTATGTCGCTTAGATGGATGTCGTAGTCGACTAACGCTTGTTTCATCCATATTGCTTGTTGGCATGCTTTTCCAGTGAGCGTGCTTCGGCTTCGGTTGTTGATAGTGCAAGTGCCGTTTGTTTCTTAGAAAACCAAGATGTTAAGCAACATCCCATGAAAGTACATACCCCACTTGTACTTTTTCTATCAACGTAATCACTGCATGGTGAATCTGCATATACAATTGTTTCTATTCTCGTGCCCTTAGGATACCATAATCCTAATTGTGTTGTACCCTTAATATATCTAAATATCCTTTTTACGGCTTCTAGGTGTGATGTTTTAGGGTCTTCTTGAAACCTAGCACATAAGCAAACACTAAACATGATATCCGGCCTACTTGTCGTGAGGTAGAGAGGACTACCTATCATGCCACGATATTTAGTATTATCTACGGATTCGCCGTCTTCATCTTTTATGGCTTCTTGTGTATTCTTAGGTTCTAAGGTTGAAACGAAACAAAACAAGCTACTTTGGTTTTGAACTTGAGACCTTAATGTTCGTTCGTTTAGTTTTCCTATGACTTTATCTACGGGGTGATCTTTGGACTCTTTAATGTTTATTATTTCATCACTTAGAGGTTCTTCTTCTTCACTTATCTTTTTCTTTATTACTATAGCTTCACTTTCTATAATCTCGTCATCGATAAGAGGTGGAGAGGGTTTGGGTGGACTTTCATCAAATTTTATATTTAATGACTCTTCTACCTTCATTGTTTCTTTGTTTAATATGACGTAAGCTTTGCTATTTGGCGAGTAACCTAAAAAGATACCTTCGGTTGATTTAGGATCAAATTTTGTAAGGTAATCTTTAGTGTTAAGAATAAAACATTTACTACCAAAGACTCTAAAGTGATTTAACGTAGGCTTTTTGCCTCGAAGTAACTCATATGGAGTTTTTCCTAAGATTGGTCTAATTAAGACTCGATTGATTATGTACGTTGAAGTATCAACGGCATTACACCAAAACTTTTGAGGTATGGATTGTTCATTAAGCATGGTTCGACTCATTTCTTGTAGGGTTCTATTCTTTCTTTCTACTACCCCATTCGATTGTGGAGTCGTGGTGCCGAGAAGTTGTGAGTAATACCATTAGCGTCACAAAAGCTCTGAATTGCACTTCATTATCGAATTCCCTACCATGATCCGTCCTAATAGACACTATGGGACTTCCTAGTTGTCTTTGGATCTTTTTTAATAATTCAAAATAATTAAAGGTTTCCGTTTTGTTCTTTAAGAATTTTGTCCATGTATACCTAGAATAGTCATCCACTATGACCAAAGTATAGTAGTTGCCTCCATAACTTTGGATAGCGGATGGACCGAATAAATCCATATGTAGTAATTCTAGACACCTAGTTGTAGACACCATGTTTTTAGCTTTATGACTAGAATGAGCTTGTTTTCCTACATTACAAGCATCACAAAAGTGATGTTCATATTTCAACTTAGGTAGATCTCTTACTAGATCTTTAGATGATAGCGATTGAAGAAGTCGCATTTTGGCGTGACCCAATCTTCGATGCCATAAGGTCGAAGTATCATCCATAGAGGTAAGACATAGTTTGTCTTTAGGTTCATTACCGATTTTAATGACATAGACTCCATGTTTCCTAATTCCTCTTCCTATGGTTATGCCATTTTTAGTATCTTACTACCGATTTCGGTAAAAATTAGATTGCACTTTTTATCACATATTTGTCCTATACTTAAGAGATTAAAGTTTAGGTTTTCTACGTGACACACATCGTTAATGGTTAGAGATTTGTTAGAGATCGTACCTTTGCCGATGATTCTACTTTTGCTATTTCCAAACACCTAATTACCTCCATTGAAGGATTCATATGTGGAGAATAGATCCCTGTTGCCGGTCATGTGCCTCGTGCACCCGCTATCCTTGACCCATTCATCGGGGTCTAGGTCGACCTTTAAGCACACCTAAAACAATAATAAACTCAAAAGTTTGGTCCCCATTTTTTCATGGGTCCATTAGTGTTAAACATTCCATTCATGTTAGACATGTATGGATAAGATGATTATGCATTCCATGGAGCAAAGTTTTGAAAAGGAAAACCGTTTTGCATGTTTGGATTCCATCCCATTTGATGGTTACTTTTGGGGTAAACGTTATTAGGTCTCCTAAATGAATTAGGTTTTGAAAATGATGGAGCTTTGTTTCTTGCAAAAGTAGGATTATATTTTGGAGGTGGTTGTCTAGTGGTGACATGAGTTTGTTTCTTCCTATTAACTATAACAAACTCAGTTCTAGATGAAGAAGCTACGTTATTGTTCTTTTTGCTACAGCAGATCCACGGATCCCTTTCTGTACACTAGCCGGTTCCCTTTTAGGGGATCCGTGGGATCCGCCACAACAATGGCTGGTTTTTCTAGTTCCTTAACAAATTTTGTTTCTTTACTTTCACTAGTTGATGGATCAAGTTGTTGACTACCTAGACCCTTTTGATTGTTACCGGTTTTAACACCTTCGAGTATTGTATCTAAAGTGTTCGTACTCATTCTAGCAATTTTAGAATCTAAGTGATCCACTAGTGTTTGAAGTTGAGCGCAAAGTTCACATTCACCACTTGCTATTTTACCCTTTTCTAAGCGTTTTAGTTTTGCTTTTAATTCTATGACTTCTTTATCTAAACGTTGATTTTGATTCTTTAAAAGCTTGTTTTTGTTAATTAGTTTTAAGCTAATATTGCATAGTTTGTCATATTCATTATGCAATGAGTCGTCATCAAGTGATGAACTACTATAGTATTGGTGACATACCTCGTCATTTGCCATGAGACAAATTTCTTCATCCTCCTCGTCGCTCATTCCCCATGTGCCGCTCACGAACGCCTTTTGATCATCCCGTTTGGGACACTTACTAATAAAGTGGTTTGGGTCCCCACATTTAAAGCAAGTACGATCATCCTTTGGCTTCTCGTCCTCTTTGCTTTTCCGAAAGCCTTTCTTATCGTCATACGGTTGTTTGACGTATCTTCCCTTTCTTCTAAAGAACTTTTTAAAGTCCCTTACCGCCATAGCGTACTCTTCGTCGTCACTATTCGAAGAGGAGTTCTCCTCATCGCTCGAAGCCTTTTTGGCTTTAAGGGCAAGAGATTTGTGTTTCTCTTTTACCTTTGAAGCTTCGGAATCTTTAGCAAGGACAAGCTCGTAGACTTTCAGGTTGCCTATGAGTTCATCGAGGGTGAGGATTGTCAAATCTTTTGACTCTTCGATCGCCGTCACCTTGGATCTCCACTTCGATGGAAGTGCCCTTAGATATCTCCTAACATGGTTACGGCTAGAAAAAGATTCATCAAGTGCTTGTAAAGATGTAATAATAGTATTAAAGTTAGCAAATGAATGATCTATAGTTTCCTCATTCGATATTGAAAATTGTTCATATTGTTGAACAAATAAATCAATTTTATTATTTTTAACTTATTGGTTCCCTTGATGAGTTACAACTAAAGAATTCCAAATTTCTTTAGAGGTTTTAAGCATAGAAATTCTTTCGAATTCCTTTTTCGGTAAAGCATTATATAAAACCATTTTTGCTTCACTATTTTTAGAAAGCTTTTTCTTCATTTCATCGTTTAGTTTATCATGAGGTATGTGAACTAAATTTCCTTTATCATCATTTGAGGTAGCCTCAAAATCACCTTCAACAATAATGTACCAAAGATCAATATCTTTAGACTTCACATATGTTTCGAATCTATTTTTCCAATATATAAAACCATTAGTTTCAAGTAGTGGTGGTCGTTGCATAGATTGCCCTTCTTTATAATTTTCAGAACCCATAGTGATCGAAAAGTTTTTAAAATACAATTTTATTTTAAAACTTTTATAAACGTAGCTCTTGATGCCAATTGTGGAAAACTAGAAGGGGGGGTTGAATAGTTTTGCCAATTTTAAGTTAGTTTCAAAAACTTTAAGATTCGTTAATATGTGAGATCTTATGGATGTAGAGAAAGTATAGATCTAATGATAAAGCAAGTAAATAAAGTAAAACGAAGGGAAAGAAAAGACACAACCGATGTATAGTGGTTCGGCTACAAGGACACCTTCCTTGCCCTACTCCACTCCCCGAGTCACCTACTCGAGAGTTCAAGCACTATGTCAATAAACTCCTTCACTTGGCGGAGAAGCCTTAACAACGTTGCTTACACTTTTTCCGGTACAAAGCTAAATACCGAGTCCGTAGCATGGTGGACCAAACCAACACGACTATTACACGACAAGTATGTGAAATATCAAATACAAGATCTTTGCTATAGAAATCTTGCGGAGTGACAAATCAATCAAGGACCCCTTGCTTGGATGACTTGTAGAATGCTTGTGATCTCGCCTTAGAGAAGGACCTATATGAGGATTACAAATAGAAAGAAAGAAGAACAACTCTCTAGATCAAGTGATCTATATGTTAGAAGAGAATGAGAGTGTATGAGAGATTTAGTAAGAAGAGGGGTGAGTTAGAATGAAGAAATGGCTCTTTATTTATAGGCAAAATTCTTCACTGTTCCCCGGATCCCACGGATCCCTTCCACTTGGGATCCGTCTAGTGTAATCCTAGGGATCCGTGGAACGCTCCTCTTTGCCCATGGGTTTTTTGGTTATGGGTCATGGGTTATGGGTTGGTCCATGGGTTTTCTTTAGATTCAATGTATATAAGTATACATTGTATCTAGTCTACTTGGGTATGGGTTAAGGTCCATGGGTTATGGTCCATGGGTTATGGTTTTTACCCATCCTAATAAACTATTACAACAAATGCTTAATTATTACATTTTTGTATTTAAATGGCTATATGTAAATGCTTTACAAAAATAACATGTATCCATATAATTATACTTAAGATAACATTATATTTCTTATCAACAAAATACAAAGAGATCGCAAAATATTAATAAACGTTTTTACGGTTTATTTGTATTAACAGTTAGGAATAACTAAATGATAAGAGGCATTAGGATAACCCTTGTTTGATACCCGTAATATAATTACTTCTTCCACATCGGTTGAGTAATTCCCCCACACCTTTGCGTTGTACTCATTTTTAGTACACGATACCCCTAGTTAACCCCTCAGAGCCTATCCTTTTCGCGGTTCTCGTGATGTTTCGGTTTTCCGGAATATTAATGAAGAGCATTATTTACACCCCACCCCCAAATGTACACCCAAATCGCCTTAGCCTACCTTGTATGCACTCACTTTTAGTGCATTATTGTTATCACACTAAACCCTTAGTTCAATTATCTAGTTGCTTGCATAAGTTGCTAAGTCGAGTCATGTCCTTTGTACACAGTTTTGGGACGATTGGGACTCATGGGAAAAGTTAAATTTTATGAGATGACGGGAAGGGAACGTTAAATTCAAATTCCCTTTATTTACGTAATAATGTACTCCAAGTGTTTTAATCTTTTCAATTCGGGTCAAATTAGTGTTAGAGTAATAAAAACTCAAGTGTAGGGATGTGCCTATAAATCCCTATCATTTTGATGTTATCGTATAGGATGGTAGAGTAAAAATGTATGAAAAAAAAATCGAAAAAAAATATAAAAAAAAAAGAGAAAAGAAAAAAAATAGTGTTGAAAAAAAAAAATAAATAAAAATAAAAAAACGGTTTACCATCCTACATCTATCTTTAATTAATGTTTGTTTGTTTCAGTTATCTAGAGTCTAGAGTGTCGAGTCTTGGCTTAGCAACGCCATTCTTCACATGTTTGTAACATAAAGATTTTTGACTTGCCACCACTAAATAGCCTATCCCACCAAACCCTTTGTTTCCCTACCGTAAGCCTAACATTACAACCCTTTAAAAGACCTCTTTGATAGTCTTTCCTAGGTGCTTACGCCAAAGCGATGGAGGTTTGATCTAGTCTCAAGCCTATGGTAATCTATGTACTAGGATCGGTTAATGAGTGTTTATCTTCCATTTCCAAATTGTTATATTTCATATACACCCGAGAGATGTGACTATCCAAACACCCCATGTGAGGTGCTAGTATGTAATTTCCGAGCTTGTTATGAATTTTGCGGGGCTTATATGTGTTGTGGATTGTTCTAAACCAATGCTTCATGACCCCTAACTTATAAATTAATTGGCTAAAAGCACATTTGATTGAGGACAAGCAAATACCAAGTGTAGGGATATTTGATAAGGTTTTAAAATGTACCTTTCTGAGGGGTCATTTAATCCCTTATTTGATCACTTTTGTATCCGTTATTACTTAATATCATTCCTTTTCACTTTTTAGGTATCTTGAAGGCAAAATGCTGGAATGACACTTATTCGGCCGAAAAGGCGCGAATATACGAAGAAAATGGCCAAAGTCAAGAATCGAGACACTCAGGCTGCTAGAACTGAAGGGGACGGCGTCAGGTGTTATCTGCGACGCCGTCGGACCACTTTTGTGAAGGCTCAGTAGCCAAATTGCTTATTTACAAGTGACGGCTTCAGGTTTTAAAAGATTAGGTCGTCGCAACTCAGACGGCCTAGATTTGATCCAGACGACGTCAGAAACTGAAGGGGACGGCGTGACAAGCATAAGGTGACGTCGTCGCAAGACTAACGTGGCCAAGACGAAACCCTAATAACGGCGACCCGACGGCGCCACAAATCAAAGGGTGACGCCGTCGCATATGTAATCTTATATATAGAATCCAAATTTTTTAGTTTTCAGTGTGTAGTCTTTTGGAGTAAAAACCTAAACCGAACCAAGGCTGTCTTGTACAGTATTTTAGGGTTCCAAACCCTATCTTACATCAAGATAAGTGTTTTACTTCATTAATTCAATTATGTCTTCAAGTATTTGTGTGTATGCTTGCATGTTTCCCATGTCCGGCTAATTTACTTGTGTGTTTGCTTAGGGAATATGAAACTTAATTATTGAATATTGATTGGTTGTCTCTTATCTTAATTGTTAATGATCTAGTATTGCGATAGATCATCCGTTGTGTAGTTAATGCTTGATTAATCTTTGTGAACCTTAGCTTATAATACCTAGAGTCATTGTAGGCTAAACCATCCAAAGAGTACCTTAGAGTTAAGTTTATAAATCCTAGAGATTTTGTAGGAGATAACCTTTGGTAGTTTCAAAGAGTTAGGGATAAACGCATACCCTACGACCTTAGACACACAACGCAATTAAGAATAAGGACGTAACAATTCAACCATCAATAGGAGATAATTAAGGAGTAATAAAACCTAACTAAAAACATCTTTAAATCATCATACGAGCACACAATAATTAGACATAGACTACATACACCTTAGTTTAGATAATTAGATAAGTAGAAGTAATCGGTAGAAATACCAACCCCCAAATCCAAACCCCGAGATTCGTACCTTTCCATTTCCTAAAAAACATAAAAAGATAAAAAAATAATCTTCCTCAACCCCAACCTTAGCATAGTAACTTCTTACTAACATTCCTATTCCCCTAAAGAACGATATCAATTCCCGTGGCTTACCCTAATACTACATTACAACGATTAGGTTCACTGCCTAGGGTGTTGAAATACTTGCTCGACGAAAAGGAAGTTCCTTTGACCCCGAACGACGCGTGTAGCGTTATCAAGTTTTTGGCGCCGCTGCTGGGGAATAGAATAGCTAGTTAGGAGTCCACCTCGTTTAGGTTTCTTTGCTTGATTCCTATCAAGTAAACTTTTTTTTCCATTTTTAGCTTTCTCGTAGTCTATCCCCCTTCTTCGTGACCTTTGTTCGTAAAACCTCTCACTCACCATGATACGTGTCTTCCGCCGAAGATTCTTCACACTACCCGTTCCCGATCCCGAAATTGAGAACGCAATCCCACAAAACCCTTCACCCGTTCACTACTTTGGAAATCACCTAGGGCATAATGAGATAAATTGGCAACAACAAAGTCCGTTCTATGACTCAGATTCCGATGAGGGATTTGATTATGGTGAAGCACTTAACAACGAGGAGGTCATTGATGAAGTTAGTTTTGAAACGGAAGAAGACCCTTTCCAATGTTTTGACCCTAGGTGTTGAATTGAGAAAGATGGTCCCTTTAACATGCAATTCCCTTGCAAAATAGGATTAGAAGGGTTCGATGCTTACTTGAATTCGTTCTTGCCTTTAAACTTAATTCCAAGGAACCTATAAAATAAAATCAAGGTCAATGAGTTAACTTATCAAGGGAACAATGTTGTTGAAGCAGTCACTCATTTGCATGTGTTTGTTGGAAGTTTTGCTTATTTGGTAGAGTTCATGGTCTTAGAAAACTTAGGAGAATTTATTGATAAGGACCTCACTCAAGTAATTTTTGGAAAACCTTTCAAGAGAATGACTAGGTTGAACGAACGGATGATTGATGGTCTAATGACATTCTCTGATGAAGTTGAAGACATTAACTACCAAATGCCTCGTGCTCATCCTAGGTTTAAACACAAGGATATTGAGGCGTGTAATAGAATGACCCCTATTCCATTGCTTAGTGAAAGGGATAAGCAAAATGGACTTAGGTACCCATATGAGAAAACTAAGAGGTATTAAAAAAATGCCTAGAGTTAGGAGATGATTACAAAAAGAATGAGAGAACATTGGAATGGCTTAGGTATGGGCACGTAAGCGTGCACGAGACCACGTAGGGGCACGACTACGAGTCTAGCTACAAGACTCATAAATAAAGAAAAGCGCTTCGTGGGAGGCAACCCATGCTTAATTGTTTGCTTGTTTGTGTTATATATCTTTTATTGATTGTTTATTCTCATGTGTAAATTTGTAAAAATGCTTTATTTTGTTTTTAACCTCGTCTTAATTACATATTACTTAATATCGTTCCTTTTCACTTTTTAGGTATCTTGAAGGCAAAATGCTGGAATGACACTTATTCGGACGAAAAGGCGCGAATATACGAAGAAAATGGCCAAAGTCAAGAATCGAGACACTCAGGCTGCTAGAACTGAAGGGGACGGTGTCAGGTGTTACCTGCGACGCCGTCGGACCACTTTTGTGACGGCTCAGTAGCCAAATTGCTTATTTATAAGTGATGGCTTCAGGTTTTAAAAGAGTAGGTCGTCGCAACTCAGACGGCCTAGATTTGATCCAGACGACGTCGAGATCGAAGGGGACGGCGTCAAAAGAATAAGGTGACGCCGTCGCAAGACTAACGTGGCCAAGACGAAACCCTAATAACGGCGACCCGACGGCGTCACAAATCAAAGGGTGACGCCGTTGCATATGTAATCTTATATATAGAATCCGAATTTTTTAGTTTTCAGTGTGTAGTCGTTTGGAGTAAAAACCTAAACCGAACCAAGGCTGTCTTGTACAGTATTTTAACGTTCCAAACCCTATCTTACATCAAGATAAGTGTTTTACTTCATTAATTCAATTATGTCTTCAATTATTTGTGTGTATGCTTGCATGTTTCCCATATCCGGCTAATTTACTTGTGTGTTTGCTTGGGGAATATGAAACTTAATTATTGAATATTGATTGGTTGTCTCTTATCTTAATTGTTAATGATCTAGTATTGCCATAGATCGTCCGTTGTGTAGTTAATGCTTGATTAATCTTTGTGAACCTTAGCTTATAATACCTAGAGTCATTATAGGCTAAACCATCCAAAGAGTACCTTAGAGTTAAGTTTATAAATCCTAGAGATTTTGTAGGCGATAACCTTTGGTAGTTTCAAAGAGTTAGGGATAAACGCATACCCTACGACCTTAGACACACAACGCAATTAAGAATAAGGACGTGACAATTCAACCATCAATAGGAGATAATTAAGGAGTAATAAAACCTAAGTAAACACATCTTTATATCATCATACGAGCACACAATAATTAGACATACACTACATACACCTTAGTTTAGATAATTAGATAAGTAGAAGTAATCGGTAGAAATACCAACCCCCAAATCCAAACCCCAAGATTCGTACCTTTCCATTTCCTAAAAAACATAAAAAGATAAAAAAATAATCTTCCTCAACCCCAACCTTAGCGTAGTAACTTCTCACTAGCATTCCTGTTCCCCTAAAGAACGATATCAATTCCCGTGGCTTACCCTAATACTACACTACAACGATTAGGTTCACTGCCTAGGGTGTTGAAAAACTTACTCGACGAAAAGGAAGTTCCTTTGACCCCGAACGACGCGTGTAGCGTTATCAACTTCTAAACTTGAACTTTGGGAGGACGGTAAGTGGTGATGACCTGGTTATAGATTTAGACTACCTGTTTGTTTTTCATTTTACACCAATTATATATCCCATGTCTTATCCTACCCTTTAGTCATGAAGCATGTCTAGGTGATGCAGCGAGCAATCTTTGGTGTCTTGACCATGGATTTGGTCATGTATCATTGATTTTGTCCACTTCGCTGTGACATGTTATTAATGACGAGTCACCCCTTAACCTTTGTCGTGTCTACCCATATTGCCTTCGAGAATTGTTTAGCCCTTAACTCTAGTGGTGGAGATTTGTGTAACCGCCAAGCTTAGGATATAATACATGCTATGACTGTGCGATTGAGTGATCACCCCGAAATTGACACTTAGAATAGTTGAGAGATTTGAGTGTTTGTTCCCCTTTCATGAGGTGTTCGGCTTTGTTTTATTCTAGCATAAGGGATTTGTAAACTCATATTTTCCAGGTTTTGGGAGATATCTTTTTAGGAATCTATCTAATAAGGTCTACTTGAGGGCAAGTAGAGTTCAAGTGGGGGGATATTTGATAACATCAAATAGTCCTGAGTATTAAGTGTCAATTTCCCCCGATAATGCTCGTTATTTATATCATTTATATGGATTTACGCTTTTTTCCATTGTTTTCCACTTTCAGGTAAATTACGAGCATTGGAGCTAAAGAGACGCGAAAATGGAAACATTACAAAAGATTTATCACAGTATGCTTATTTTGAAAAAGTTACGGCGTAACTACTCTCTCACATTACGCCGTAACTATTGCGCGACTCAGAATACCAACTTATCAACAGGTTACGGCGTAACTCTTCCCAAAGGTTACGACATAACTACATTAGGTCAAATGAGGATCCGCGCCGCTGATACTTACGCCGTAACTACTGCATCACTTACGACGTAACCATTTTTATTGAAGACTACAGCGTAACCACTTATTAGGTTACGCCGTAACTAGCAGATCTAGTGCATTTACGATGGAATAGAAGGTTACGGCGTAACTCCTATATTGGTTACGCCGTAACCCAGACCTGGCCTATAAATACCCCACGAATTCCAGCATTTCTAATCATCCCATTCCACACACAACTCTCTGAGAACGTGGGAAAAAGCTCAAGGCAGGTCTAGGGGAGCATACGGAGCTGTTTCCAAGGGAGAAGTCGCTCCATTACGATAAGCTTTAGCGTTTTATATTTCTTTTACTTTCAATTCATGTATTTCGTACCTTTGAATATTGAATTGATTTGCATGATTAATATGAGCGGCTAAGCACCCTTTGGTGCTAGCCTAGTTATGATTCCTTAATTGTTTTGTTTGCGTTTACCTTTACTTTCGTACAATTATTTCTAAGTGTATGCATGTATAGTTCTTTGGTAGTCTTAGGGACTAAGTTCCCTTTCTACTTGTGCCCCACCTAAAAGTTTGGAAGTAGGTAGACATCCAACGAATCTTCATCTTATTATTTTTAGTCCTCAGTGCGTTCTTCTTCTTGCTCATAAAGAGCTTCAAGAAACTCTTGTTCCATAGTCTTCCTTATATCGACTTCATCCATCCACTACAAAAGTAATACATTTGCACATCAACTAGAATGTAAACACACAAGAACAATCGTTATGCAAATGACAATTAAATGAATACATGTTGCCTTCTAAAACTGCCATCACAATGCCTTTTTCTACCTCGAACCTTAGTTTCCTTTGTTGGTTTTGGTACCTCCAAATTTGATCCTTGTGACAGACTTCAGACTTATTATGTCCATCCACAGTTTGACAATTGGAGCATTTAATCAATTGTTTTGAGCTCTAGATTTACCCATTTTGGGCAATTTCACTGAAAGGATTGGCTTTATGTTTATGAATTCAAATTTGTGGTAAAATGTGAGAATAAAGTGCTTGCTATAAGTTAATGCAAATGTGAGGACAGGATAGGGGGCTAAAACCTTAGTCCCCTACACTTTTAAACTGTTTGAGCAAGGACCATACTTCTACCACACCCAATACAATCAAAACCGATATAACAACTCTCTTAGACGAATACAACAATTAACAAATTATAACACTAGAACATAACATATAGATTCATTAATTTCATATTAAACATTTAAATATTCAGTACATATTTTTTCCAAAAAAAAAGGGAAAACATAACCACTTCATTTCCTTCTCAACACTTCCTAAGATCATCAAGGAAGTTGTTCCTGTCACACACCTGTGAGTGTGTCTGACAGATCATCCTCCTTATCTCCAACGCCTTCAAGACATTAGCCTTTTGCTTGTTGCGAAGATCCTCGAGAACCTTGTAGTTCATCACCGTAGTTCCAAAGCCTTCGATCTCAGAGAAGTATTCTTGGGTTTCCTTCATACCAAGAATCAAGTCAGTCAAATTGTTTTGGAGTCCATTAGCAATTTTGATGTCCTTATCATTTTCTCTCTGATAAAAGAGAGAAATCGAGTCAAACATGTAGTCAGAGTTCGAAGCTTTGGCGAGTTCTTCAAGTAGTGGGAAGTCAGCCATTGGGAGGTTGTTGAGATTTTGTTAGGATATGTTTTTTTTATTGTTGGTATGCAATTGGTATAGGTTATTAACCCATAAATACCAAAACCAATTGGACGTTCCAAATTCAGGGACTAATAGTGAAGTTAGTAAAAAGAGAAATAGTCAAGTTTGTGTGAGAAAAAATACGCGGGAATTTTAAGTGCAAAAAACGGCTAACTGACCAAATTCAGGGACCAAGTGTGACATTTTAAACCTGTTACCCTGCAACTTGACCTTTTGCCTTCCTTGATACGCTTATACACAATTAATGTGTTGGGAATAACCAAAACAACCCAACTAACAAGATCCGAAACAATTAACACTATCATAATAACCCGACCCAATTAACAAAACCCAATCAAAACCAAACCTAACATACATCCAAACTCACATACTGAAACACACATCTAGTCAAACCCATTCGTAAAAAAACAAAAAAATAACAATGAAGGACAGAAGCATATTCGTCTCAACTTTTAAGGATGTGAAGGAAGAAGAAGAAGGTGAGGTCCTGTTCAGAATCCACTATAATGGGGTTTTTTATTATAGCCCACTCTGGTATGAAGAACGTTCATTAATTAATCTGTGTGCCTTTACCAGTGATAGGGATATATTTAGTTCAAGCCTTGATAATGTGTTATCAGAGATTAATGAAGAAAAATGGGCGTTGTTTTTCTGTGATCCTAAAGAATTCCTAGAAAATGGTTTGCATTTGATTCATACTTATGTTGATGTTCATACTTTGTTTGGAATGGCTGAATCAAATGAGTCAGTTGATATCTTCGTTGCCCACAAGCCCCAAAAGTTAGCACAATTTTACTTAAAAAACATCAGTTTTGAAGTTGTGGGTTGGGTAGAGCAGGATGCTTAGTCAAACACCTTTTATGACTAGACGTCAATGGCAGGGGATAGATAAGAAAAAAATGCAGGGGAGTGGAACCAGGACACCAAGAGTGAAATGTGGTGTTGTAATCAAAGAGGAAGAAGGGGTTGTAGCTAAACAAAGGGAGAAAATTAAAGGAAAAGGAAAAGGAAAGATGGTTGATGAAGATGATGTTTTTCCCAGAAAAAAAGGGAAAGAAGTTGTTCAAGAATTTAAGCGAGGTTTAGATGGGAAAGGGAAGGCCAAAATGGTTGAGTTTGCAGGGTTTGATGTTGAGAACTTTCCTGGTTTTGATGTGGAGGGGAAGGCTGAAAGGGTTGGTGGTGATGTTGCTTATGTTTCAAGCGGTGTTAAGACACCCTTTAGGAGCAAAGAAAAGATTACAAACTGCGTCCTAGCACTGTTCGCCCAAAGGCGACCCTAGGTGATGTTTCAGTGATGAATACCATGTCATGTGTTTAATTTCATTAAGCTGTAACAGTACAGTACCTAACTTATATGTTTGTTGTTTGTATACTTGTTTTTGCAGACAAGGTAGCAGCAGCATCATCAATTTAGGGTTCATGTTTGGTCGGTTCAACCGTTTCGGATATCGATCGAGCTGTGTAGATCATTCGAAGATTCAGCAGTTGAACGTTTTGAAGTTGGGCCCAAATTCATCTTTTATATTTTGTAAAATATCGATATTACCATGTATCGGACAATGACTCAGAGTATCGTTATGTTCGAGTTTCATCAAACACTGTATATAGTTGACTGTTATAAGTCAACTAGCTAAGTAGTTGATAATGTATAAATTTGTTTGTTTATCCTGGGTAAAATTCTGTGAGCTCATACTTTCTTTACCATTTGACTTTTATGAAGTCATACTTAAGTGGTCAGGTACCATGATATAATTTGTTCAAACAATAACCCCTTTATGTGTTGGTGGAATAGTTCTTGAGTTAGAATTAACTAAGGTGAGGTATAAATGTGTATGGACTATAATACCTTCCACTAACTAACAGAAAAAAGACGTTGACATCGCCGTTATTGGTCAAGGGACGAGTTTGTTATTTAAAGGCCAAGGTTTGGACCTCTGGCGATGATAACGCCGAGTTTTGTCCCATCGCGAAGCGTTTTGCCAAGTTTAGGGACCAACCATGTATTTTAGTCTTTAGTTTATTTGGTGTAGAAATTTGGTAGAGAAGAAAAACACATAAAAATATAAGTGTCAAATTTGTGAAAACAAAAACTTTAAAAAAGAGGGGGTAATTAATAAAACTTTAATGGTTAATTTTTTAAAAATTGTATAGGGTTAAGTGTAATATTATAAGTTTCCATGTTTTTTAATAACTTTAGAAATTAAACAAATACTCCCTTATATTTTATACACCCTATACTTTATAACGTAAAAATACAATATATATACTAGATTTCAAAGCCCGCCCAATGGGCGGGCATGACTTGTGATTATTCTTTGAGTGTATTACTTTTCGAATAGTAAGATATATATGTATACGAAGCTATTAGTAGCGTAAGAAGGGTGAAAATAAATGAACATCAAGATTTATAGAACAATTAAAATATACAAAGTTTTTTTAAACAACTTAGTATATGATATAAACTCAAATGAACTTTATGATTTATAGAACAATTAAAAAATACAAAGTAAATTTACTCATATTTCATGAAATTTACTCTGAATAAATATCTACAACTTTATCTTGTGTCGAAACAGATCTTCAATATTAGATCTTCTAACTTCAATCATCTTTCTCATCAAATGGCTCTCATTTCATCCATTGCTATCTACACAAATAGGCACCTTGTGAATATTTAGTGTGGATGTAGATGAACCTTCAAGATTAAGGGAAGGTCATAGTAAATGCAGAGAGATGGTTATTAAGAAATGTCGTGTACAAAGAAATGTCCACCTACAACGTGACACGTAGATTAATCTAGATATGTCCACCTCATTGCCATGTAATTTGTTTTAGTGCCATGTCACCATAAATTTTCCACCTAAGCAATAACATGCCACCTAACTAATATTTTTTGTAGAATGATATACGAAGTTTTATAACATTTAAAAAGTACACTAGATAATACTTAATTAAGATAGACCTACATATAGATTTCCCAAAAAGATGTATCAAGGCACTAACCACTTGTCCCAAAGAACGCATGCGCAGACCAGGTGTGTGCATAAATCTGTAAGAGTTCACCCATCAACTGGTGATAATTCCAGTGAACCAAAATCTGCAACCTGGATACAAGTAAATCACATAAACATGTCAAATATGACACTTACATAAAGGTCAGTTAGGAGAAGAATCACATGATATTTATAGCTTTGCATTACCAATTTTTTAAGACCAACTTCATTGTAATATTTTTGTGACTGGGCAATCAGCTCCACCAAAGACTACATAAAAGTCGATTATTAACCACAGCCCTGAAATTGTACAAACATATACTAATGTTGACATGTAGACCTGACCTATTAGGGTTATTGACACATCATATTAATAGACAAACCATGTATTCAATGTTTACTGTTCTCCCTTGGCGAACATGACATCAAATGCGAAGACACATACATCAACCTGCAGAGAGAGACCGAAAACAAAACATAAAGACTTTAGTATAAACACCTTTAAAGTGCTTAATAGCTTTTCCAAAATACAATATGTTATTAATCTGCAATCCGAAAGCATTGTGCATGTGGTAAGGTTCATTATGATGCGTGTGTTTTTCGAGTGTATGTATGGTTCTGGATGATGGTGACCGACTTCTCTGGAGGATGAATGAATGATATTAGGGTTTTGATAAAAAGGTGGAATACGAATGATATTAGGATTAATGAATAAAATGTTAAATTGTATAAAGGATTATTGCTGTATTATTAGAAGATATAAAATTTGTTTTGGGTATTTGATCACAACTTATGGAATGGCTCCATTGGTTGAGATGTTTGCATGCCAAGTAAAATACTCAGGTTCAATCTCTCTCCATGCCCAAAAATTTGATATACCTGAACATCTCATCTAGATAAGCAAGTTAAATTTGATGACGTAAATGATCCTACTTTAATTTAACATAAATGATCCTAATGAGTAACTACTCATATGAATAAAGCTCACATCTTGTTGTTCATATGAACTTATTTTAATTTAACATAAATGATCCTAATGAGTTTATATTTTCATATCACAATCAGGCGGTTCATTGTAATGGACGATCAACTTAATATTAAACAATGACCTTGTCATTTTTATTATATATATAGCTTGCCTGGATAATAATTTTCATAATGTCCAGCTCAACAAATACCATTGTCTATCTACAGACCAGGATGGACCCATTCTACTTACCGCAATGATGATGGGTATGCAGGTGTAAATTTCTTTATCATTCATCAAGACAAAGGTCGCTGCAAACAAAGAAAGTTAAGAAATAATTTATTTTGTCTCCTTTTAGGACATAAACGAATGTAATACTTACGTTCCAGAGAAGAAAAAAGATACACATTTGTTGCATTTAAGGGCCCACCCTCTTCCAATGCATTCTGATTAGGTGATTGCATGATTAATATAACATTGGTTAGTCCAATTAAACAATATGAGAACGTAACTTTTTAAAATAAAAATATGCACCTGCAGATTATTAAAGCTCCATTGGTACTCCATAGTCGCTGCACCATGTCAAAAAAGAATCAGTTACATAAACAAATTAATTAAAACCATCTAACAGATCGAAAATGATGGTAGCACTAACAAATGTTGGTGGTTGTCCAACAGGTAAAACATGCTTCCACAACTCCTGCTAAATAAAACAAAAACAGATTAGTAAAATGTAAAAACCAAGTAAAAAAACCACTTTCAGCTTTATGAAGCTGATCACAGTCAATAACACCCAAGACATTTGCACGCACGGGTTTTTTCCTAAATTTTTTAACATATAATCCTTATTTATAATTATGGTCACCATATAATCCTTGTTGAGTAGTAAAACTCTTGTTGAGTAATATTGACATGCATATCTTGACTGTTATAAGTTGTCCAGTTCAAAATTTTGGAACAATTTTGTGCAGAAAATTCTTCTTCATATTCATCCTCAGTAGCAAGGTTGTCAAGATCGGGATCCTACACAGGATCGTTTTTGCCTTTGCAAGATCGTGATCGTAAGATCGGATCGGGATCTTAAGATCCTACTCTAATGTTATTTCTTAATAGTTTATGTAATTTTATACAAATCTACAAATTCTAATACATTATAACCACAAAATACTATGAATGTTTCATATAAATGTTGTCCTAAATTATGATTATAAAATGTTTAAAAAGATTAACATGTTGTTTTTTGAATTCTACAAACAAACAACCCATAAATTTGTAGTTTTTTAGTTTGTAATCCGAGAAGAGTAAGATCGGATCGGATTAGATCGTAAGATCGTATGGTCAAGATCGGGATCCTATAAGATCTTAAGCTTGCAAAGATCCTATGTAGGATCCGGATCATTTTTACTTTACAGTATCGTAAAATCGTAAGATCCTAAGATCAGGATCGGGATCCTGACAACCATGCTCAGTAGCGCTTATCAAACTCTTCAACGGTTTTTATTCTCTCTTTTATGCCAACTTTGGTAACATGATTTGTGATCTATATAGCAGATATATCGTATTAAGAGCCCAAAGATTTGGAGAATTAAGTTAATGCTGGTCTCCTAATGTTACGTGTATTATTCTTATTTTCAATCTAAAACTATTGATTATGACCCATTTTTCAAACTACGAATCAGACTCTTATTATATTTGCTTATTCTTATTATTTATGGCAATGTATATATACCTACTAAAACTTCAAAAATTACTCCCTCTGTCTGAATATTATTGCCAGGAGACAAAGATCACACAATTTAATAAAAATGGGACCACTACAATAACACATGATACGATTGAGTTCCGATTACTATTTTTTTCATAAGTTGGTTCAAAGTTTATTATATATTACGAAAACAATGTCTGCGGAACGTGTGAAGACAAAGTCTCATCGTATGAGGGATCTTGCTGTGGTAGCATCAGTCCTGTTCACAGCTTCAACCTCACAGTTAGTTTCATAGTTTAGTAATTTTATTTTTTAGAGAATTTGGTGTAGATGTATATATACGATTTGAACTCTTGTTTAATGATTGTTCAGTGATTCCTAGTTCTTTAAATGTGCTAAAGAATGATTAGTAACAAATTAGAAAAAGCATAAATAATGAAGAAACCTCAATTTAACAAACAACAAATGCATTCTGAAGCTCCTGACTCTCCTTCATTATCATCTTCTTTCAGTTTCTAACCTTAATAACACAATAAAAAGATAGTAACAAATATAACACATTAAGGGAAATATTTGGATTAGTTTATTTTACAGGGTTATCGGCTAATTGAAATTTGGAAAAGTGGATATGCTACTTTCTTTGGCTTATAAGCTTATCAACATAGACTTTTAGCTTATTTAAGTCCATGAGTTCATGTTGATAGTCTTATAAGCTCATAAAAGTGAGCTTATCAGCTTTTCAAAATCTCAATAACCTGATAAGCCATTATAAGCTCCCCTAACACGTCAACATATCAATCCTAAGCTAACCACATTAAAATCTTACACCTGCCAAAAGCACTCTTACAACGAAATTCAGAAACCCAAATTCAGCCTAAAAGTTACTTATCAGTTTAACAGAAACATCAACTATTAGGAGCTTGAATGAATCTCAACACAGCAATGTGCTTGATCACGTCCCTTTGTAGGCTGTGAGACTTTTTTTTACACTTGGTCACGTTCTTTCAAAATGTACTTAATTTATAAGCATGAAGCTTGTCTATGGCAACTTGATTTTTTTTTTCATGATTACGCCCGTGGATTTAAAGCCATCCTGGATAAAATCATTGCAGTTAGTTGCAGATTGTGTGTACCCCTGATAATCATGGCACGTGTTCTATGTCACTCACATTAAAATAATACCATGGAACACATCTACTAACAGAAATTGCTATCAATATATTGCATTCATAATATATGTTTGTTTGGGGAAAACTTCAAGGAAAAACTTGCTAAATGAAAATTAAGAACCACAGTTGATGTTTTCGCAGCAGTTTTTAACTACAATATTGGTATAAACGCTTCAATCAAATGTGCAATTTGAAGAATGAGAACTCCGTATCCATTAATGACTTTATGTGAAATCAGTAGAGGTGGTAACTTTGATCTATCTACTTATGAATAGGCCGATTAGTATAATGATTCAAACGGGTTAATTCAAAAAAAAAAGATAAAAAAATATAAGGGAAATAGTCGAATGGGTCAAAATTTGCCTTTTAAGTCCTGAGTCGTTTTATTAGATAGAGCTTATTTAATCATATTTAACATATTTATTTTTAAAAATCAGGCAAAAATGAAGCCGACTCAACCCAACTCATTTGAAAAGTTGCCCGTTGAAACACCTATGGCCATAAACATAGACATACGCCATAAGTAAGGATTATTTAGAACTACTCACCAGTCTTCAGGGGAGGCATGAACAGCAGCCTCAAAATAGCCTAATGCTCGATCTTGGTCATGATGAACCTTTCAAACCAATTTAGTATATTGCATCAGAGTTTCACCATCTTTGGGATCTGCCTGTGTAGCGCGGAAGTACTATTCCTCGGCTCCATTAAGATCTCTTGTTCACTGTCATGCCATTTAATTTAAATATGATTTTATACCCAAAATAATTAAATTAAACTTCCATGCATTAATAATATTAACGGTTATTACATTTTATGACAACATCCAACAAAATTGTAGAACCATACGACCAATCGGGGGAAGATGATCACTTTTAATGGTTTCATGTGTAAGGGGCTGTTTGATAAAACTATCTTATATAGCACTGAATGAATAAAAAACTGAACAATTCAAAGGTGCTGAATGAAAATAATTATGAATTACAAAAACTGTTTGATAAATGTATTTTGTAGCGTCTCTGAATAAAAAAAAAATTGCCATTTTAACCTCAGATATTAAATGAATGAAATATGTTGTTGATAAATAATGTTTAAATATTGAACTTGTAGTGTAAAGTTCTAACGTAAATAAAACTAATTCAAAAAATCATACATATATAATTAAATTGTCATGAAATTTCATACCCATTTCCCAACGTATAAACAATTACTTTGACCCAATGTTCTCTTATTTAAAATTATAATTATAATATAATAATATGCTGATGATACCAAGTTCCATCACTGATTTTTTAAATAATTTAATAAACAATTACTTTCCCACTGAATCATTTTGTGTAGTTCATCATCCAAATCGCTCAGCACGTGATTAATTACTCATCGTCTATTTTTTTAAAAACCAAACGCACTAGCCGATTCAATTTTATATATTCAGTGCTGAATTATTCTATTCAGTAGTAATCAAACAGGCCCTAAGTAAAATACTAATTGTCAAGCACAGCAAATGTCACTTGGATTTTTTTTTACCAACTTAAAAATATTATCCAACGAGGAAACAATATGAGTAGTTGATCTATACTCTATAGACTAAGCTCTTCAACCTTTCTCCTGAATATTCCTATTATAGAAAATGAATTTACAATCACCAATATAAAAATTTAGGTAATGCCACTCAACATGAATAATTGCTTGATCTATACCAGGGTAATCTGTACCAGGGTACCTATCTATATATCCACATTACTCTTACACCATAAAAATTAGAAGCAACCAAAAAGGCCAAATTTCAAAAAATTTCCACATCCTGAGCTTGCGAAGAGCAAAATATTCAGTAATTTAATACCCGATAGAGTGACGGGAAAAACCTAAATGTTTCTACTCCAAGATCTATCACAGCTCACAATATCACATTCCATCCAAACACATAATGGTTTTAATAACCAACCTACAATTGCAACGCCTATAGCTACACTGCGAGCAGTAGTGCAAACTTATATTATAGTAATCATAAATGTAGTAACCTTTGAATATAGCTTCAGTTCCAACATTTCAATTAGCTATGTATTTAACAGCAACTTAAAGTTACAACTTTATATCTTGTCCTTTTGCAATTATACACGTGGTTTTGTGACTATTTGTGCTAATTACTCTTTGGACTTGTTATTATAAATATTGAGAACAGTTATTATATAATACGTAG
The DNA here is from genome assembly GCA_910596185.1 of Chrysanthemum makinoi. NCBI lineage: Eukaryota > Viridiplantae > Streptophyta > Magnoliopsida > Asterales > Asteraceae > Chrysanthemum > Chrysanthemum makinoi. The sequence goes on from OU343218.1 coordinate 140,482,788, forward strand.
TATATGTTTTTTTTCTGGTTATCTAGGCAAGTGAGTAACTTACCAGTACAATCAGCCACCCGTAATATCCCTTCAGGAAAAGCTCTCGTGTATTTTGGACTTTTTCTTGCATCTAGGGTGTTCTTCATCTTTATAGGATTTAGTATTTTTCCTTCCTGTAATAGTACTTACACATCAGAAATTTGGTATGTGCCTAACTTTGGGTCATTCTTCATGCTCAAAGGCCCAAATAATCAGTTTTTGAAATTCAAATTCTTATTTGCTATCATTGTCTCGTCTTGTAGTTCAACATACCAGGTGGGAATCCTAAGCTAGTGTTAGATTAACGGAAGTAATTTACATACAAAATGAAATTAAAATCCACTGGACGCGCCACGCGTTTGTTGGCCTTGTCAAGACTTACGTTGATGCAGAATTATATGTCTAAGTATGTATATACTTGTTAACCCTTGTAGTTCTCAATTCAGTTTCTCATTAGCCTAACGGTTCTTATTTAATTCGTTGAAGATATATTCTGCTCATGCTCAATTTTCAAATGGGGATTTTCTTCTTTAATGTTTCTATAGATAAGATTCATATTCAATATTGGTCTCCCTAAACAAAATATAAATTCCAAGAATAAACTCGCTATAGATCCATGGTGCATGGCTTTGGGCCTACCCTTGTACATTATGCTTAAACTGCTTATACCAAGAATATTTTCTTTACCGAAACCCTCAGTAGCATCTTCTAGCTCTTTTCCATCAAATTGTTTTAGACCGGACTCTAGGGTGTACTCTGACTTGATGGTATTAGTTTTCTCAACTTTATGCTTTCTAGCATGACGATAACATAGCATCGCTAATAACAATACTAAAATAACAGCTAGAGGCCCGAGTATTAAAATTAAACTCACGTGTAGATGTAATTGATCAAACACATCTTAAACATCGTATCTTGAAAACTGGAAAAAGTAATAGGCTGCAAACTTACATGGGTGCCAGTTGAAACATGTAGATATATCACTTATGGGAATGGTCCATAGAAATACTGTTTTCTTTCACATTTGGTCAGTCTAAGCCCCAAAGAGAACAACAATAATAATATGCAAAATGCTCACCTCCCTGCACGACACTAAAATATCGTTCTGAGCATTTAAGATTTGAACCATTGTCTTGCTTTCCTCTATCCCGTCAACAAAATAAGTTCCACTGTGATCTCTGGCCTGCCCAAACCCAAGAACGGACACTTGTGGGCTAAACGATTTTTTCTTGTGTTCTGATTTAGAACCTTGAGGCTCAAAATCACCTTCTTGAAAAGCACTAAAAAAATATGTTGTCATAATACACAAGTTAAGATTTTAGAAAAAAAAATATTCTGGGTCACCTAGACCTAAATCATTTCAACCCATAAAAATTTACCTGATCTGCTGAACATAATGTGGTGTCACATGATTCGCATCAGGCACTGCCCCTTCTATCCACCACGATGGCTACCTTGTTGTTGTTGCTTCTAGGCTCGCGTATAAACCTCTTACAAAGCAGCTTCTTGTTTTATCTTGTGTTTCAGTTGAGCCTAAAGTCTCATATAAATTAGCACCAAATTTTATGCATATTAAAAGGTACACCATATAGAAAATTCCTTTTAGAAAAATAAAAATAAAATAACCTTTTGTGCTTTGATAAATTGTATCTCATCTTGTAATTTCTTTGCTTTTTGTCACTCTTTTGTTTTTGCTTCATAATCTGAACTTGACTATCCTTTTTTTTTGAGATCCTGAATCTGTGACTCGAGTGATTTTAACTTGTGAGTGCAGTTCTTGTAATTTTTGTGTTTGTCCATCTAAAGTAGCTGAAAGATTTTGAATTTCAGCTTGCAATCTATCCCTCTCTTTCTGCACAACTCGTTTTTCATCCTCAAGTTCCATTATTTTCTTCCCAAAATGTTGCGTGTCATTGTATCAAATCCACCAAAAAATTTCATCTCCGACTGTATTAAAACAATATTACAAAATATGATTCGTTTATATCTATAAATCAACCAAATTTAAATATAAAATATAAGAAACTTGACATACGTCCTTTTTGCTCTAAACGTTTATTCAACTTGTGTAGTTCTTTGTCCATGGAATCTTAGAGAAGAGTATGTTCTCACTCTTTTGCTACTTCTTCATCTATAACCCCAAAATCACCTAATAATATTCATGTTACAAAAATCTTACTATTAGTTTCGGGATATGGTTAAATTAGCTAAAGTTCGATCAAGAGAAAGGTTTGCAGTACCCCTTTTACTCACTTGATAATCAGATGAATCGACACTCCTTTTATAGTGATTATATAATTACCCCAAATGACTCTGAAGAGAAGTCCTCATCTTCGGAAGACGAATGTGACTATTCCATCTCCGATTCTCATTTTGATTCTGTATCATCATGTTTACCCTTTCTGCTACCTAAAAATATTAACTGGATTTGAACGGAACAATATGCCAGCACAATATGTAAATTAAAACAAAAAAAAAGTAAAGTAACGCCCAATGCCGTCTTCCACGGGTTATGGGTACCCAATACCGTTTCCGGTGTATGGGGGAGGTTAAGATGTAGACAGCCTTACCCCTACCTAAGGTAGAGAGGCTGCTTCCAGTTCTACCAAAGGTAGAAAGGACCTCCGGCCTTTTGTAGGGAGTGAGGATCGAACCCCTGACCTCTCGGTTGAGAGGCAAGGGGTTTTCCAACTGATCCAACCCTACTTGTTTTATGTAAATTAAAACAAAAGGTATTCTTTAATTCATTCTCTAGATAAGAAACGTTACATGTGGCATTATAAATTGTAGAACCTGAAGATGATGGGACGTCAATTGCTGGAGTTGCTGGTTGGGTATCATGTGATCAACCAACAAACGGTTGGCTATCTTCTGAGCTACCATCAACACTCATTTCACTAACAGGTAATTGGTGGGTGTGACATGTGTTAGACAACCCAGTATCACTTGTACAATCCAATATATGTTTGCCCCTGGTAATGGCTAAACGACATCCTTATTGATGCAACTTGGAAGCGGCTATTGCATCGGACATGGAACTGTCCAAAGTACCACCACATAGAGAAACACTGGGCGATCCCTGCCTTAAAGTATCATGTGAACAGACCGCACCATGAGCAAAATCCAATTGGCTCGTGGTAGGGGACGCAACTACAAAAAGAAAAAAGTGAACTTATAAGTTCACAAATGTGAAACAATGATAAAGACCACAAAGAAATAACTTAACTGCAGGCACATCATTTTAAATAACCGGATGAACCGTTGCACCAACATCATATGTATCATACACGGAACTATGAAAAGTACCACCATCTAGAGAAACACCAACCGATCTCTGGCATAAAGTGTCATCAGAACATACCACACCATGAGCAAAATCCAGTAAATTTCTTCTAGGACAGGCTACTACAAAAGTAAAAAAGGAAGTGGATAAGTACACAAACGTGAAACAAAAATAATGACCACAAACAAATAATTTACCTACAGGCACATCATTACAAACAACCGGATGAACTGTTGTACCAACAACATTAGACACAGGCATACTCAACAGGTTACTCATATCAGCTGATGAAAACTTATGAGACTCAACATATCCGGCAGATGAAAATTGCTTAAGAGAAAAAGAAAAGGTAACCAACTTGATCACTGCTATTCATCATTCCAATAACAATCAATGTGTAGATACCATTCATCATCATGTCCCTTAATTATCAAAGAACACGTTTTGGATAACTTTACAGTTCTGATGAAAAACCAAGTACAAACAGTAAAAAACTAAAGGAGAACGCGGCAACACACCGGGAACAGTCACCTTTTCGTATAAAGAAGTAAGGGATCACATACCTGGAGAAGAATTAGATGTTTTTTGGCTGCAGACATTACTTCTTTATCCAATTGAACCTTTGAATAGCTCTCTAAAATCCCAAGAACAACTTCCAACTCTGAAGGTAACTTAGAAACCTGTTAATATATTCACATATGAATAGAGAATGTAGAAAGTAATATTAAGTATGTTAACTTTAAATTATGTAGCGTCACACGCAACACAATTTAGTAATTAACAAACGGGTCACTGCAAGAAGTAAACTTAGGTGCAACGACCAATATACTTATTAAAGGTTCCATTGTAGATTGAAGAAAAATGTGGTAGACAACCTAATTATCTGACATGGAATACTAATTAAGCCATAAGTAACTATTTAGCCATTAGATTATTATGTTATAGGATTAAATTCACATACCCAAACATTAAAAGCATCCAATCTACTACTCAAAACTGCATATAATCAGAATTACCAACTTCAAAACACAATTCCAAACACACATAATTTGATGAATACATAACTAAGCTAAATAAAAGGAAACAAATACAAAGTTGTCAACTTTCATTGACAATGTATGTTTTAGCTCAATTACTCAAGCCCTAAATTATCATCTTATCATATAAATATAGAGCAACAAACGTTAGTATGAGACGAAGCACCCGCCATATAATCCAACGCACGACTAATATCAGCCGTAATGTCAGCAGTACCCATGGAATCATCATAACCCATTCTATAATTTCTTAAAATGACCATTAATTCAAAACCCCCACAATGAATTTAAACCAAAACATAAAATAAGGTGATTTATCAATTCTTACCTTCCAAATAGCTTGATAACAATTTGGGTAGAACCATGATAACCTCAAATTCACCTTAAGCTTCATATCATCATCCTGAACACTGGCAACCATAATGAAGTGGTAAGTTAATTTTTTTGTCTTATGTATGTTTAACATAAGACTCTCATCATACTAAATCTCTTTCAAATTTAGATCCCTTGTTTTATAGTTTTTTTAAAAAATATATCATGAATCTGTCCTAACATTTTGTTCACCTGGTCATCAAAAACTCATGACCAGGTCATATTAAAAGTTCATGCTTCCTGATTCCTAATTGATATTATTATATAAAATTATATATTCATGAGATGCCATTTTTACTCTGTACATACATATTGAAGTTTATTGGTTAACAAATTAACATACCTCTGTTAATTACAAATTATTGTTTCCATTAAAAACACGTGTTTACAAATATAGGATTCCTTTGAGATGATAATCAAACGAATGTAAATTATCTCAATACCTCCAATAATGTCTGGCGTGGTACTTAAAACCTGAGGTCCTTCTTGCGATTTGCTACCAATCCAGCTTCAGTTTCAATGCGCCTTCGAGCATTTTCTAAAATCAACATAAATAGACTAAATTGTAAACAATAGATGTATAGCAACCTCACAGTAGGAATGTTGTAAAGCCAACATTGCCTATCACTCAGTTTGGGTAAGAAGTAACACAAACAATGATCTATGCAGTTTAAAATAAGTTAGAAGAGTGTTAAGTAATTCTATTATATATAGAACTATACAAAACATCATTGTATAAAACAACAAACCTTTTGCATGAAAAATAAAGCCCTATGCTTATGAACATAATATCAAAAACAAAGATTTATAAGCATTTACCTTGTGGTAGCAACTTCTTAACATGTACACGATTTCAAGACTACTCCACATTCTTGTATCTCCCTGTATTACAAAATAAAACCACCATTGACATGATCTTAAGAGTGTAAATTTAATAAAAAGATACGATAATGTTAATAATAGTTTTACGATTATTGATGCAGGAACTGGATAATATTACAATAGAAAATAAAGGAACTACGATAAAATTGGCTTACTTGCAAGAGTCAGTCGTCGTCTCTAATGATGCTTGACTTTAGCCTAAGTTAGTAACCTAATCAAGCAAAATCCAAATCTTTATATTTAAACAATAATAAAAATCAAAACTTTAAATCATAAGCACATGAATTAAACAAAAGATATATTATGGATATACCCAAAATAATCCCTATCTAGCAAATGGTATGATGACGACGTCCTCATAACTGATCGATCAACTGCAAGTTAAACATAGAATGCATGCATGGTAGAAAACTAAACGTAACCATCATCAAGTTTATAAGAAAACAAACCTCGCAATCAAATGTTATTGAATTGAATACGGAATAGAGACACTGATTAATGGATGCTTATATGTGTTTTAGGGTTACAGTTTTTGATATACAGAAGAGATAATTAAAAGACTCAAATTTTTTTAAAGGAATGATTTATATTTATTAAAAAGACTTAAAGTATAATTAAGGAATATATACAATATTTATCTCATTAAAATAGTTGTTGCATGGGTTTATAGGCATTTATAGATTATAATATGCAACATAATTATCAAAATAACTTGTTGCCTAAGTGGTAAACACACAAGTTATTTATACTAATCCTACAAACAACCCAAGTTCAAATCTCACCATGGTCATTTTTTATTAAATTCGAATTTTATAAATAATTGCTTAAGAATTTCGAAAATTATTACATAAAATCAGAAAATTAAATATTATTAATTAGGTGGATAAAAACATTGCTTATTTGGACAAAAAATGATTATGTGGCATTGAATTGGATTATTTGGCATTGAGGTGGCATTAATGCCAAATGCCTCATGTTATATATATATATATATATATATATATATATATATATATATATATATATATATATATATATATATATATACTATCTTCATAGCCCGCCCAAATGGGCGGGCTAGCTTCATGATAATAAATATCAAGTTCTAAAATGTATGTAAAAGCAATCGTGTAATATATCAAAAAAGATAAAGAAGCTCTCAAATAATACAAGTTTATGGTGCTTATTCAAATACACAATAAAACTTTTTTATAAACGACGTATGTTGTGGAGTTTGTGTAGTTTCCATCTTTGTCACAACAAAGAACCTTCATGCATTTCTTTATCTTACCTCTTGAAACATCCACATATAGTTGTCTGTGTGAAATCACTGGCATATGTCGAAACGAACCAACCTGCAACAGATGTTTGCCATTGACTTATATTAAATGGTAATAAAAATAATAATTTAGATTCGTCTTTTCTTCATCAGTTTCATGTATTATCTTTTGGCATTACTTACAAAGCACACACACTTCTGATCTCTCTATTATCATCAAGCACTTATCAGAAACCTAATGGCATATGTACATGTCTCCAGGGTTTACTAATTTAGTATATTCAGATTTGATGATCTATTTTGCATATATCAACTTGTTTAAAGATAGATTTTCTATTTTTCATTTTACGTTGCAGATTCCTATTTGTTTTCTTGTGTAAAATATAGAAGTCGGTGTCATATTTATGCTTCAGGCAACTAAATCTCTCATTATAACTACCCCGCGCAAACATAACTACAATCAACCCACCTAAGCCAAACGCATATATATTGTTAGATGAACTCCCTACTTGAAACGGATGCACATATTCTTGAATGAACTGGAAGTCACGTGAGCTCAAAAAATGAAATCATGGATAACATGTGTGCAAGTCTTTCAGTCCTCAAAGAAGCTTATGCTTATCTAGATCGGATAAATTTTAAAATAGGTAGTTGTACACATTAACATAGATAGATAGAATATCCAAGCTGATAAATAATACAAAAATCATTGGGGGTACGAGGCATATTAAATCAATTAAACCTAAGGAAAATATCTTTTTTTTCCTATGATATAAATATACACATCTTAGTGCTCAATTGAGTACTACACTACATATTGTCATGTATGTGCTAGATTATACACACCAATGAAGCTAAATCATCATAAAAAGAGTCATGTTAATGCCCATGTTGCCAACTCCATATTTTGGATTTAAGTTATGTGTTATGATACTAAATTGACTCACCAAGCAGTGAAACCAAGGTAAGTGTCGAAAGTCCAACAACAAGTGCTCATCATCACGTTATGCATCAAAATATCGTGCATCAGCAGGCGCGCATCAAAGGAAATGTTATTTAACCCCAATTTGTTGGCATAATTACAGCCAACCCGATCCTGAAACATTTAAAATACCCCTCAACCCGACAAACCTTAGATTTAACCTATGCTTTTAGAAACTCAAAACTTTTATACACTGATAAAGTTATTACAAATATAAGTTTGAAACATAAATCACAAATGCTTAATACCATTTTAAGAAAAACTAAAAAGAGAAGGATATACTTATAGAGAATCTTCTATCACAATAAAGCTACGTGCATCCACGACCATCCTATTTGCAGCTTCCGATAATGAATAATATGGTATGCATGTAACCTTCAAAAAAATAATAACAATACTCCAACTTTAAAAGCACCAAAAAAATCAAATTATAAGCTATTCCCAAATAATGCCAAAGATTACCTTCTTAAGTGTGTTTAGAAAAAATGCAACACTGCGACTAATGAAACATGAAAAAGTCCACAATTAAACAAATGAACACAAAACCAAAACCTAATCACATAAAAGTAACCCAGTGGTTACAATAGCTTTATTCTATCTTCAAAAATCAAACTTGTCGATCCAGTAAGATGCGATTATTAATTCCTATATTTCAATAATAAATCAATTAGCTTAAAAAAACTGTGAAGAAGATGCTATAAAAGAAAGATATTGTTGTTTTTAACATAGTTGTTTTTTTTTTAAATCAAAGCTAGAATGAGAAAGATATGGTCAGTGATTTGATTGAGAAGAACTGGCAAAATTTTAGGTGAGGTGTTAATGTGAAAAGTCAAAGCCGTTTTGAATGGAAATATCAATTGGTTGTTATTAGTGTAATGTTGAGACTGAATACTACATTGGAAAGAAGAGTTTGTACCACAAAATGTGGATTGTCCCACTGGTTAAGGCGCTTGTGTTTAGATGCCGAAACCCGAGTTTGAACCTTGCAAATGACATTGTTTTTTAAATATGTAGCTAGACATTGTGCCATGTAAGCATTTCCATGTCATCATAGATGCTCCATGTTATCATTCTTGTGCCTAGTCAGCATTAATGACGTGTCATGCTTAGTCCCATATATATGTATATATATACTAGCCTATAAACCCATGATAAATCACGGGCGGCTTATAAAAAATTAGAAAATATAACCGTAAAAAGTATAAAACAAAAAAAACCAACTAATATTAACTCTCAAACAATATTGTTCATTTTTTATAATAAAAAAAGATATATAAAGAGAACATTAAATATATGTTAAAAATAACAAAGAAGAATAAACCAAGAATCTCCAAAACCGGATAATGTGAAAATTAAGTTCATATAGGATAGGTATTGGTATTGTGGAACAAAACATCACAGGATGTATTCTTCTTTAAGTGTAAAGAAATGGTGGTATTATAAATTTCGAAAAAAATCAAGTTGTTTCAATAATGGAGACATAATACAAAATTTTCCGAGTACAAATATGGTTATAGTTACACTATCCCAAAACTCAAAGATAATGGGGAAAATCCAAAACACCAATTTTGACTGCTCTTTGAATAAAGAAAGCATAGGAATACTATGTATGCCTGCTCTTTCAAGCTACCTGAACATAAAACAATGTACGCATATCTGATGTATTGGAGAAACTTGTATGAAGAAAGCAGAATCATGGCCATTCGACTCACCTGTAAGTACATGTAAAAGAATAAGAATAACATAAGTTAGATGTTCAATTCACTGAGGACAACTTTATATAAAAACATGTACCTTAGAATAGTTCCAAAATAAGTGGTATTTTATTTTCAAAAATAAAAAGGACCTACACTGGATCATAAATATACTATGCAGAAAGTAAAGAAACAACCAACATCATAATAATCGTTCAAGTCTTACGGTTCCAAATAAAATTATTCAATCACAGAGTATCTGGTTGCGTATCATAATGAATTAACACAAGAAAGTAACAACTAAAATCCAATTGTAAGCACAACAAAGGTCTAAAAGACTCGAAATAAAAAGACAATTAAAGATTATTTATTTGTAGAAAGCAACTGCTTTTCCAATGGCATATCATCAATCCTCTTCCTTTTCCTTTTTTGGAGAAACAACTGTTTTTTTGGTAGAAGAGAAGACAAGATCATTCTTGACATCAATCACTTTTCACAGTTCTGATTTTCCATGGCTGGTGGTTGTACCCTTTTCATCTTCACGTCTTTGTGATATTATCCCCGGTGACAGATAAGACATCATGTTATTCAATAAAACATACTAAGTTAGTACCAATATATATATAAACTAACATTTTTTTTAAAGAGACATTTCTGACTACAATGCAGCAAGTTCTTCATCGTCAATGTTCTTCATCCTCAATAGCGTTATGTCGAAGAACATGGCACCTTGAACAACAATCAACATGATAGTCCATAAATATCAAAAGGGTGAAAAAAAGAAGATACTTTTACTTATCTGAAATGAGTCAGGCATGTTCCCACTTTTCGACCTCAAAGTCATCCAATCCGAGATCCTCACTCATGTTGAACAATTTTGTTGTGACAATATCTAGCAGCTCAACATTACAATAAACAATCATAAGATCATCCATTTTTACTCATTAATAACATTATCATTATCCTATAATGTTGCAATTTAATGTATATAGTAGCGTGGGTGGAACCATATGGTCAAATTACTCTTTTCACGTTGGGTTAAATTTAGCCAAAACACTTTTATTCCAAATAACCTGATTTGAGTTCTTAGTGATTTACTGGTGACTTTCGAGTTTACTTTGGAAATAGGCCCCATAATGCCAATGCTCATTCCAGCACCACCATTGCACGAATACTGCCCCTAAAACTGGCCTAGATTATAGCGTCAATGCACTGCCACCAAATAGCTGCGTCAAGACAGAAAACTAAAGTTAATAAAGTCAATCTTCACTATGAATAGAATATTATGTGCATTACTGTATTATATTATTACTACTTAACATACCTGGCAAAGAAGTCATTTTTTCACATCATCTACAGACATTTATTTAAGTATTACACTATTACTCATCAATAGAATGAGAATAAATTGTTAGTTTTAAAGGAACCCAACTACATATAATTATTTAACATCAGCAAACCTTACCATGGGTTTATGGGTTAACACAACACATGTTGAAAATGAAGCCTTTAACCCATCTGTTGTTTTAGCAAGATCGCCAAACTTCGATGGACTGGTCTTATATGCCAAAAATGGTCTTGGTAAGTCACCACACTAAACCATGGGTTTCAATCAAGCTGTGAAAAGAAATAAGGTTAGTTAACAAAAAAAAGTGTGTACAAAGTCTTTTAAAACAACTCACGGATTCTTAAACTTGTGTATATTAGGAATGTCATCATTTATAAACAGCTTAATAACACCAAACATACTTGAGACAGCTAGTTTACCTGTTTGGAATATATGTAATGTTGTTATTTAAACTTTTACATGTTTTTCATAACTCGATGACAGTGAAAAATGAGTAATAGATTTAACTTTCACAAATAAGACCCACGTTTATAGATCTTGTGTTTCATGAACTGTAGGATGATGACAACATGGCCCAGGTTTTGTTGGTCACCTAACGCGTTGTTCAATTGTTGGGCATAGTCACTCCACCAAGTAATGTTCCTAAGCTTGTTCCCATTAGGAATTACAATTGGCACTAGTAATTGACAACCTTTAAATAACAAATATTACAAAAAATAAATAAAAGAACCAAGTATTAGAAAATGACTTACGATACATCCTCCAACTCCAAACAGATAAACGGGCGCTTATTCCCATCAACCATAGCATGCTCGATGTTACCACAAGAGGTTAGGTCTCCTATGAGATCTGTATACATACATAAGCAAAAGTAAACATGCTTGAACAACCAAAAGATTTAACATGCCTGAACAACAGAAACTACACAATGTATATATATTGCCTCCTCGTCTTGCAGAACCATCTCAAACTTCCAAGTTTCCAATGGATTTTTAAACACCTTTAATTTCCATAAGCGTATAATCATTAACTTGATACACCAATCATCTTTCAATGGTGTTAACTCCTTGATCGATTGTCAATAATACCCCAAAAAAACCTCAATCAATTAGATTGTGAATTATACCCTCAATCAATTTGATTTCATATTGATTGTGAATTGTAAAAACTGAATACTGGATAATAAAGGTTGAAATTCAAAAGAATAAGCTTGATTTTTGGTTGTTATTGAGGTCTAGCAACTTAAAAAAAAAATAAAGATTGAATTATACCTTGTACATATTTGAGATCAGGAAAGGTTGAAATTTGAGATGAAAGAATGAGGGTAGTATCTCAAACAACAATTTGATGTTACGTGATTATTGAGATTGGGAAAGGTGAAATAGATGGTAAACCTTGGCTTGATTTTCGGTTGCTATTGAATGAGGGTTTGGGAAAATCAAAAGAATGTCATAGTAAAAATGGCTGGGAGAAATGAATGGCAATAGTGAGGTGGCATTAGTGAGGTGGCTTTTATTGCCAGCATGGCTTTAATGACATGGCAGAAATTTAAAAAAACATTCTTTTATTCTTTTATTATATATATAGATAGATAGATTCTTTTATTATATATATAGATATATATATAGGGGATAGTTTGGCTACAATTTTTGTAGCCAATTAGCTACAATCCTTCTTAAAAAATACACTAGCAATGAATCAGGGACTCACAGAAAAGAATCTGGACCCACAAAAAGAATCAGGGACCCACATTTATAGCACAAAATTGTAGCCAATTGGCTACAATAAATTGTAGCTAATATATTCCCATATTATATATATATATATATATATATAACAGGAGGCATTTGGCATTAATGTCATCTCAATGCCCAGTAATTGTTTTTCATGCCACATAAGCATTTTTTGTCCAACTAAGCAATTTTTTCATCCACCTAAGCAATAATATTTAATTTTCTGATTTAATGTATGAATTTTCGGATTTTTGAAGGTATTATTATAAAATTCGTTTTTAGTAAAAAATGTGCATGGTGAGATTCGAACTTGGGTTGTTTGTAGGATTAGTATAAATAACTTGTGTGTTTACCACTTAGGCAACAAGTTATTTTGATAATTATGTTGCATACTATAATATATAAATGGCTATAATTTTATTTAGGGGTGTGCAAGAAACCGAAAAACCGAACCTAAACCGAAAAAAACAGAAGAACCGAAACCAAAAAAACCGAAACCGATTGAAAAACCGACGGTTCGGTTTTTACATTTTGAAAAAACCGAAGTTTTTGGTTCGGTTTGGTTTTAGCTTTAAAAACCGACCAATAGAAACCGAACCGACATTTAAAGTCAAAAGAATATATCTTGCCTTGTTGTTCATAAATAATATAAGTACTTTATCTTGATATCTTCTTTTTACATTACCGTTGTCAATGATGCATTTCAAATGTGTGATAACTCTGCTAATATTTTATTTTATAACAATATACATAACACAAATATGCTTTAAGGTAAAAAAAAAAATGGGTACATAAATGTCACAAGAACACATTAAGTTTGAATGTTAATGGTTGTTCCTGTTGAAGATGGTGCAATTACATCAAAAGATTGAATATCTTGTTCCAACATCATTCTTTTTTCGTTTGCACACCTTTCAATTGTTTCATTGTACCTTTCAGGCTCTAAAAAATCCTTGGAACTTGGAGGCAACTTTGAGAATGTTGGCGCTTGATTTAAGACGGTTCTTTACCCATTTTAGTACCGTTGTACTGGCCGGTACCGGTTTAAGAAATGGTTCTATTTTATGATATATGTCAAATCTACTTTGAAAAAGCAAAGCTCGATAAATCGTATAGAAACCGAAAAAACCGAAAGACCAAACCGAAAAAAACCGACAACCGAAAAACCAAACCGACACAAAACCGAAACCGAATGGTTTCTAAAAATCGAAAACCGAAATTTTTCGGTTCGGTTTCGGTTTTATACAAAAACCGAGCCAAACCGAACCATGCTCACCCCTAATTTTATTGGAATCATATAATAAATCTATGCAACTATGTAGGAGAATCCCTACAACTTAGGTAACCCTAAACTAAACATATACATAAAAATTATATACGGTTCATAAATTTTTTTCTCAAATACCCTAATATCCTTTTTCCCTCACAATCTCATCTAATGATCCATAAAAATTATATACAGGTTCATTATATTTGTTTTTGTGTTTTCTTCCTCACAGGTTTGCATCCCATCGGTTCGAGTTGACAATGGTAACAACGAATTTTCTGCATGGGCTGTTACATATGCTTCCGGATCAATTTGAGTTTTAGTTCTGTTAGAATAACCATCGGTTCAAGTTTAGTTAAGTCTATATATATATCGTTTAACTATATATCGTGATGCAGAAACTGTGATGTAATATACGTTTAACTATATGTTTATGTACTATCATGATTGTTTTAAGTAATCTGACCATGAATAAAATTAGTAATTTTCTCTGCAATATTTATAATGATATGTGACTGATGAGGATGGTTGGCTTACAGAACGTATGCAAGTCATGCAATGGCTAGAGAGTGGTGAGAGGACCAAAATCCGTCAAAGTCAACATCAAACCACGTATGTCACACTGATCTTCTAAACTTTTGTCATATTGTACATTGAGTAATTTGGCTTGAAACCTTTATGATCAGTTTATCACCAATGTGTCATTATACGGCCTCTTGACGCATTGACTCTTTGGAAAAGTGGACACTACAGGTTATTGACATATTCGTGTTTCGGTTGTCTTGAGTATCGTTATTTGTTTCTGATTTGCAGGTTGAACCAGGAACCCAACCTGATCAAAAAGTATCCCTAAAGGGTAAAGGTGAGTGTACATGATGAGTAATATACATGTTCACTGCTCTAGAACTGGATTTGTAATGGTCAATGTGCTCAAACAAATTTCTACTGTTTTTATTCCTGAAATTAAAACTAGAACCTCTTATTTGTATGGAGATCAATATGTAACACTTCAATGTCAGCATCCCAACAGAAGTTTTCTTGCTTTCACTATGTATTCAGTTGAGTTTAATTTTATTATGTTTGGTAAGGAAGCGGATAAGGGTATGTATGTGAAGGAGTACTTGGTGGAGACATTGAGGCATGGGGATGAAGATAAGGCTTTGTCGGGTGTAATATCACATGCCTTGCACAGGGGTGTATTATGTTGGTTTCACTAATTTTAATTTGGGTTTTTTGTTCTTTGGTGCAGCCGACATTCATCCTTTCCCTGTACCCGTGAAAACACAATTCGGTGGAAAGCTCGAGTTGCAAGTAATCAAGATCAGGACCTATAATAGGTCTGTAATGTTTCATTACTTAAATAACACAACCATGTCCATTTACCACCCATGTATTGTTTATCAACAACTCTTATAATATGCTAATGAAAAATATAAAAAAAGAGAGCTTAGATAATCTGTGGGCACATTCAAATCCAACTATTAATCAAGAAGCAATGGACACAATGTGCACCAATAATCTATTGATATTTTGTTTTGGTAAAACAATGCAATCGAAAAACTAATGTATAGTTCAATGACAACATTCATCTATTTTGCCTCTTAGCATTATTTACACTACTGATGCTAAACATAGAAAAGAGACATGTCATAGATTCAACAACAAGACACATGTGGGAGCAGAGAACGTGGGAGTGAACCTTCATCTTATTAGTGCATCTTGAAGAGCAGCTCAAAGCGTCCCATGGTTACTGGTAATATGCATGCACACATCAGCAAGGCTCGTGGTGGATTAATAACTCATGCTTTTGATGCAATCAGGGTAACAAACTTGGTTGCTATGCACCATACTCAAATACTCAATTTTTTATGTTACTCACTTTTCTAAACATTTGTTTGAACACATTTACAAAATTTTAACGCTTTATACCTTCTCTTCCATAGACAGTGATCCAATCACATATGGAACTTTGAGGTTTCCGATACGATCTAAATGGGAGGATGAGGTAAGTATATGAACCAATTTATATTTTTTAACGGGCAAGTGGATTTTAATAAATGGATATTTATTTAGTGTCAAATCTTTTTGTGTTATTTAGTCTTTTTGAATTTGATGTTTTGTTTTAGAGTTATGCTGCAATCCACATGCAAACACCAGTTATTGCAGCTTTTTTTTTCTGTTATTCAAGCTATCGCCAGAGTCATGGTGTCCTGATTAATCTGGTAGGTGGTATATTTCTCTGGGTTGGATTGTCTCTCTAGCTTTACCTTTTTATATATCTAATGCAATAACATTGTTTAATTTAGGATTTGAGTGGTAGAGCTTGAGATCCAAAATAGACGGATAAGATGCAAGGGTAATTGGTGCAACCGAGATACACACTTAAGGAGCTTAAAATATGATTGGCATGTGAGATGAAAATTATGATCCAAGGACTCTACTTGCCAGACACCATTCTGAAGAGTTTAACAGGCAACCAGGTATGTGATGCTTTGTCTTTAGTTAACGACTAATATAATGGATTAAATATTATAGCCATATGCAAGTAACTGAACCTCTCTGAAATTTGTTAAATATAGAGGCGTGGTGGGAGTTCAAGTCGAAACATATGGATAAGGTTCTATTTTTAAGGTAAATGATCTCTCTACACCCCCCAAATATATCTGTTGTAGATGTCTGCTAATTTCATGTAACTAAGCAAATGTGAAAGTTTTACGAGCTCTTTGAAATGGACGCACATGTTGGGGCGAAAGAACTTGATTGCTGTATATGAAGGTAAAACGACTTTGTGTGATGTATTTTTTATGACTATTGGGCTAGCTTACTATTGAAATAGAACTATGGTCCACGTTAAGAGGAAAAAAAAGATAAAATGGGTGCTCTTTATGGCCAAACATGTGTCAAAGTTATAGTAAAAAAAACTAACATATCATAGTTTTCTGAGATTATGATATGTTAGTATTTTGACCATTTTTCTTTTTCTGATACCAAACAGAAAGCTGCTTCTGACCAGAAGGAGAAGTTACCAAAGTGTACGTTAATGTAATTCCCATGTTGTTTAATTACTTTCGATCTTTTAGTATATGACATAATATCTAACAAAAGAGAGGTTGTAACTCCATAAGTAATTTTACAATGATTTGGACTGTAGTTTATGTGTACGAAATCGTATGTTGAGCGATTCATGGGGTGTGTTCAGGGGGGTGGGCTTGCATCTTTGTGCATGCTCAAAGCAAGCTTAAACATATGTGAATGATATGGTTCGAGGCTCAATTTTCAGCGACTTTGGTAAGATTTTATTGTTTTTTAGGTTTTGCTCAAGACTTCGAAAATGAAGTCAAATACTAAAGCAGTTGATTACATGTGTCAGAAATTGTTGTACTTACCCTAAGAAAGGTGATAATTCTAGGCTTCTAATATTAAAATGGCTTTCTTCACATTACGTTACGTAAGTAATTAAGCTCTTTGAATGCAGTTTGACGAGGTACTCATTCTCACGATATCTGGAATTTTACTTGGTTTTTATCTTTACAAAATTACATATTAAGGCAGAACTGGATGCTCTCAGAAACACAGATAGCTTAAATTGGCCCACGTCAGTTGATCCACAAAGCCATGTTCCAGGTATACTTCATTATGGTCTGGTTACCTACTTCAGGGAAGTCTACTTGGGCTGAAAGATAGGTGAATGATCAGCCTGAAAAGCGATACAGGTCGACATTGTTGGATAGTTCTGTTATGTAGTTTTGGGTTATAATATGAACTGTGTACATAAGATAGTCATACTTTCTGTACTCTTAAAGATGCAATGCTTTGTATATTGGTCGGTCGAACGGTGGAATTTTATTGCTAGAAAGGATTCTGTTTCAAGTTATCGTATCTTTATTGTTTTTCAATAAGAAAAACCAATGGTTTCATCCATCAAGCCAAATAGCTGATCTTATTAATTTGGTATAAAATTCTTCCAACAAGTCTTTAAGTTGTCCTTACGTATAATATTGAGAAAAAAATGTGTGTTGTTTCAGTTTATGAATAAACAGCTGGGTTGATGGTGAATGATCCAGTTCTTCGGACACACAAGGTGTGTATTGTTACATTATCACTCCCTTCGCGATTTTCTATAATCTGAAACTTGCTTAATGTAACTTCTTTTAACTCTTGCAGCCTCTTTCTGTGGAGTTAGGCCCTGGAATATTGGGAAATATATTTGACAGTATTCAGGTTGGGGCACATCTGTTTGTTTCACATATTTCTTTTCCCGAAGTTACTAACTGCAGTTTCTTTTATTTATTTGAGTATATATCGATTAAACCAGTGGCTAAATCACTTTTTGAGAGAAACCATCAATTTATATAAAGTAAACGAGCGATTCAGTTGATGTTGATTGTTGATTCTAGGATCAAACAGATATAGCTTATAGGTTTAATTCATGCAACTCGTGACTTACTTGGATATTTTGCAGGTTGGTGTGTATAGGATGTCTGATGAAGAGATCGGTTGTTCGCTAGCTGTTGCTGCATCCAGTCCTGCATACATTAATTATCTCTCTGAAGCTTCAATTACTTCTCCTTCTTTGCATGTTGTCTACATAAACACTTCATTAGAAACAAAAGCTTATGCACACGAACTCGTGCCTACTATCACCTGTACTTCTTCTAATGTTGTGCAAACAATCTTGTAGGTTCTTTTTCATTATCAGTTGGATACTTCCACCTTATTTAATCCTGATCAAATACTTATGTCTTTCAATTTTACTAAGTGCTTATTAGCTTATTGTCTCCATTTAAGTAGTTTTAAAGTTTAATTCCAAGTCCAGTTTGGTTTTCACTAAAGAAAATATAAGATCCAGTCTTTGAAATCAGTTTTTAAAACAGTAAAACACCCCATAAATGGTGTTTCGCAGTAGCTTATTTAAGGTCCAAAAGTGTTTTTTTTTACCCACTTTGACTCTCAAAGTCAAAGGATTTTGAGGTTTAAGTTAGTTTGCAGAAGGAGTTTAACTTGTATCATTAAGTTCACAAGTTTTTGATAGCCAAAAAAAAAGTTTTCTGTCTTAAACTTTCTGCACAGAACAGTCACCTGTGTGCTGTTCCAAGTGCTTTTTAGGAGCCTATTTTTCATCAAAATTGTTTCCAAACTGCTTTTCCTACATGCTCAAATACCCATCTCAGTATTTCAGTAGTTTATTTGTACTTAGTATCATTTTTTTTAGCTCAAATGGCATTTCAAAATCTGCACTTGCTCATTTTTTATTTTTTTTGTTTCATCAGCCTAACTAGCCAAGGGGCTCCACTTTTTGATTTTTAATTCGCTTATTATAAGTCCTTATGATCTCATTTTTGGCATGCATCTTATTTAGTTGGTTGTTTAGTTGTTAGTATATTTTATAATTTTTAGATATAGCTTATCAGTAGCTTAATTTGCCCTCAAAAGTAGCCCTTGGGCTCTTTCTGCCCTGCACCACAGCAGCAGTCACAGTTGTTTTTCCCTTATGCTTATTAGTGGTTTACAATAGCTTATTTTAGGTATTTTAATGTTTATTAGGTAAATAGAGGTTAGGGTAGTTCACCATTTGCTTATTACTGCTTATTAATGCTTTTTAGCTTACCTTACTTTCCCAAAAACATTAATGACCATAACATTTTCAGGGTCCAAGGCACTACAGCTGTTGAAATAGCATCCGGCCTCCATTGGTACTTAAAGTACTTATGTGGTGCTCATGTGTCATGGTACAATACAGGTGGCGTTCAGTTGGCATCTATCCCTCCACCTGGTAGCTTGCCACATTTCAAAAAAGAAGGCATTATGATTAAGCGTCCGGTTCCTTGGAACTATTATCAGAATGTAGTCACTTCGAGTTGTGAGTATGAACCTCTGGTTATTGATGTTAAATAAAGTTCCATTGCATGTTCTCCTAATGTTAATTATCCTTAATAAATGTTAATTAACAAGCTGACCATTTATTCAATCGTTGAGATTACGTAATGGCATCAAATGTGAGAATATTTCCATCGACCAGGACCACTAAGTTTATGCTACTATTTTTTATAAAATTATAAACATGATTCACTTTTTCTAAATTAACATATTCTTATGTATGGTGGGATTGGGAAAGATAGGAGAAGGAGATTGATTGGATGGCACTCCAAGGAATTAACTTGCCTCTTGCGTTTACCGGTCAAGAAAGCATCTGAATTTTACCACTCTCAATAATCGTTTAATCGTTTAATGGTTGAATCTTATGATATAATCGTTTTTTTGACATCACTCTCAATGTTATCTCAAATTTTATGAAGTCAGTGTATGGTTTAATCTCATAATGACCTCTAACGTGCATGTTAATTCTGAAATGAATACGACTATATTACCAAATTGTGCAGTGCATTTATGGAACATCTCTGTTTCATCACAGGATTTTAATATAGTGCACAAGATTTGAACAATTTATTCGGTGGACCAGCATTTCTTGCATGGGCTCGGATGGGAAACTTACAGGCGTGAGTGCATATTACTTATCAATCTATCTTTGTTTGATGATGAAGATTAGTATTGAATAATTTACACTGGATAAACTTAGTTTTGATCTGAAAATCGTTAAGGAATTTTGATTTACCGGTTTATTAATGAGTGTATCAGATGGGGTGGCCCATTATCTCAGAACTGGCTCGATCAGCAATTGGCATTGCAAAACAAGATATTAACCCGGATGGTTGAATTAGGCATGACTCCAGGTAATTATTTCGTAATATTGAAACGTTTCATATTTTACGACTGTATATTATTCATATATCTTAGACTTCAATTAATATTTTAAGTGATCAAATGACATTGTCTTTTTAGTACTCCCATCATTTTCTGGAAATGTTCCTGCGACACTAAGAAACAAATCCCCGTCTGCAAATATCACTAGGCTGGGGGATTGGTAATTCACATTTCTTGCCAGTTGGTTTTATCAACTTATTAGAGCCTGTGTTAATTGATCTCACCCCTTTTATTGTGTTAATTTGGGTTACATTTTATCTATAACGGGTTATACATGTAATTAGTAATAAAAACTTCGTTCAAAATTTTACCGCCCAAATGGGTCAAAGTAACCCAAAGTGTATTTATAATGCATAAAACCTTATAAAATCATTCAAGATACACAGTGAAATCTACCTGACCTGCCTATTTTTTCACCTTTAGTTCTGATAATACATTTTAGTAATATGTTAGTATATGTTTTGTTTATAATAGGAACACCGTTAATGCTAATCCTCGGTGGTGTTGTACTTAACTTCTCGATCCTTCTGATCCTTTATTTATTCAAATTGGCGAGGCATTTGTAAAGAAACAAATTGAAGTTGATTGTGACCCTGTCTATATATTTCTTATCTTCATATAAACATATGCATCCGTTTTACTGATCTCTTTAACTTGGTTCTTTATTTCAGTATATGGACATGTGACGGACATTTATAACTGGTAGCTTTGAGAACATACAAAACGTGTAGGACACGCTCACGTAAGTATGTAGCTCTTTTCGAGTCAAAAGTAGCAAGAAAGACTATCTTGGATAACTCTGAAGTGGTAACAACAAAAGATTTTATAATTTGGTTTCCAGATTTCTCTTTGATTACACACAATTTGAAAATTTTGGTTAAAAAATGCCCACCAACTAAGCCAAGAGTAGTTCCATCCTCTATTGACTAAAAACACATTTGCCAAGAGTGATCTCATTGTCTGCATATTTTTGATCTCATTGTAAACACATTTGCCAAGAGTGATCTCATTGTTTGAGAGATTTATTATGATTTCTAATAGCTCAAGGGTCGGTCATATAATCCCAGTATTGGCTGTTCAAAAAAAATAAATAAATAAAATATAATCCCAGTATTGACCATCAATCCTATGATTTCTAATAGTTCATGAGTAGGTCACATACTGAAAAGAGCACCAACATGTCTTTTGCTAAGTTGAGATTGTCCGCGTCTTGGGGGGAGCCTCACATTTCTAATTTTTTATATGTCATAATCATTTTATAACTTTTTGATGCTAAATGGGAGTATTAAGGGTAAGGAGAGAAATAATGTGATGTTACGGTCTTACTGCCACTTCTTGCATCGTGTATTTTATTAGGAATAGGATTATAGGAAGCTGTGATGATTCTCAGTACGTCCGATTAGAACTGAGATTATCCGTGTCATACAACGGCTTATTTTCATGGTTATTAATTCATTTAGAATTTATTATAGCCTCTGGAAGTATGCTTTTATATGTATTCTTACTCATTGCTGATCTAATATTAACACATATTTATATCCTTATTCAGCCATGATAATGATTCAATGGGGCGAGTTTGGAGCAGGAAGGAAGGTGTTTGAGTAATAACTATTACTGCTTGGTCTTCTGTAAGAATGTCATCTGCTGTTTGTACGCTTGCAGCCGACAACATGTTCTTCTTTGCGTAAGCATGTGATGCGTGAACAACCTGCTGTTATATTCACATGTAAGTAACACGAGTATTAGTATTAGAAAAAAACTTTGTTTCGCATACCCACATCCTAATTTAAAGGTAAATTACTCTTTTCAACTCTCCATAGTATCATCTTTTGTGTTAAAGATTATATTAAGTCAACTTGAACCCACTTTAATTTTGATAAATTTATAGTTTTTAATGAATACCCATTTGATATTATTAGTTTTTAAGATGACCCATGTGAAAAAGCTTTGATTTTGATGTTGTTTGAAGTGTTAATTTAGCTCTGTTTTTAGCATCCATTTGAAAAAAAATCGGGGTTTAAAAAAAACAGTTTATTACTTTTTAATGAATACCCATTTGATATTCTCATACTTTAGAA
Organism: Chrysanthemum makinoi; assembly: GCA_910596185.1. Classification (NCBI taxonomy): domain Eukaryota; kingdom Viridiplantae; phylum Streptophyta; class Magnoliopsida; order Asterales; family Asteraceae; genus Chrysanthemum; species Chrysanthemum makinoi. The sequence goes on from OU343218.1 coordinate 140,505,526, forward strand.
TGACCCATGTGAAAAAGTTTTGATTTTGATGATGTTTGATGTGTTAATTGAGCTGTTTTTAGTACAAAAATTGGGGCTTTTTTTATAGTTGGTATGATTTAGATGAGTATTTGAAGTTTGGAAGAGGTGACAGTAGTTATAGTTACGATGGCTGATGAATCTTTAGGCGAGATTACGGAACAGTCGTTTGCAAATTTGACAGAACATCAGCTTTTGCATCAACATCAGTATGAGCAACAGTCGATAGATTTGGTTGAGTTGATAGATTTAACGAATAATGCCTTAGTGATAGGGCAAGAATTCCCTGATGTTCAAATGTGTAGAAGGGCGTTGAAAGATATTGCTATAGCTTTGCATTTTGATCTTCGGATTGTTAAGAGTGATCGTAGTCGTTTTATTGCTAAATGTTCTAAAGAAGGGTGTCTGTGGCGTGTTCATGTTGCTAAGTGCCCAAATGTTCCTAATTTTTCGGTTAGGACGCTTCATGGTGGACATACGTGTGAAGGTGTTAGGAACCTTCATCATCAACAAGCGTTTGTTGGTTGGGTGGCTAGGTCGGTTGAGTCACGAATTAGAGTTAATCCGCAGTATAAACCGAAGGAGATATTGCAAGATATCCGTGACCAACATGGTGTTGCTGTGGCTCATCAATATATTGAAATAATTTAAGTATGTTTGTGTGATTTGATATTGCAAAGGCTCTTTTCCATGACCTAAGTGTCAAATGTATAAAACATCATATCAAACACAATATGTTTAATACACAATATGGTAGTTCAATATGTTTTAATGCCAAACACAATGCAAGTACCTGTTTTTTCCCTCATTTTTCAGAATATTATAAACCAGTAATGATTTTAATGATTACAAAGCTATTCTCAAAGTATGAATAGTGTTCCAATGGTTTTAACAAATCAACTTAGGATATTTGTGATTGCTTATTTAACCGGTTTATCTGCTTATTGCATTTCTCAACTTAGACAACAAATTGGAGTGTTTGGAACTTTCAATAGTACCTCCTTATCTACTACTCTATGTGCTTATTTCTTGCACTATCAACCACTGTCGTAGCTAAAACTTCTCATTTTTAGAAGTTTGACATGTTTTTTATACAATGACTTTTTTAGGCTCTCCTAAATGATGAAGATTGGTTTTGGGATATGCCAGGGGATACATGGATAACCAGTGACTATAAATCAACTTCTGCACTTCTATATTCACATAAACTTGTGAGATCTTTGATCGTTTATGGAAGTTGTAAAGATATTATAAATATGCATTACATATTGATGAGGTATGTGGTCTACTATGTTAGATTTGATAAAGGATCTTTCGATAGTATTATTGAGGCTATTGACAATATGTGTTCTGATAATGCGAATAATCGAGACAGTGTGATTGTTTTATTTGATCAGTATAAAGTTGTTTCCAAATATTTAAATTTGATACCTTTTTCAAACTGTGCCGCATGTGCGGCCTAACACACACGACTCTTTAAACGATGAAACATTTGGCTCAACTGAGTCTAAACAGTGAGTCGGTTGGAGTCAATTGCTTCATTTGTGGTACCTTATATTGTCGGCCATACAGTTTACATATTGTACTAATTTTGTATGTTCGTCATACAGTTTACATATTGGAGTCAATTGCTTCAATTGTTTTACTCCCTCCGTCCCATATTAACTTTCCAGTTTGACTTTTCAAAGTCTTTCTTTTTTAACTTTGACCTTGAATATTTTTATTTGTGTTATATAATACTTAATGCAAAATATATGAATAGAATGGGGGTTTAAATGTATTTTCATTGATATAACTTTCATCAAGTATTATATAACACAAACAAAAATATTTATGGTCAAAGTTGACAAAGAAAGACTTAAAAAAGTCAAACATGACAGTCAATATGGGACGGAGGTAGTATAATATTGTTTGACAATTCTAAAAAATGTATTTCAGTTATCAAAAAACAACAAACAAATAATTATAAGTCATGCCCCCATTGGTATATATATATATATTTATATATATATATATATATATATATATATATATATATATATATATATATATATATATATATATATATATATATATATATATATATATATATATATATATGTTGTTTTAAAACTCTAACATATAAATATACATAAGATTATAAATGTCATTTTTTTTACTATATATGTTTACTAAAGACTCATTTATTTCATATTAAAAGTATGACAAATGTGGACACGAATTTGAATATTAAATACGGTTAAATTATTGAAAACGATAATATAATTAACAAATTGTAAGTACGAGCTACTGTAATATGAAAAAAAAAAAAAAAAAAAAAAAAAAACCAAAACGTGATTGTACTTATAACAACTACTCATGCAACTTTTATTTATTTATATAAAGATATGTAGAAAAACATTTTTAAAAAACTTTAAGGAGTATATTTTAACTTCATCAACGTTTATTATGTGGAACTAAACTCGCATCTTGTGTACATTATAATATCAATAGTGAAATTTAAATAGGAACATCAACATCTATATCAGCTAAATATAGTTGAATCTTGAGTTATCTAACAAATTTTTTTTACAAAATTTGATTATACAAAATTCTAATGGATATAATGAATAATGAAAAATCCGTGAATATGTATATAATTATATGTAATTACCTTTAAAAACATAATATTTAGCATTGATACAAAATATATTTTTTGTCAAAACCCTGTGCGTGCACAAGTATTATAAGTAGTTATTACTATAAAATATGCGTTGTGTATGCATCGATCATTTTCACCCTGTGTTTATTTTATGAAAGCCACCGTCCAACTGTATTATTTTTTCTTTTGTATATTCATGAATTAATCATTACTATATGCTTCTGAAATGCAAATTAACGTATTTTTATATTAAGGGAAAAGGGATAAAGACCACTACCTATAAAATCGTACGGAAGGGATAGGTTATTATTAACTTGTATTACTCTCTTAATTTTATTTACATTTTTTTATTTTTATAATTTTGTTTTTGTTATAAGATTGCAAAATAGAAAGTACGAACGGGTGTTAAATATGAATCAAAATTATTCTAAATTTTAGTTTAGCAAACATTAATGTTTTGTAATTGTAATATAAGTACAACTAATAATTATGTACAAGTTTTTACGTTAACTTTTTCATTATGTATATTGATTCATATTTTGTATAAATTTTTGTTAGATGAAGGATTTTAATTTGTTTAATTGACATGGTGTTGAAGTTGATATTTTTGTTTGAATTTAACTATTGATATCATGTTATACACAATATGCATGTTTGATTGCATGTAATAACCGTTGTTGAAAATAAAAAAGTAAATTTAAACATATATATATATATATATATATATATATATATATACTACTTTATAAGCATTCAAGACTTACTTATAATTAAAGTCTTAAAAAAATAAAATTCAACGCCTGTTTATAATAGAAAGAATTGTATTATTTTTGTTATTAAATCAATACAAGTCTATCCATACATTTTAAGCATTACAAATAAAAAAACATTTCTACAACTATTTAAAGCACAAATATATTAACACACTTAATGCACTCTTTAAATCACCCACTCACTCAAATATAAAATCATTTTACCTGTACAATCAAATTAAGCTACTATTTCTAACTATTTAAAGCACAAATACATTTACACATACTATTAATACACTATTTAAATCACCCCATAAATCAAATATAAAACCATTTTACCGTATTATATAATCTAATCAAGCTACTATTTACAACTATTAAAAGCACATATATATTAACACATATAATTAATACACTATTTAAATCACCTCATCACTCAAATATACAATCATTTTATTTCATTGTACTAATCATTTATTGTTAAGATCTAATAAGTCAAACACTTAAAAAAATCACGCATCAAACACATACAGCTATGTCAAATGCGCAAGTCCCATTAGGTATGTCATTGAGATGAACAACTTTAATTACAAATTGTAAAAATGTTTTGACAAAAACTAAAAAACTCATACAATGGTAATAGTACGTACCTCAAAGAGAGAAACACTCGATTACTTTGGAGGCACTTATTATACATTTGCTACCTAATCTAACTATATTGGTCTAACATAATTATCCCATTGGATACGATTCATATTAATTGCATCTACACTTTTTTTGATCCTAAGCAATAAAAGCACAAAAATAAACTAGCAATAAATAAATGAGAAGTTTAAAAGTTTACAGAAAATATATTATAACATCAAAAAACTCATGCATCGAACATAAGTTTTATAAGATATATGATAACTTATTACCTTAACTTTTTTAATAGAGATAAAGAGTAACATAGATGATAAAAAACAACTCAATATCTTTAGAAATCAATAACAAGAAATTTTTAAACCAAAAGAACAAGAGAAGTTCAAAGGTAGAACCGTAGGCGTCATTATGCAGCTTAGAGGGATAGAACTGAGAAGGATTAATTGATTTACATGATGAAAAGAACAAGATTAAAGTGGAAAGTTTGGCATATCACAAGCTCCTAAAGCACGAAACACGTCTTTCTCTCTGCTTCATATGCAGATCACTTTAACCCAAACAACATACGGTCTCTTTGTCTTGCGTTGCACGTGTATTCCTTCACATCAGAGACAACACACGGTTTCAATAACGAAAATAGACAACATGCATAAAATACCAACATGATTGCATCTGCTATACTTGTTAGCATTGTCATTTTAAAGCTGAAGTTGATTGCCCAACACTTTAGTATTTTCTTTGATCAACTAACAAAACGCTTGATTGTAGCCAAGAACAGAGTATGATCACCCACGCTCCAATCCTCATCACCACCTTTCTTCCTTGTACATCCTGCTAATGACCTTGAACACTGATGTATAGGCATATTTATCCTGCCACTTTCCCACTTTAACATTCAGTCTAGCAACCAAGAGGCAATCACAAAGCAACAAAAGTAAGGCAGCATGCGTTTCTGGCTCGATCCAAACTGTGAATCTGGTGTTTTGGTATCGTTCCCGAGTGCTAGGACCTCCCCAATTTATGATGGCATAAGACTCATAACAGTAGGTTGCATATTCACTTGACTTTTCTTTAGTCAAGGTTGTCTGTTTCGTATCATCCGACTTCCAAAAGATCCATAAGTCTGTTGTTATACTTCATCTTCCAATTTGTGTAACTATCCACAATTGTCAATTTTAAAGTGAGATCATCATATATTTTTGTGGAAAAACAAATAACTATTGTGTATGCAAAAGAAACTAGTATTAAAATTGTAAAAACATCAACAGTGAAGACAAAGTATAAATGACAGATTAATAAGAATTCTTTGTCTTCTCAGATTTGAGTTCACACTCTTGAAGACAAAGTATAAATGTGTATGGACTAAAATACCCTCGACCACATAATAAAAATCAGACATTGACTTTGGCATTAGTGGTCAAGGGACTTGTTTGGCATTAAAAACCCATGTTTTGAACCTCGAGCGATGAAAACGCCTAGGTTTGGTTCAACGTGATGCGTGTGTACAAGATTAGGGACGAACGGTGTATTTTAGTCAAAAAATTACAAGTCCAAAATTCAATATATCTTTCGATTATTTGTTAGGCCCATTAGTAACAAAACACATTTTATTGTAATACTTTCGTTTTTTAAGTAACTACTATGTATATGATAATAAGTTAGAATTGCCAACAATCATTATGTGCCCATAATTCATATATATATGTATTTTTAGATAATGATGTGGTCTAATTTTTAAAAATGGTGAACACGTTAAGTGGGCGATTTGATTTTATAATACGAATTTTCAAAATAATGATGTGGTCAATTACAATATACGTTTTTATCAAATTTAATAGGGTTTTTTTAGGGAAAATGATGCAAATAGACCGCGCGCCCTGAGGCTTATCACTTTCCGGACCACTTTTATTTTTAATTTGAGAATGGACCGAGGGCAACCGCTGTCATTGGGCAACTCATCGACATTGTGACAAGTGTCCCGTATGTGTAAGGTATTGTTTTTTGGGCAACTAAAAAGCGCTGGGCAACCGTATAATTTTTAAAAGGGTTTTAGCGTCATTTTACGTTAGACAAAAAAGTACACATTTGAATAGTAAAAGTACAGTGGATTTATATTCAAAATCCAAAAGTCACTTACCAAAAAAGCATCCATAGTTAGCGTTTTTCTCTGTTTTTGCTTCTCGCACAAAAGCATTCTTACTTACAGTACTATTTTCACAAATCAAACCGTCTTCTTCGTCAGCCCCCTGTCTTCCTTGTAACGTCAGTTATGTCATCATCTTTAAAGCTACAGTATTGATTGCAAACCACATTCGATTGATCAAGTTTTAAAAAAATGTTCCCAAATATGGTACGTAAATATTCTTCTCGTTGTTTATTACATATGATTATTTCTAATTGGTTCTGTGTTATAATAAATTGTTTTTGTTATTCGATGAATACCTATGTTAGATAGGTGTTAATTCCATTTTATAATCCATTGCTCTTTTTTATGTGTATCTGATTCGTAATTATATAGGGTATGATACCTTAGATGTCGTTAGTTAAGTATGTAACAGTACTTGGTACATTAAAAAATTTAGTGGCAGTTTGTAGACTAATAAGGAGTGGTTTATATGCATCATCTATGCAATTGTTTACGACGTTGGTATAGATTCCTTCTATGGCCTGAATTATTTTTGGTTTTTGTTGACCCTTTTTAGGACTATGAAGCTAAGTTAATCATTACGAGTAAACTGAACTACTTTTCGTAATTATGTAGGGTAAAATACATTTGTTCCGTTTACCGCTCTTCTACAGCTTGTTTAGAGGCTTCTTCTGCTTTGCCCTTTCCTTTTCTGTAGCAATTTCTTTAGCATTTACTTCCATATGTAATCTTTTAGCAATTTTTTCATCAAAAGCTATCTGATCCTCGGTACTTTGAAACACAAAAGTTGGATCTGCAATCCCTTTACCCTTTCCAATATCAGTTTCAGTAACTACATCTTTCTGCACAGGCTCACCAATGTTTAGACTCTTAGCAATAGGTCTAGGTGCAGGGATAGGGTGAGATTGCTTTTGGTTGACCAATTGTATGGCAATCTCATTGTCAGCCTCTTTTGGTTTTGGTGTTGGTGTTATTGCTGTGGTTATAATTGTAGCAATGGTGGCCTATGCAGTGGAAACGTCTGAACTGACAGTGGGTATAATAATAGCAGCAGTGGTTACTCCAATACTAGCAGTGGATGTAGCAATACTGGCAGTGATTGCCTGCACCCCTTCATTCTCCTTTTCTTCAACTGCAGCCTTTAAAGAATCATCTTGACTCTTAAGGTTTGGAAAATTTATGTTTCCTAGTGAATAATATCAATAACTAATGGAATTTTGAGTTTAGTATTGCAATTAAGTCTAGTTATAGTATATTCGCATGTGAAGAATATCGAGATTAGCTATTATTTTGATTATTTATGTTTTCACAAATGATATCATAAAATCATAACATAAAATTTGATGCAGTAATCTAGTACCTTGTTAATTAGATAAATACTTATTACCTTACATACCAAATAAGTCCAAAATAGCACATTCTTAAACATATACATAACACATTCATAATCTTAAAAATCATCAGCATCAGCTGCAACTTCTTTGAGTATGTTGATAAGCTTTTTGGCACATTCAACCATTTCTTGATACTTAGCTTTGACAACAGCATTATGATCTTTCAAATTCTTAAAACTGGTTTGCATCTCTTCATACTTCGCTTCAGCATCAGCATTATAATCTTTGTAAATCTTAAAATCAGCTATCGCCTCTTCACACGTTGCTTCCAAATTAGCATTATCATCTTCGATCCTCTTGAAACGCGCTTTCATATCTTCATACTCACATTCATACTCTGGAAGTTGTTCAATCATTCTCTTCCTGTTATCAATCAGCTCTTGTTTCTCTTTTAAATTTCCTTCTATTGGGAAAGTCTTTCCCGGCTCACAAGCAATTACCATTCTCTTGAAACGGTCTATCATGTCTTTAAATAAAGAATCGTGCAAATTAGTACAATTCGGAGTGCATGTACCATCTTGACACAAAGAACACAGCATTTCGTAAATGATTGTGATGATTGATAATCTAATTGATCTAAATGTTAATTGACTAAAATATCACAGTAGAAGTGAAAGGTAAATTTCACAAATGAAAAGGTGTTTTTAGTTTTTGTGTAGACAGCTGTATTATTTATTGACAATTTGAACTGGTGTATAGTGTGAATAATCCAAAGTAACTGTAAGAATTGGTGTTTGCAAATGGGATTTTTGTGGTCACTAAGAGTTAAGTGGCCTCTGCATTTTACTTTTTTTGACTTTTTTTGTGAACTCTAGCATTTGGCTATTTTGTTTTCACCTGTTTACAGGTAAGGATGTTAGTTGCTTTTTGGGAAATGGTTTTTGTATTTTTAAATCAATTTAATAATCTTCAACTATCAACATCCACACACTCCTCGAGCATTACCAATGCATCAAGTCATAAAAGACTTGATGCATTGAATACAATTAAATGGTTGAGGTAAAAAGCTTTTGCAAAACCAACTACTCCACTGCAAAAAGCTTTTGCAATCACTTTTGCATATTTAATGTTGGGTGAAATATGAAATTTAATAAATACAAAAGCTTTTTGACAATAGCTTCAAACACTTGAAGTCTTTACAAGTGTTTTTGTAAAAAGTCTTCTTCAAAGTTATTGCCACAATGGAACAAGTCATTTGAATATCTTATTAGAATAGTAAAAAAGTCTTTCATCAAGTTGCCATTGCGGATGCTTACCCTGGCTGACTTTCATCGAAGAATCCAAATAAAAAAATCGTTGTCATTTTCTTCTTTTTTATAAACAAATCCAGGTTTGTTGTACTCCCTCGTATGTACTTTGTTACCTTATCCGTTCATATATTTATAGAGTACATGAATATAAATAACTGTGCAGCTTTATATTTTATATTCTATTATTAAATATTTATTTAATTAAAAGTTATTGAAATTGTTATTAGGGTTTATGTTTTATAGGACATGGCGGAAACCAAAGAAGTCATATTTAAAGTGCACCACAACGGGAAATTTGAATTTCAGCCACTCCGCTATGTAGGCGGTCGCCTTGCTGATGTCTGGTGTTTTAGCTCCACCAGGGTTGCATTTACCAGGGTGCTTGATCATGTTTTGAATGATATTGGAGGGGAAAAATGGGCTTTACTTTATGCTGCACCAAATAAGGCACTAGAAGATGGTTTAACATTGTTGCACACAGACAATGACGTTCAATGAATGTATGACCTTGCGGATGAGAATGGATCCATGGACGTCTACATTGTGCACAAGCTACAGGATTTGTCACAATTTTATTTCAAAAACATGGTATGGCAGGAAGAGGACGCTGGCATGCGGTGCGGTAGTGCAACACCTTTCAAAAGAAGGAAGCTAACAAAGCGTGTTTCTATCACGAAAACTGAAAGAGGGTTTGAGATCATAGAAAAAAAGGGCTAGTGCACAAGGAATGGTTCCACCTGTTATGAATGTTTGTTGCTTTTAAAAAATAATTATGAGTTTATGCTGCCAACCATGCGGTAGTGCTTCTATGCCAAACTTAGTGCTATTAGGTTTATGCTGTTAAGTCTATCCTTTATGATCATATGGTTAAGAATTATGGTTGCCCGATCGTACAACAAGTATTGCCCAATTATGGCATTAAGTTGCCCAGATTGCAAATTGGACGGTGGCCTGAGGTTCAAACGAAATTGCCCAATAACATAAACCTGATTGTCAGAATTTTCGTGTCTAGATAGTATATGACGATAACGGTTGCGTTTGCTCATTAGAATGGCACAATTGGGGATAAATACGCCCAAAAATACTAACAACTGCTACAAGAGTTAAAACAGTTGTTTTGTGTTAGGAATTGGAAATTCCATGTTAAAGTGTCGGTCACCCCAATTATGGTCTAGCATAAGTTAGCTCGTAGACATGTCGTTTGTTACGTTATTTAGTAGTTAATTAGTTAGTTTGTAGCGTAGAATAGTTTAGTGTAACACCGTGGAGGAAGGACGGGTCTTTACCCACAGTATACCTGATCCCAGGCCGTCAGGAGGTCGTTTACTTTGTAACTATAAATACCCCTTCCATCCATAGAAGGGGTGGTGCTTTTCTCATAATCTAACCTTACATTTGTGAAGCAAGTCTCTACTAAGAAAACACCCTCTCATCTCTTTCTCTCTCAAATGGCTATCATGTATTTTCATCATCCAAGACCACCCGAATCATCAACACAATAAATATAGGATCCTAACAATTGGTACCAGAGCCAAGGTTTTTGTGTTTTGATGATTTTTGTGGTTCGAATCTTGTTTTAACTGATTTTATATAACTTTGTTGTCTGAAAATTATCTGTCTACCTTTTAGTTATATCAGTTTTTAAAACAACTTTTGATGTATTCTTTATTGGTCCAAAAAGTCTCTTCTTTATTCATGTATACAATCTGTTTTGTGTCAAGTATTTTTGTCCAAACAGATATATCTTGTTAGGAATTTGAAATTCCAGGTATTAAAGAGTCGGTCACCTCAAGTATATGTAATCGTTAGAAAGCTCGTAGTCGTAGTTATTTTAAGTTAAGTAGTATTTAGTTAAGTAACACCGTGGAGGACGGACGGGTCTTTACCCACTGTATGCCTGATCCACAGCCCGATGTGTGGCGTTTTATGTAAGACTATAAATACTCTCTACCTCCCAAGGTAGAGAGTTGGAGCTCATAATAATATCTTTCACTTTCTCTCACTAAGTTCCCTAAACCTCTAACTTTCTCTCTCTAGAATTCCACTTATACGCCACTTTGTGTTATGGTTTGATGTGTATGTGAAAAGTTATATCTTACAATTGGTATCAAGAGCCAAGGTTAGATCATATCTTGCACATCTTTGGATTTCTAGTGGTTTTTAGGTGGTTTTTGAGTTTGAAAAAGTTTAGTGGTTTTTGCATCATTTGGTTGATTTCTTGTGTTAAAGTTTGAATTTTGTTGGTACTTTTATGTTTAGGATCATCATAAGTGGTTAGGTTGTGATTTGGAAGGCTTGAATCATCGTGGTTGGGTTGTTTTTGGATTGAAAAGTGATGTTTATATGGTTTTTCATGCTAGCGACTTAGTTCACGGATAATATTCTTGGTAGCGACTTGCTTCACATTTTTGTAGCGACTTACAGTGTTGGGGCTAGCGAGTTAGATCTAGCGAGTTAAAGTACAAGTAGTGGACTCTCCACTACGGGTAGCGACTTGGTGGTAGCGACTTGGTCTGTAGCGAGTTGCTCTTTAGCGACTTGCATTGTTAGCGACTTGAGTAGCGAATTCTTTGCCGAAATTTTGCTAGCGACTTGAGTGTTAGCGAGTTACCACTTAGCGAATTACATCTGGCTAGCGACTTGGAACTCTAGCGACTTAGCGTGGTAGCGAATTAGTTGTTAGCGACTTGGTTCAAGAATTCGTAGCGACTTGGTTGATTTTTCCCGTCAAAACTTCAAACGGCCATAACTTTTGAACCGTAACTCCGTTTTCAGCGTTCTACCCATCAAAACGACCGTGAGAACGAGGAGAATGTCACGCCGAATGAACTAGTTCATTCGGGTCAACCTTCGAGGGCTAAATCCGCTCTGAACAGAAGTTATTGAGGTTTTCATGTTTTTAGACCTAAAATTCTCGGGAAAATCGTGCAACAACCAACCCAAATCACAACCAAACAACATCTCTGCTTATCCCACAAACAATCATAAGTCCTAACACACAATTGTCTATCATTGTGTCAATCCATCAGTCATCTTAACACATTCCATTGGTCATTGCTTAACGGTTTGGTCTTGATTTTAGTAAAATCCCGCGAAAGATTCTATTTCTCGGTTTAAATCATAGACTTGTAAAATCCCGTGCATTCCACCACATCATGTCTTACTCTACTTACTCTACTGACCCAGTGATTTCAGAAGTGCTTAAATTGTATGATGATGTGGACAACAACGATAATGTATGCTACACTGAAAGATTAAAGATGATTGAATCAATCAATAAGGTTGTGATATCTCCGGGTTCAGACTCTGAAAAGACCGAAATGCACCAGTCAATGCTACAGAATGCCATGCAAAAGGAAAGCAGCATTGAACCTTATCAAAAACTTCACTCTCACCTCATGTTACTTCTACCCACATCAATGGAACGAACATGTATTTCCCTCTTTCGTCAGAACTTATCCACATTAACAGGAACTCTGCTGTTAAACCTAGAACAATTGGAGCTACAACTTGACAAAGAGAAGGTTCATAAGGATAGTTCCAGCGCTGCACTTCAAGTGATCTACAAACACTTTCAGTCATTCATTAGAAGGGAATTCACATCTGATTATGATCAAGACATGACTGAAATGTCCTTCAAGAGACACACTGGAATGGAAATTAGCGTGTTCACGGAGACACTTATCCATCTCATGGATAATGTGGAGAAGTATATTGAGGAAGTTACTCAGAAAGATGCAAAAGTAGATGAGAGTCGGGTACAGTTGAGAGATATTTGTGATAAGTCGGGTAATGTATCAGAAAGGTAGGGTGTTGCTGAATGCAGAATATCAGAAACAACAAAGAATGATGTAACCAGCTCAGTGACTCTGTCTCACAAGAAGTGGATGTTGTAATCAGAAAGGCAAATGAATCTCGGGTACAATCAATAAATTGTTGTGTTGAGATCGGTATGGCACCAGATGTTGGATCATTGACACTGAATACAAGGGCTCAGAGACAGATAAGCTTGAAACAGCCAGCGGTTCAGTGACTCTTGTTACACATGATGTGGATGCAGATATCAGACCAGAAATTGAACAGATGTCATGTAATGAGGTACCCTTTATTGTTCAACATAGTGCATCTGCTAAAGTACTTAAACAAACTGATCATGATGCTGAACATAACTTTCATAAATGTTCTGTTACTGAGGCTGAGTCTGAGATTAAGTGTTTCAAAACAAAAGATATGGTTGATAAGAAGGCTTTTGATGAACTTTCAAACAAATTCTCAAATCTTGAAAAACATTGCATTTCACTTGAAATCGCGATTCAGAGTAAAGAAGAAAGTTTTCAACTTAACAAACCATGTAAAAAACCGGAACTTCCTGAATTCAGTGAACTTTTTGAAATTAACACTTTGAAAGCTCAGCTTCAAGACAAAGAGTCAACCATTTACAATCTGAAGAAACATATCTCTGTCTTGAATGAGAAAAGTAATTTAGTCATGAATACACAAGAGATTGATGCTATTATAACAAGAAATAATGAACTGTCAATTTATGTGGCTAAATTACTAAAGGAAAATGAGTCTTTGAGAAAGCATCACATAGAACTAAGTGACTCTGTCAAAGATGCTAGAACTAAATCAGTAGAACAAACAAACTCTTTGATAGCAAAAATTGATGATCTCAAAGCTCAACTTCAGGAAAAGAGTTTCGCTATTGTTGCCTTAAAAAATGAGCTTAGGAAAACTGTAGGGAAAAGTGTGAATACTAAGTTTACAAAACCATCAACCTTGGGGAAACCAGTTTCTCATCCCATTAGAAACCGTCCATTGTTAGGCGACCTCTGCGTTTATATCCGAAAGACCAAAATTTTCAAAACACGGTTTGCCTCCCAAGTTGATGAGAAACAAGTTTTGTCAAAACCAGTCACTTCACGAGTTACCTAAGAATAAGGCTTCTAGCTCCGTTAACCCTCATCACGTAGCCACTTCTACTCCCAGCACCTCTAGGATTAGTTCGAAACAGTGTCAAAACCAAGCATTAAAACCCAGAATTCATATGATATGAATGACTTGTGGAAGAACTATTATCTAGAAAAGGCTAGGAAAAAGGCACAGATTCAAAAAGATGGAATTTTAGGTGCAAGACCTAGGGTGAGGAATTCTACGAGATTTCAAGGCACTACTAGTAGTTGTAAACCACTACCTAGGAACACTCAAAAGACTAGGGATTGGCGTGCATCTAATAGTAGTTATGTGCATAAGAATGCTAAGCATGTAGAAAACAAAACTAGAAATTCTCCTTATTCACATGCTAAGGTACAATCCACTAAGACTACTAACGTGACTAAGGTTCAACATGTTGTGAAGCAAAACAAGCCAAAAACTTCGCCTAGATGGATACCAACTGCTAAATCTTTGGAAACTAGGAACATGGATAAGTCTTCCACTATGCATAAGAAGCCATACAATCCTAGACCTTGCCATAAGTGGATAGCATCGGGTAGAATGTTTAAGGATGATGGACTTAGGTGGATTCCTACCGGAAAGCTGTTTTCTGATGACAAAATCAAGGTTGACCGTGAAACACCAAAGGGTTTGGATACTAATGTCACTAACCAATATATATGCAATCAAGCTTGTAATGTTAGTGCAGGTAGTCCTTCCTCAGTTGCAGATACTTCGATACTTCACTACATGGACTGGCTTAAAGTATGGATTACAAATGGATTGATATCTCATAACTCACGGGTTCAAGTAACTCAATCTTGATATTCTCTAAACAATGACGTCTGTTCACATCAGTTCAGGCCTCGTACTCCAAAGAAAAGAAATGTGTACGTTTCAGTGCGCATTATCTTCGAAAGAAGAGAAATCTTCTTATGACGTCTGTTCACATCAGTTCAGGCCTCGTTCTTCATCATTATGACGTCTGTTCACATCAGTTCAGGCCTCGTTCTTCATCATAATGGCATCTGCAGATAACACTTCAGGCCCCGTTCTTCAAAGAAAAGAAAAGTGTACGCTTCAGTGCGCTTTATCTTCAGAAGAAGAGAAATCTTCATGTTTATGACCATTCTCATCGACATTCTTCATCAACAAGCTTCATGTTTCTCCCATGCTCATTCAGTCATCAAATGGATCTACATTCATTAATGTATATTCTTATTCACTTGCTAAATCAAAAATGGCAACTTCGGATGCAATTTTTGAGGGGGGAGAAGAGTGAATATACTAAATGATGATGGATGTTTGAATAATGGTTATACGACTTAAAGTTTGATGACTCTCACTCACTAAGGATAAATGGGATTTATGAGAAGAGTGAATATACTAAATGATGATGGATGTTTGAATAATGGTTATACGACTTAAAGTTTGATGACTCTCCTCCAACGCCTAATGTTTCACTCACTAAGGATAAATGGGATTTACTGTTTGGGATTCATTGGTTCAAGATATGTTTGATGAGTATTTACAACCGCTAGCGAATGATTGATGATCATCAAAGAAGTACAACTCAGACTACTCAAAAAGCCCTATCTCCAGTTATTCCTCAAGGCGTTGATAATGATTATCATAATATTGCAGTTGCACTCATGAATAATGATCCGCTCTTTGGTATTCCTTTGCCAAATCTTCACGGATTATTGTTTATGAATAATGATCCACTCTTTGGTATTCCTTTGCCAAATCTTCATGGATTATTGTTCCTCACATCGTGCATGCTATAAATCAACCACATGAACTTCAAGGAAAATGTCTACCTCATCCGCTCGAAGTTATTGGTGTATCCTCAGTCAGTCTCTACATGAATACTTTTAGGAAGAATACATTGATGTTGAGGCATCATTTGTTCCAGTTCATTCAGTGGGTGAATGTACATCAGGTTGTATGTTTATTCACATGTTGGGCATTTGACACAAGTTGATTACTTAGAAGTTACTCTTTTATCACTTATTTGAGGTTGAAGTTGACGTTCACAAAGGCGTGATCTTATTTGATAACTTGCTCGAGCTTAAGAATTAGAGTTGAAGTCTTGGGTTATCTAGTTACCAGCAGTCGAGGTGGATGGTTGAAGACCTGGTTAACTATCACTATTAGGAGTTACGTTGTTTTACTCAGTGTCACGCGTATATTACGTTGTGGATAATCGCGAG
The DNA here is from genome assembly GCA_910596185.1 of Chrysanthemum makinoi. Classification (NCBI taxonomy): domain Eukaryota; kingdom Viridiplantae; phylum Streptophyta; class Magnoliopsida; order Asterales; family Asteraceae; genus Chrysanthemum; species Chrysanthemum makinoi. The sequence goes on from OU343218.1 coordinate 140,521,517, forward strand.
AGGTGTTAATGTCTCATACTTTAATTGAGTATTGAGTACTTAAGAGATTTTCTTGGTGCATAAATTCTCGACACCGTTCTTCCATCTTTAAGTGCAAGCTTAAGACACAAATACGGGGAATTCGACTTCAGTTTCAAGTTTGGTATATTGGGTTTTCTTCAACAGTGGTCACTTCAAATTGTCTACATATGGGTTGATAAAGATAGTCAGAGAGAGTTTATGTAGCAGTTGATTCTCACAGGATTCATTTGGGCTATTTGAGTTCTTCTCACAAGATTTCAAGTTTATGGATATATTATGTTTTGCTTGATTCGAGGTATCAAAACCATTTTGGGGAAGGATATATTATTCCAACTATTTGGGGGAAGTGGTCTCTGGAGACCTTTGGTTTTTGTTACTTCAGTGTTCAGTTGGAAGAAATGTGAGAAGAGTATTTGGAACATGAGATGATACTGCCTATCGACATCTTATATACGGTTTATGATAAAGTGCTTTCGGTTATATGCACAACATGTTCACTTGATCGAGCTAATTCAGTTATTTCAGAGTTGACATCCACATAGATGATTAGTGACTCAACATGTTACATGGATGTCATCGTCTCTACTCTTGTTGGGTACATGTGTACATTATGTGCTGATTGGTTATATGTTATATAACTGGAATGCACTTGGTAAAATGAAGATGTTGATATATTGTTCCCCTAAATAGACAACTGGTCAATCTTGAAGAGTAAGGTGTACATCGGGGATGCACAGCAGTTTCATGTGATCGGTCGTAATCAGTTAATCCGGATTTGATAACCACTAGGACGATCAATGTTTCAACTTGTTACTTCGGTGTTCTCGTGTTCTTCAGGGTGCTGAGCTTCAATCAATGAGACCGCTTTGTATTCAACTATACTTCTTAGGGAAATGGTCTTTATTCGATGTTTGTCGGTTTGGGGGGAAGCTATCAAAGATTCAAATTGAGAAGGCTCATGTCCAGACGATTTTCTTAGAAGCCTCGAATGCTTTGGTGGCGAAAGTTTAAGAGATGTTGATTCCTTTCTTCTACAACGTGCTGAACGATATCTTTATCTCGGTACTCATTTCATCATTCTCTTAAACTAATTTATCTCTTGTATATATCTATTCGAAAAACAAAATACAAAACTATAAAACTCTCAAAAAATCAAATAGAAAACTATAAAATTTTCAAAATCCATAAAAATCTGAAAAATTCGAAAAATCTTCAAAAATATTGTCATTTTGTCATGCGTTTTCTCGGTTCGATAATATCTACGGTCTTTGTGCTGTCATTCAAAGAATGACACGGGACTTTAGATGTTGTTCGAATTCAAAAAAAAAAAAATCAAAAAAACCAAAAATTATTTTTGGGAGAAAGAGAAACAATGGTTTATTGTCATTTTCAGGCAATAACCCGGTTTTAAAAAAAAAAACAGAGCCATGTTTTATCATGTTTTCTAAGTCCATGCTCTGATTCTATAAACATTTATCTGCTGAAAACTAAATGCTTTGAAAAATAACTCGGTCTCTATTTTTGATAATCATCAGGACTTATTTGTCAAAATCTCTATCTCTCAATCAACAACCTATGTTATTGATTGAGGGGGAGAATGATTTCAATTAAATTAAAAAGTTATTTGGCATTAAATTGTTTTAAAAAGATATACATGCATGTTCTATCAATGGAGTTTAAAGTCTTAAAATCCGATCCTTATCAGTTAAAACGCTTTCATAATCAAGTCACAATTCTCCTTAAAAGCTTTCAAAATCAATTTAAATCTATAAGAGATCACAAATCTCAAATGATTTGATAATTGTGATCGGGGGAGAATGTGTGATTTAAATTGGATTTAAACTGATAATTCGGTAAATGGTTTTATAAGAATGTACATGATGCCCTCCCCGCATGTGACAAACGATTTCAAATTTTTCAATGCACATGTTGAGGAGGAGCATCTATCTCAAACCTATAATTTGAAAAGTGATCATTTATCTCAATGTGCTGGTTCCCTCTAGTATGTGTAAAACTCTTTTCAAACCTCGAAGCACATATTGAGGGGGAGCAAAATCATGAAAACCTCATCCTTCCCCAAAATGCTTTATCTACTTAATTCGATTTGGGAAGTGATGTTGATATCTTTTAGAAAATGGTAATCAAAGAAGTTAATTCTTTCTCTTGCCTCCGTGTGCAAAACATTTTTCAAATACTTGATGCACATGTTGAGGGGGATTTCTCGTTCTAAAAATATCAAAAACAATTCAGGTACAAAATGCTTTGATAATATATCACAAGTATCTGAATTGATTTTCAAATGGTTTTCAATTGGATCCAATGGCAGATGAACAATACCAAAAAGACTGACCAACTTTACATTATGTATGGTGATATAAGGACGATAAGGTTAGGTATGTGTTCCCATGATCCGCCAGAACCGGAGGGATCTACCCAGGGACTATCCACTAGTTAGTGTAGAGTTCTTAGGTATGATGATAAAAGGAGAAAAATGAGATATGGGAAGAGTGCGGACTAAGACTGAGCTAGTACTGGAATAAACCCAACAAGGTTCTAGCTATGAAGTCTCGGTAAGCACTGAAGGGGTTGAAGAATTAAAAAGAATTGAATGAGAAAAGGGTGAAAACAAATAGCCCTCCATTTATTCAACCTTAGGGCAGAAACCGGGTTCAATTCATATGCTACTGATGGTAACATCGGTATTGAAGACAAGACGTCATGGACCCAGTGACGCACTGCACTTCAACTTTCCAAACCACTCAAGTTCCTCTTAAAAGGACTTGTTTCATTCTCACGGGGAACCTACATTATCTATCGACTTTCTCTTAGAGATTGTTGATATTGAAGAAGGAGACCCTCTCCCTAGTCTCCGACACAGGATCCAAATATGCACAAATTGAGTCTAGAGCCACGAGATCATCAATAAATCTCATTAGGACACTTTCAATGAAGACTCTCTGTTTCACACAATGTGGAAAGAGATTATATCTTGAGTCCTACGCATTATCCTTGTGGTATTGCGGAACATCAGTGATGTGTTTACATATTCACTGTGAAGATGGAAAGCCTTCAGGAGCCAACATCTAACAAGCTCCTGGTAGGTGGCATGTGAGATCTATTATACAGATCAACCATGTGACAATTGAACAGAAACAATGGGGCGATTCATTCTTTTGAATCAATCCTGGTTCAGGTTGTGGATTGACGGATACCTTTGAAAAACCGGTCTTTGTGCTTTAAAATTCTTTTCATTAGCACGTCGACCGTGTACTAATTTTTCAAATCAAAAGGTGTTTTATGATTGATAATTGATTTTCATTAAAACCTTCGTTATATTGCAAAAACAATTTCTATTGAGCAATACACGATTGTTTTTCAAATTTCTTTTAATCAATCAGTGGACGTAAATTCGCTGGTTCACTCACTCCGTGTTGTCTTCTTTGAGACGTTCCGGTTTGAGAACAGCTAGAGCAGCTGCGAAACCCTGTCAAGGAAATTCTTCGGAATTATACGATCACGAGGCAGTACTTGTACTGATCAACAGGGAACCGTGGGACGTGTACCTCAATTCATCGAAAGTGATCAAAGACACTTTCGTGCGCTTTATTGCTAACTGTCTTATGCAGGTACACCCGGCGTTTGCGCGGTGATCGAATGAAGCGGTCAATACATAGCCGCATGCTCACTTAACACATTCATCTCAAAAGAAATCATGATTAGTGCATCAATGACTCGGATATTTTCACTCCATGCTTCGCTACTGCTGCCAATATCATGATTCAACAAATGCTTCCGCTACTCGATGAGAAGATATCATGATCCAGAATGTGAGCATGTCGGTCCTAAAGTCCCAACATCACATAATACCAACACCACAAAGGATGTCACAGAGATTTTTATGGCTGATAATCTCAAATGATGGCTCAAAATTATTATCACGTGGATCAGTAAAAGACCTCCACTTGAAGTAACCAAACATGCAATGTGAAGAATCAATGACTACGAGCTTAGGAACAAAGGACTACATCAAGAATGCAAGAACAATTGTTAATGTCATATCTGTTTGTATTCAATGTAATTTTAGTGCATGATTGAGGTGACCTCCCTTAGGGGGAGATTGTTAGGAATTTGAAATTCCAGGTATTAAAGAGTCGGTCACCTCAAGTATATGTAATCGTTAGAAAGCTCGTAGTCGTAGTTATTTTAAGTTAAGTAGTATTTAGTTAAGTAACACCGTGGAGGACGGACGGGTCTTTACCCACTGTATGCCTGATCCACAACCCGATGTGTGGCGTTTTATGTAAGACTATAAATACTCTCTACCTCCCAAGGTAGAGAGTTGGAGCTCATAATAATATCTTTCACTTTCTCTCACTAAGTTCCCTAAACCTCTAACTTTCTCTCTCTAGAATTCCACTTATACGCCACTTTGTGTTATGGTTTGATGTGTATGTGAAAAGTTATATCTTACATATCTTTTTAGACTTTTTGTCACCATATCCGTGATACTTGTGTAGTCTTTACTGTGGTCAAAACGGGTTTAAAAGGATGTCCTTTTGCTGTTTTTTCTGGGTTTTTCTGGTCAAGTTTCAAGAGGTCAAAACAAAAGCAGTTTATGCAATTTTTCTGGGTCATTCATATAAGCGAGTTGGTATGTTCCTTATAGCGACTTGAGTCAAGATGTAGCGACTTGTCGTTATTCAGTCCTTCTAAGCGACTTGTCTTTACAAGTAGCGAGTTGTGATGAAAATGAAGTAGCGAGTTGTGTTTTGCAAAAGATGTAGCGACTTGAAAATGATGTAGCGACTTGTTATTTAACAAGTAGCGGTTGGTAATGAAAAAATGTAGCGACTTGACTCATATATAGCGACTTGACTCATGATCTAGCGACTTGACTCATGATCTAGCGACTTGTGTTACTAAGAAAGAAGAAACTTGACAGAAAGGTAGAAGAAGGTGACCACGACCACAAACCAAGTACCCTTAACTCATTTCGACCTCAGTGTTAACAATCATAACTCCTTGTGAAAAGTTCTAACGAATTCAAGTAGTCACAAAGCTGTCACAACTTATCCAAATCTAATATCCAACTCAAATCTTATCTCAACCTAACCTAGACTCGAATTACAAAACGAAACCAAATATTCTATCCATCTAATCTCAGATTTGATTCAGTTTTTTTTAAATCTTTTAAAGATCTTTTATTTGAATCCTGATCATCATCGAATCTTTATGAAACCTTCCCTTCATTTTAATGTTCGAAACTTAAAATGATCAAGACTCATAACATAAGTGTTACACTCTCATCTTGTTTCGTTCAAGACTCAGAAAGCATAACACAAGGACGAATTAAACAACAACATAACCTACCTTGAACCACGGACTGATCTGATTGCCAAAAGCATAAAATCAAGCCATCCCTGTGGCGAGTACATATAGTTCATATGGTGATTAATCGAGTATGGTCTGATGAGATTGATTAGATGAGTGTATGATTACTTGTGAGATTTTTTTTGTGTGTTGCATATGAAGTGGGAGGCGGATGAATGAGTTATGAAGATTTTAGGGTTGAGAGTGTTTGAGATCAGGAGGGGGGCGGAGATTATGTTGAGAGATATTAGGTTTAGGGTTATTAACAAATGATGAGAAATATTAGGGTACATCTTATATAACTGGTCATAAGGAGTATTATTTGTTTGGATCGGGTATGGATATTCTGATTTTGGTTCGTGGGCTTCTAAATGTACACGGTTAACATATTGGTTGGACTGGGCCGGGTTTGCAAACGAGTAATTGGGCTGAAATGTATCATGCTGTAACGTTTATGGAATTGTCTTGTGATATCCAATTTTTGTGTGTTAATTTCAAAGTTAACCACACTTTTGATATCATATTGGACAATTGATTGGTATTTTTGGTATGGTAAAATTTTCACGAAGGATACATAAATTCATGGCTTGAGCTTAATGTTTGAGAAATGAAATTTACCATAACGGGAGTATAAGTGATATACAAGTTCGCTTGAACATTGGGCCATGAAGCTTGGATTTGTATGACGGTCAGATGGGCTTCTCAATTTGAGATCGGAATTTATGTGAATTAATGATGAGATTGGTTGATGAGATTTGTCGATATGATTTGGAGTAATGATGATATTTGATGTGCTATGAGGCTTGATACTTTGGTTTATACAGTTTCACTGAGAATATTATTTCACGGCTTGAGTTAATATTTGAACAAAAATGAATACGGGGTCGTTTGGACGGTATTTCTTATTTGAATTTGAAGTGAGGTTTTCCGGGCGCGTTTACTTATTTCATCTTCTTTCTTTCTACCCTTCCGCGAAGATAACTTGTTTGGCCATTTATAGAGTGTGATAAAGACTTGGCTATTTAGTTATGGTTGTGATTCTTTCTCGCTTAACCCACAACGTAGCTATCACTTCGGTGTCTCACGCAGTTGAGGATTTGTCAAAAGGTTTTGTACATTGGGTACACCGTTTCTTTTTCATGAGGATTAGTACAAGTTTAAGTAACAAATCTGGGGAATTTTACTTCATGATCAAGTTTGGCATATCGGGTTTACTTCACCATATGGTCACCATAACAGTCGACAGAATTCGTGAATGGTGTGTCTTCCAAAGTGTTTAATGGTTGTTGATGTTGGTGAAAGAATCGTTGATGAACCGCTGCATGTTTCCCTTAAAACAAATATTCACTGAAACCAAAGTTGTCATAACACATTCAAGCTAACATTGTTTACGGTTTTGTCTTGATTTTGTAAAATCCCGCGAAAGAATCTATTTCTCGGTTTAAATCATAGACTTGTAAAATCCCATGACAATGGAAACATCCTAGTTAAAGTAAAGTGCATTTCCGGATCTATCTTACGGTTTATTCTTGGTTTTGTAAAATCCTGCGAAAGAAACTATTTCTTGGTTTAAACCATAGAGTTGTAAAATCCCGTAATGATGGAACCATCTTGGAGAAGAGAAAGTGTAATTCTGGATCTTACTTGATGTTGGTGCTACGGTTTCTGCTTCGAAGAAGGGATAAAAGGGTGTATTTCATGAATTGGATGTGTGTTTGGATATTCGTCATGGTAGTTTGGTTATTACATGGTTTTACGGGGTTATGTGCTTTTACCATGGTCGGGATGAAACCATTATCAAAGTTCACTTAAAACGTCAAAGGAGGCTAGATTTGAGCTTTTAACCAGAAGATGTGACAACGGCGTTAATTCAGTATTATTTATTTGAGGTTGAAGTGAAATATCATGGGCGAGTGTACTTAGTATCTGAAGGTATCGGGGATGGTTGGATGAAGATTCTTCAAGATCCTTGTTCGAGTTTATTATAAAAAATGAAGACTTGGAAATCTAGTTATTGTTGGGTGTCTTTTACCTTTTCTTTTACCACTTGGGGGAATTGGGCTCTTACCACCTCAAAATAACTATCACTTTAAGGAGTTACGTTGTAGTGCTCAATGTCACATTCAATTGTGGATTTTCAAGAGGTGATGTACGTCTTATACTTGATGGTTGGTTGGATGAAGAGTATAGAGTACTTAGAGATTCAATGGACGATGAAGTCTCGGCACCGCTCTTTGTTACATATGTGCAAGTTTAAGTCATGAGTTCGGGTTGTTTTACTTCAGGGTCAAATTCATCATATTGGGTTTTCTCCATCAGCTGTCACGACAAAGAGCCTACTAAATGATAATGGGGTTGACTACATGTTTTGCCAAGAGAGCTGAAAAGAGATAGATGATGACGTCTGTTCACATCAGTTCAGGCCTCGTACTTTAACATAATGACGTATGAACACAACAGTTCATGCCTTGTTCCTCAAAGAAAAGAAATGTGTACGCTTCAGTGCGCATTATCTTTGGAAGAAGAGAAATCTTCTCATTAATGACCATTCTCATCAACATGTTTCATGCTTTTTCCATGCGCTTTCAAACATCAAGTGAACCGGGCTACCGTTGATTGTTTTCTTATTCCACTTGCTCAACTATAATGACGATGGCGACATCATGTGCTAATTTTGCGGGGGAGAAGTGTGAATAGACTACATTTGGATGATTTCACTTATTCAATCAAGAATGGCATCTCCGTATGAAATTCTTGAGGGGGAGAAGAAGTATGATAATTCTGCATGGTTGATTGTTATTAGAGAATAAATGGTCAAACGGCTCCAAACTCATGTAAGAACCGAGATTCTTCTTATCTGGTCATTTCTACATGGAGTTTCTTCTTAGAGCCGTTGGTTGACATCTTCACGGGCTGATATGATTAAATGACAAAGTGCTTCTAGTTGCTGGGTTGATTTCTTTGATGAACATCTTTCTGTTCTTGTTTGATTGGGAGGGATTTGACTTAAGGGGATTTGCTATTTAAAAGTTAACGGGAATGCATTTGGTGAGTTGAAGATGTTGACTTTCTATTCCCCAAATTGGACAATCTTGAAGAAGGTCGAGTCTACAGTCGGTTCTACATTTTCTGGTACATGTTAGAAGACTAAAGACGAGTTGCATTTGGTTATCTAAAGACTTCTTCTTAATCTGGGCATTTATCAAACAGATTGTTGGTTTAGGGGAGAGCACTAATTGGGGGAGAGTGAAAAGCCAAAGTTAATCCCCAATTAGATTTGCTCACTTTCTTCAACAAGTTGATTCTCACAAAGATTAAAGATGTTCTTCTCAAAAGATTTCAAGTATTTGGGCTTATAATATGTTGCTAATTCTGAAGTGTCAAAACCAGCAAGGGGGAAGGAGACTCACATCTAAACACAAAGCGAGTAAACTTGATGAACTTAATTCTTCTAAGTGATTGAAGATATCCCGGGAAGACAAATGTCATGACCGCAGAGAAACTCAAGGTTTTACTCATCAAGGCTTTTAGTGTTATTATTCCAACGACGTGGGGGAAGTGATGTAAGAGAAAGTTTCTGAAGATAAAAAGAGGTACACAAGTGTGTGATGATTTCTACGTTATCGCAATCATCAGGGGAGAGAGAATTGTGTACATTGGGGGCGCTCAGCTATCTCACTTGAGAGCTTAATCAGTGATTCAGAGATATAATCACTTATTCCGGAGTTGACATCCGCAGAGATAGTCATCCGCAGAGATAATCAGTGATTCGGCCTGCTTTTTCAATGTTATCGGTTATTCTCTCTTTGGGCATTCGGGTACTTCGGGTTCTTGAGCTTCATACAATTATCTTTAGGGGAGAGAAAAGTATTCATCGGGGTTATTCTTTGGCTATTGGACTTAATCTGCTACTTCGATGGTATAAGTTTCTCTGTCTTCGGGTATATGTGTATTCGGGTTCGCGAGCTCTAGTCTAAGAGACTGACTGCATCAATTCATCTACTTGGGGGAATTTTTCTCTTGACAACTTTTGGTATGGATCGCTTCAGACATCAGTGTAAAAGGAATTTGAGAAGAGGTATTCAAATGTGGGATGATACGTTCTTTGTTCTTCTTCTTGCTGATATAACCCCGAACGAAGAATCTCGATTATCGTTCTTAAAAGGAGCAGCGGGATTTATGATAATGGTGTGCTTATCTGTGCACCTGGCCTAGGCAAGCTTGAAGTAGAGCTTCGAATCTGCTCATCTAATGGATTTTCGGTTTGGGGGAAAGCTGCGAAAGTCTCACATTCAGATGGTTCAATTTCTCTCACTCAGGAGCCTCGAAAGCTTTGGTGGTGAATGTTTTAGGGATGATGACTTCTATCTTCTACAACGGAGCTGCTCGATATCCTTATCTCGGTACTCGTATCATCATCTTCTTAAACTATATCATCTACTCTATCTGTGTATATATCTATCTAAAAGCAAAATACAAAAATAGAAAACCAACAAAAAGAAAATAGAAAAATATAAAACCAACAAAAGCCCAGAAAAATCAGAAAATTTGAAAAACACCAAAAATATGTTTTCTCAAGACATGTGTTCTGGTATCGATAATATCTGCGGTCTTAGAAATGTCATTCAACAATGGCACGGGACCATAGATGAAGTTCGAGCAGGAGGTGTAAATATTCTTTTCCAAAACATGTCTCAAAATATGGCTTATAGTTATTTAAGACTGTAACCCGCGCTTCAAAAAATGGCTTGCAGTTATTTCAGACTGTAACCCGTGCTTAAATATGGTTTGCTATTATTTCAGATAGCAACCCGTTCCTCTAGAAAGGAAAGTGCTGCGCTAAACCAATTTTCAAATATTTCGTGCACTTATCCTAAAACAAATTGAGGAAAGTATGTCAAAAGACTGCTGTTCCTACACAAATGTTTTTCCTTCTAAAATTCTTTAGAAAAATATTTGTTGTTTTTCAAAAATGGTGGTAAATTGTGTTGCTTGTAAATCAATCAGTTTCAGAGTTTTTATAATAATTGAAAACTCAATCAATGACTTCAGCGCTTTTAAACTTTTCAGTAAAATAAGTCATTGATTGAGGGGGAGAATGATTTCAAATTTACACCATCTAACGGGCTTTCTTAATTATCCTACGTGCTTAATTAAAAATGATATTTGCCAATGTCGAAAGACTAGGAATTTAGGATATGATTGTTAGGATTAGATGATTGGAGTTTGATAAACACATAAATCCCATACCTTATATGAATTGATTGTTATGTTGGATTGACTTTTATTAGTCGATTGCTGTTTGGGTGATGTCGACCACCATATATCTGTATGTGTGTTCACTAACGTATGCAGGTATATTGGTATATAAGAATGTTCCCGATCCGGATCCCACAAATGAAGATGATTGGATGCCGAAAGGAAAGGGTAACTATATCTTGGGTTGACAAATGAAGAAACGGAGCTTAATTGGACTTCTATGGAGAGTTGGCATGGAAAAATGCAACGTAACAGGTTTTAACTTGCATTAGAGATGGTTTTCTTCATCAGCAAATGAAGAAATCGAGCTTAATTTGACCTCAGTTGGCATTAAAATGCAACGTATGAAGTCTCACTGCATCAGCAGACGGTTTTTCTTCCAAGCCCTACAGCAACAACATAAGCTTCTCAACCACATAACGTATCTTTGTGCAGGAAATTTGATACCATTTTTGAAACAATTTTCAAATAATATTGTTTTGAAAATGGAAAAATATTAGTTTTGAAAATAAATTGAACTTAATTTTGAAAATCACCGAACCTCATTTTATCAAAACTATAAGTCACTCAATCATCGACTACGGTCAATGATTGAGGGGGAGAGTGATTTAAAATAAATTATTTTCAAACAATATTTTCCATTTTCAAAACAATTTAAACAAAGAGTGATTTAAAATAAATTATTTTCAAACAATATTTCTTCATAAAAGTCCGGATTGTACAAAATAAGTGGAGATCTAAAGATTTAATGTTATGTCATGGTATGATTTTTCTTTAAGAATCAAGATCTTTCAAAATGAAATTTTTTATGTTCTTGTTTGATTGTGAAATTGTTTTATTTTACTTAAAGATCTCCTAAAAACTATCATACCTGACACTAACAATCTTTAATGTCATTATTGGTCCTCATCTGTCATTTTTCAAAATTAAATCTTGCCACGTCTTTCCCCTAATATTTTCCAAATGATTTAAATCAATCGGGATCCAAAATCTCAATTGGTTTGAAATTTTTGATCGGGGGAGAGATCGTGATTTAAATCTCAAATCTGTTTTAGTCCTTTAAATGCACTCATGCCTCTATGTGCCAAACGATTTCTAATACATAATGCACATGTTGAGGGGGAGCATTTATCCAAAAACAAGATGAGTATTTAAACAAGGCACATATTCTCCCATGTTTTCTAAACCTTATTAAATCACTTGGGATCCAAAATCTCAAAGGGTTTGATATTTTTGATCGGGGGAGAATTTGTGATTTAATTATGAAATTTGATAAATGATGATCGACTTGATTCAAAAGTGCATGTTGCTCTCCCATATGTGCTAAACGCTTTCGAATCTCGAAGCACATATTGAGGGGGAGCATTTCAAAAGAAAATAAACTTTTAAGGTACAATGATTTCTATGTTTTAACATAAGTACCTTGATTGATTTTCTAAATGGTTTCTTAATGAATTTTGTGATCGTGGATGTACGTCAAATGAACTCTTTCCTCTATGTGATAAAATGATTTCAAATATCCTATGCACATATTGAGGGGGAGAATTTACCAAGAAAATCAAATGGCTTTTTCTATGAAAATTGTGATCAAATAAAATATTTCAAAGTCCTCTTGCCTCCATGTGCTAAACAATTTCTAAATCATATGCACATGTTGAGGGTGTAACATATTGGATTTCACATACACATCAAACCATAACCCAAGTAGGCATACCAAGGATGAGTTTTAGAGAGAGAAAGTTAAAGGTTTGGGAACTTTAGTGAGAGAAAGAAAAATCTTATTATGAGCTCCAACTCTCTACCTTGGGAGGTAGAGAGTATTTATAGTACTTACATAAAACGCCACCTGACGGGCTGTGGATCAGGCATACAGTGGGTAAAGACCCGTCCGTCCTCCACGGTGTTACAAAACTAAATACTACTAAACATTAAATAACTACGACTACGAGCTTTCTAACGATTACATATACTTGAGGTGACCGACACTTTAACTACTGGATTTTCCAAATCCTAACAATCTCCCCCTAAGGGAGGTCACCTCAAACACACATTTAAATTACATAGAAAACAAACAGATATTACATTGAGATTGTTCTTGGATTCTTGTTCAGTAGCTCGTAGTCTTTGATTCTTTATTTTTGCATGTTTTGGATAATCTGAGTGGAGGTCTTTAACTGATCCACGTGATCTGAGTTTTGAGCCGACTTTGAGATCATCAACAACATTAAATCTCTGACTCATCCTTTGTGGTGTTGGTATTATGTGATGGTGTGACTTTTGGACGAAATGCTCACATTCTGGATCATGATTTCTTCTTATAGAGTAGCGGAAGCTTTCGTTGATTCATGATATTGGCAGCAGCGTAGCAGAAGCATGGAGTGAAAATATTAGAGTCATTGATGCACCAATCATGATTTCTTTAGATATAAATGTGTTGTGTGAGCATGCGGCTATGGATTGACTGCTTCATTCTGATCAGCTGCAAGCGTCGGGGTGTACCTGCATAAGACAGTTAGCAATAAAGCGCACGAAAGTGTCTTTGATCACTTTCGATGAATTGAGGTACATGATGAGTGTCTAAATACTCATCATTTTTGTACCAATTAAACTGCAAAAACATCTGAAAACACTCAGAAATGCATCAAAATGATAAAAATATTACAAATAAGTGTTTTATGTGTTTTAAATGCAAAAATATCAAAATCTGGTGAAAACGTATAAAGTTTGCATAATTGGCAGTTTTAGTCCCCCAAGTTTCAAAAGTTGTCAAAAACAGTCCCTGGTAAAACAAAATAAAGAAAAATGTTATTCAAGGTCCCTGAAATATTTTAAATTGTCAAAAATGGTCCTTGAATAAATCTTTTGTCAAATGGCAGAAAAGGTCCCTCAAGTTTCAAAAATGTCAAGTTTGGTCCCTGGAAATTTGAAAATGTCAAAACTGGCCCTTGTACTATTGGAACTTGTCAATATTGGTCCCTTGTAACAAGTTTGGAAAATTACAGGATTGGTCCTTCAAGAATTGGAAAATTGCAAAACTAGTCCTTGTATAACTAAGCCTTGTCAAAACAGATTATGACCCCTGCCACTTACCCTTTGACCCCTGTCACTTCCCTTTTTGAACCCTGGTCAAACCACCCCAAGTCAAACTCACCAGTTACCCGCCACCTCCTGCTTCTTTCCCAACTTGGCCTGCAAATCCCTGCAACACCTCTCCACTCACCACTCACCTCCCCTTATCTCTTCCACATCAACCCACAATCATCACACCGATCCACCCCCCTAGTTGATAAAACAGAGCCCTACAAGTCAAATCGGCTTTCCAAAACCACCCAATGGCCATTTTGCACCTAAAGTGATCCAAATGGTCAAGATGATAAGTGGGATCCACTCAGAAGAGGAGGGAGAAGCTTTTTGAAGTATAAAAGAGGAAGAAGAAAGATGAAACAAGTAGTAGTTAGTTTTTCAATTTTTCTTAAATGTCGTTTCTTAAATTAATGTCTTAGTTTAGTTAAAAATGTTGTAATTTCAGTTTCCATTTATCACATTCAAGTTAAAAGATCATTGTATTAAGCTTTTGAGTATCAATCCAAGTTTTCATATAAAATTTCAAGTTGTGGTTCCTTTGTTGCAATTTTTCAGTTTCAAATTATATGGTCCAAAGTGTTAGTAGTTTATTTATAAGCTCATACAAGCTCACTTAAGCTTCTTTTAGCTTTTTATAAACTTTTAAATCAGTTTCCAACAATTTTGTTACATGGTCAACCAAAGTCAACTGATGATGCAGTTGGAGGTGGAAATGGATAAATGGGTTGATGCAGCCTTGGATGGGGTTTAAATAAGATTAGTTTAGAGTGATTCTGTGTTTGGTTTAGCCTGCAACAACATTTGGGCACATGTGAGTTTGTATTTCCTTTTTCAATTTCTATCCACTTTGCATATTAAGCTTGTCTGTGTATTAGTGATTATCATTAGTGTAAACCTGTTAATATAGTTTTATTATGATTATGTAAGCTTAGTTTGATCATTTATTGTAGCTGTTTAAGTTTTTATCTTAGAGTTGATTGCATAACAGTAGATATAGGGGTGTTTGGATAAATTGCTTGGTTGAGATTGAGCATTGTTTTGTACTTGTTATCTGTCTGCTCAGTTTCAAAATCAGTTATTTGATTCATTTCAGTCATAACTTTGCAATTGTTTTAGTCAAAAAGTCAAAATTCCACTCAAATCTTTCTTAGCAGCTAACTGTTTGGATTTTTGGCATTCATAAGCTTAATTTGTGTTCATATTTCATAAATACAACTTGCAGTAGCATCATTCCACCTTATTACATCTATTTCAGTCATTAAAATCAGTACCAAAGTTCATAAAAGTCAATTTTCCATTTCTTTATCAAAAGTCAAAACTGAAAAACTCAGTTTTTACCAAACTGAGTTGATTTGTCTTGAGTTCATTTCTGGACCAATTTCAATGAAACTTGTGGTTTTGAAAAGCTCTACTGGTCTAGTTTCTTATCTCTATTTTTGTGTATTTTTGTGAATTTTCCATAAGCTCCAAATGAGCTTGTCAAAAGGGCTTAATATGCCCTGTGCAACTGACTCAGTTTAAGCTGAGTCTGCACAGGGTTTGCAGCCCTTGTAACAAGCTCATTAGAGCTCACCTAGGTCTCCATTTTGGTTTAGACATTCTTAGCCAGGTCCTCTTTGAGTTCTAGTATTTGCTTTTCAGTTTGCAGCTTATTCTTGTGCTTATTCTTCTGCTCAAAGTTGGCCTCAAGTCTGATTTTTAGCCAAAAGCTCAAAGTCATCAAATCTTATCATCTTGTTATTTTGAGGTCTAAAGCAGTTGAGACTTGTTGCTTTTAAGTTCTTTTAGTATTTCATAACTTCTGTTTTGGTTTGGTGGCTTTTGGATTCCATTTGCTTATTAAAGTGCTTATTCTTAAGTACTTGACACATCAGTTTCATTTTCCTCCAAACAAGCACCTGTTTTTCCGTTTTTCTTAGATTCCTAGTATTATTTTAGACTTATCTTGAATTTTTCAGATTTTTCCAAGCTTGTTTGCTATTTTTCTTAATTTAAATTAGTTTTTAAGCATTTTTAAATGGCTTTTAATCCAATTAATTAAGAAAAGTTTCAAAAAAATAATTTTTCATTTTTCTTAAGTTAAGATAAATATAAAAAGCCAAAAAAATATTTTTCCAGATTTTTCATAGTTTATTTTGTAATTTTTAGTAATTTAATTAGTTTTTAATAGTTTTTAATTCCTAGAAAATAAAATAATAATCAGAAAAATACAAAAATAGTTTTGAAAATTCTATTTTGTTATTTTAGATTTTTCTAAGTCATAATTTTATTTTTCTAGCTTTATTTCCTATTTTCTTGTATTTTAGGTTATTATTTAATAGTTAAAAATAGTTTTTAATTAATAATAATTAATTAAATAGTTATAAAAATAATTTTCTTTTTCTATAAATTTTCTTTTATCTTTAGGTTTGTAAAAATGTCATTTTCATATTTTTAGGTCTTTTATTTTTTAGATATCACTTTTTATTTTGTACGTTTACGTAAGTTTTATTTAAACGTAAGTTTTAAGTTTTAAACGTTCATCATTTTGCAAATAGTGATAGCGTTTATTTAATATTTTTATCTTTTTAATTTTCTTTAATTTGCATTTAAGCCCCTGTAGTTTATGGGCTTTCTCTTTAGGTATAGATCAATCACTATCATTTCCCGTTCAAATCCTCTCGATCACTTTACGTTTGACTATTCTCTTGCACGTTGGGACTTAACGACCTGGGGAAACACTATACTCTCCTGATCTTCATTGAGTTCGTGCCTGAACTGTTTTAAGTTTGTTACGGTCGGCCATTCACAAGTGGCAGGCTTGCGTGATAAAACTTGACGGTTCAGCAACAATCAAATTTTGGCGCCGCTGCCGGGGAGCAGTGCTAATAGTCTTACGTTTAGCAGATTAGTGATTTTGATATTCACTCCTTGTTTATACCATCTATATATTTATATTTTCTATTTAAAATCAAAAACCCAAAAATATTTTCTTTCTTGTTTTTACAAAATGTTTATCCAAAAATTCAAAAATATCCATCTTTACCCTCTCACATCTTTGATTCTTCATCCCTACCCCTCTGTAAACCTTTGATTCTTTCTATGTCTTATCCTCACCCTCTTGGTTGTCAATGATGTGGTGGTCCTTATAATGGTGGCAATTGCCCCAGTTGTAGCATGGTGGAATCAGGAAACGGGTCTGTCTATAACCAGGATCCCTATTCCTACCATAACACAACTGATTTATTCCATCGCTACCATACTGTGAGACTCAGCAGTTTTCTTTGTTGTGAGTACTGTAATGGTTCACACTCCAGTTCTGATTGTCAATCGGGAAACACGCTTGTCTATGGCAGGTTCCGATAACAATTATGACTACAACACATATGACTCACGACCACATCAGCTTCTTTTGTGAATATTGTGGAGGTCCTCACTTTAGCTCTGATTGTCAAACAAGGAATCCATTTCCTTGTAACAATTACGACTCTTCGTATCATGACCAACCTCTTCAGTACCAAGTGAATCAGGCACCACCTCAGCCTGAGCCACTTCCTCAAAATCTTCTCCTTGATCTTTTAGATTTAGTGAAAGATTTGAAGGAATGTAAACATTCCCAAGATAATCCAAATGAAAAATCCATGGAAGTATTGTTAGCTGAAGAGCGGGCTGCTAAATTAGATTCCCAGATTGCAATTGAAAACACTGTTAGGGAATCAATTAGACTACAAAAGCATTCAAATCTAGCTCTCAATTCCATTTCATTCCTGATGACGATGATGATGAAGATACCCTTGATATTCTACAATTTTATTCATCAAGTTCATCAGTTGAGATTCCATCCGTGGAAATGCAAGGAGAAAAGAATATGACTGAATCACTAGCAGTGGAAATAATGGAACTTGTAGAATCCATAACTGCTAGTCCTTCTCAACTCCCTCAATCTGTTGTTGTCACACCCGATATTCCCACTCACTCTCTAAACATGGGGGATGAGCTTCTTGACACTGTTCCTGAAAAGGAATCGGACGAATTCATAAAGTCTAGTGTTGAGAACCTTGTCCCAATCCCAAGAGAGTCACAGGGAATTCTTGATCATGTGTGTGATATCCCTCCTCCTCTTGTCTTCCAAAGTAATCATGTTGAGATGTGCTCCGATTCTATTGATGACGATTCGTTATCTTGTGGAGACATCAGTTATATGGAAGAATTACCTTCTGAGCTTGTTAGCTTAGAAGAAGAGAATGATGAAGTTACTGACACTGAAATCAAAGATGAAGCACTTCGTGCAACATTACTGAATGTCAGTCTTCTC
The DNA here is from genome assembly GCA_910596185.1 of Chrysanthemum makinoi. Classification (NCBI taxonomy): domain Eukaryota; kingdom Viridiplantae; phylum Streptophyta; class Magnoliopsida; order Asterales; family Asteraceae; genus Chrysanthemum; species Chrysanthemum makinoi. Next base: position 140,539,545 of record OU343218.1, read on the forward strand.
ATTTCTAAAATCGAGGCTTTCAATGAAAAACCTATTTCATCTCCTATCCCCATTAAGGATAGTGACATTCTTTCCGATGATTCTATTCCGGAAATGGAAGCCTTCTGTTTTGATAATATGGGAGAGAAGATTAGTGGCAGTACCACTTTTCATTCTCATAATTCTCCCCCCGATTATGAATCATTTACATTGGATGAGTTCACCAGTGAACCCACTGATACCAATTCTGAATATGATTCATTTACCTTCGAGGAGTTCTCCTGTGAACTTACTCATATCATATCTCCGCCGGAGTATGATAATTTCTACTTTGATCTAGACACACCCATAATATGTCTTGATCAAATGAGCTTAACTGAGGAGATTCATGAAACTATGAATTCTCCTATTGAGGATGAAGAGTTAGTCATGATTTGTATCATGATTTTCTTTCTTTTCTTCATATATCCCGTGGCTTCCCCTGTTCTTCACTCCTTCGGGAATGAAGACATTATCTTTGACCCAGGCATTTCCATGTACCATTTGTGAGCGGGTGCTCAGATCTCATCGGTGTGGACCTTTCACGTACTTCAATGTTTATCCAAACATCTTGAATGAAAGTCCGATGGAGATTGTCTCTTCCACTTACTTCCCCATGAACAAATTAATTGGGGTCGAGTCAAGCTAGTGACTCGGGAATCAAAAACATTAGCATGCACCACATGGGTTTTCACCCATGAGTACCACTCTAGTGTGGGGAGATGCCCACATGTTGTAAAAAAATGAATAATTGTTGTGTTTCTACACTTAGCTAGTAATGTTATCTTTTTACGTTCTAAGTTTCGGCATAATAGCCGGTACTTTGAATATTGAGGACAATATTCATTTCTAAGTGTGGGGGAAATTCTGGCGAATTTTGATCATAAATGTACCCTTTTAGTCCCTTTTTCCCCAAAATGGCCAAATTTAAAAAAAATTTAGTGGAAGTACTATGTACTAAACACAACAAATGGTAATCAGTCCACCATGTCTAACCCACATAAGGATTGGCTAATCCAGGAGCAAACGGCTCTTGGTAAAGATATCTCAAATCCGTTGACGGCTTGCAATTTGCCCAAAATTGTATGGTATTCAGCTCACCATATCCTCAAAAGTGAAGAGTTGGCTAGCCCGCAAGTTTATGGCTTGTGGTAAAGGCAGTGGAAAAACCATAATTGGTAATCGACTCACCAAAGATAATACTGATAATTTATCTAAGAGTTGGCTAGTCCAGAAGCAAACGGCTTTTGGTAAAGACAAATCAAATCCGTTGAAAGCTGGTGGTTTGCTCAAAATCATTTGGTTATCGGTGTACCAAGGTTCTTACTTGAACTGAAACATTTGGCTACTCCAGAAGTAATGGCTTTTGGTAAAGAGATAAAATCCATTAATTTTTCACAAAACATTGCTAGGGACTAGCAATATCTTAGTGTGGGGGATTGATGAGTGTCTAAATACTCATCATTTTTGTACCAATTAAACTGCAAAAACATCTGAAAACACTCAGAAATGCATCAAAATGATAAAAATATCACAAATAAGTGTTTTATGTGTTTTAAATGCAAAAATATCAAAATCGGGTGAAAAACGTATAAAGTTTGCATAATTGGCGCTTTAGTCCCCAAGTTTCAAAAGTTGTCAAAAACAGTCCCTGGTAAAACAAAATAAAGAAAAATGTTATTCAAGGTCCCTGAAATATTTTAAATTGTCAAAAATGGTCCTTGAATAAATCTTTTGTCAAATGGCAGAAAAGGTCCCTCAAGTTTCAAAATGTCAAGTTTGGTCCCTGGAAATTTGAAAATGTCAAAACTGGCCCTTGTACTATTGGAACTTGTCAATATTGGTCCCTTGTAACAAGTTTGGAAAATTACAGGATTGGTCCTTCAAGAATTGGAAAATTGCAAAACTAGTCCTTGTATAACTAAGCCTTGTCAAAACAGATTATGACCCCTGCCACTTACCCTTTGACCCCTGTCACTTCCCTTTTTGAACCCTGGTCAAACCACCCCAAGTCAAACTCACCAGTTACCCGCCACCTCCTGCTTCTTTCCCAACTTGGCCTGCAAATCCCTGCAACACCTCTCCACTCACCACTCACCTCCCCTTATCTCTTCCACATCAACCCACAATCATCACACCTCATCCACCCCCCCCCCCTAGTTGATAAAACAGAGCCCTACAAGTCAAATCAGCTTTCCCGCCAAAACCACCCAATGGCCATTTTGCACCTAAAGTGATCCAGTGGTCAAGATGATAAGTGGGATCCACTCAGAAGAGGAGGGAGAAGCTTTTTGAAGTATAAAAGAGGAAGAAGAAAGATGAAACAAGTAGTAGTTAGTTTTTCAATTTTTCTTAAATATCGTTTCCTAAATTAATGTCTTAGTTTAGTTAAAAATGTTGTAATTTTAGTTTCCATTTATCACATTCAAGTTAAAAGATCATTGTATTAAGCTTTTGAGTATCAATCCAAGTTTCATATAAAATTTCAAGTTGTGGTTCCTTTGTTGCAATTTTTCAGTTTCAAATTATATGGTCCAAAGTGTTAGTAGTTTATTTATAAGCTCATACAAGCTCACTTAAGCTTCTTTTAGCTTTTTATAAACTTTTAAATCAGTTTCCAACAATTTTGTTACATGGTCAACCAAAGTCAACTGATGATGCAGTTGGAGGTGGAAATGGATAAATGGGTTGATGCAGCCTTGGATGGGGTTTAAATAAGATTAGTTTAGAGTGATTCTGTGTTTGGTTTAGCCTGCAACAACATTTGGGCACATGTGAGTTTGTATTTCCTTTTTCAATTTCTATCCACTTTGCATATTAAGCTTGTCTGTGTATTAGTGATCATCATTAGTGTAAACCTGTTAATATAGTTTTATTATGATTATGTAAGCTTAGTTTGATCATTTATTGTAGCTGTTTAAGTTTTTATCTTAGAGTTGATTGCATAACAGTAGATATAGGGGTGTTTGGATAAATTGCTTGGTTGAGATTGAGCATTGTTTTGTACTTGTTATCTGTCTGCTCAGTTTCAAAATCAGTTATTTGATTCATTTCAGTTATAACTTTGCAATTGTTTTAGTCAAAAAGTCAAAATTCCACTCAAATCTTTCTTAGCAGCTAACTGTTTGGATTTTTGGCATTCATAAGCTTAATTTGTGTTCATATTTCATAAATACAACTTGCAGTAGCATCATTCCACCTTATTACATCTATTTCAGTCATTAAAATCAGTACCAAAGTTCATAAAAGTCAATTTTCCATTTCTTTATCAAAAGTCAAAACTGAAAAACTCAGTTTTTACCAAACTGAGTTGATTTGTCTTGAGTTCATTTCTGGACCAATTTCAATGAAACTTGTGGTTTTGAAAAGCTCTACTGGTCTAGTTTCTTATCTCTATTTTTGTGTATTTTTGTGAATTTTCCATAAGCTCCAAATGAGCTTGCCAAAAGGGCTTAATATGCCCTGTGCAACTGACTCAGTTTAAGCTGAGTCTGCACAGGGTTTGCAGCCCTTGTAACAAGCTCATTAGAGCTCACCTAGGTCTCCATTTTGGTTTAGACATTCTTAGCCAGGTCCTCTTTGAGTTCTAGTATTTGCTTTTCAGTCTGCAACTTATTCTTGTGCTTATTCTTCTGCTCAAAGTTGGCCTCAAGTCTGATTTTTGGCCAAAAGCTCAAAGTCATCAAATCTTATCATCTTGTTATTTTGAGGTCTAAAGCAGTTGAGACTTGTTGCTTTTAAGTTCTTTTAGTATTTCATAACTTCTGTTTTGGTTTGGTGGCTTTTGGATTCCATTTGCTTATTTAAAGTGCTTATTCTTAAGCACTTGACACATCAGTTTCATTTTCCTCCAAACAAGCACCTGTTTTTCCATTTTTCTTAGATTCCTAGTATTATTTTAGACTTATCTTGAATTTTTCAGATTTTTCCAAGCTTGTTTGCTATTTTTCTTAATTTAAATTAGTTTTTAAGCATTTTTAAATGGCTTTTAATCCAATTAATTAAGAAAAGTTACAAAAAAATAATTTTTCATTTTTCTTAAGTTAAGATAAATATAAAAAGCCAAAAAAATATTTTTCCAGATTTTTCATAGTTTATTTGTAATTTTTAGTAATTTAATTAGTTTTTAATAGTTTTTAATTCCTAGAAAATAGAATAATAATCAGAAAAATACAAAAATAGTTTTGAAAATTCTATTTTGTTATTTTAGATTTTTCTAAGTCATAATTTTATTTTTCTAGCTTTATTTCCTATTTTCTTGTATTTTAGGTTATTATTTAATAGTTAAAAATAGTTTTTAATTAATAATAATTAATTAAATAGTTATAAAAATAATTTTCTTTTTCTATAAATTTTCTTTTATCTTTAGGTTTGTAAAAATGTCATTTTCATATTTTTAGGTCTTTTATTTCTTAGATCTCACTTTTTATTTTGTACGTTTACGTAAGTTTTATTTAAACGTAAGTTTTAAGTTTTAAACGTTCATCATTTTGCAAATAGTGATAGCGTTTATTTAATATTTTTTATCTTTTTAATTTTCCTTAATTTGCATTTAAGCCCCTGTAGTTTATGGGCTTTCTCTTTAGGTATAGATCAATCACTATCATTTCCCGTTCAAATCCTCTCGATCACTTTACGTTTGACTATTCTCGCACAGCTCGTTGGGACTTAACGACCTGGGGAAACACTATACTCTCCTGATCTTCATTGAGTTCGTGCCTGAACTGTTTTAATTTTGTTACGGTCGGCCATTCACAAGTGGCAGGCTTGCGTGATAAAACTTGACGGTTTTGCACGGATCAGTACACGGCCCACGGTTCCCCGTTGATCAGTACAAGTACTGCCTGTGATCAGGTATAATTCCGAAGAATTTCCTTAGGGTTTTCGCGCTCTAGCTGGTCTCAAACCGAACGTCTCAAAGAAGACAACAGGAGTGAGTGAACCAGCGAATTGAGATTCACTGATTGATGAAAAGAGATTTGAACAACAATCGTGTATTGCTCAATAGAAATTGTTTTTTTTTTGCAATACAACGAAGGTTTTAATGAAAATCAATTATCAATCATAAACACCTTTTATTTTGAGAAATAAGTTCACATTCGATGTGCTAAAGAAAAGAGTTTTAAGCACAACGACCGGTTTTTCAAAGGTATCCGTCAATCCATAACTGAACGATTGGTTCAAAATATTGAATCTCTCCATTGTTTTACGTCGGTTGTCACATGGTTGATCTATTGGATAGATCTCACATGCCACCTACCAGAGCTTGTTTGATGTTGGCTCCAGAAGGCTTTCCATCTTCATCGTGAATATGTATGCATATCACTTAGATGTTCTGGCAATACCACAAGGATAATGCGTAGGACTCATAAGATATAATCTCTCTTTCCACATTGTGTGAAACAGAGAGTCTTCATTGAAAGTGTCCTAATGAGATTTATTGATGATCTCGTGGCTCTAGACTCAATTGTGCATATTTGGTTCCTATGCCGGAGACTAGGGATAGGGTCTCCTTCTTCAATATCAACAATCTCTAAGAGAAAGTCGATAGATTATGTCGGTTCCCCGTGAGAATGAAACAAGCCCTTTTAAGAGGAACTTGAGTGGTTTGGAAAGTTGAAGTGCAGTGCGTCACTGGGTCCATGACGTCTGATTTCCAATGAATAAACCGTCAAGTTATCTCACACAAGCTAGCCACTTGTGAATGACTAACCGTAAGAAACTTAAAACAGTTCAGAACCAATAATAGATGAGAAGTGTAGTATACGGGTAACTCAAACGTGTTAGGTTTGAGCACCGAGATCGTTCCGAACGAGGGTTGAATGGAGTAAACAACTCACGTCGCGATTCGGGATTCGAATGGGAAATAAGGAATTTTGGGTTTTCTAATCTACAAGGCAAGGAAATATAAAGGAAAGCAATAAAAACTACAGAATCTATGATGAAAACAAGTTATTACAACTAAAAATGCAAACGATAACTAAAAACGCGAAAAAACGTAATTAATAAAACGCGAATAAAAAGCAAACTACTCTAGTTCAACCCATGAAAATGAAATACTATTTTTCTACAGCTAATAATGTTATTAGAAATTTATTTGTGAATTAAAAATATTTTTTTGGATTTTTCTTGATTTATTTTGAATTAAAAACTAATTTAAGACATTTAAAATAGACTTGAAATACTAAAAATTAGGAAAATAAGCTAGAAAATTACAAAAATATTTTTCAAAAATCTTAAATGACTAAAAAGAATTTTCAGAACTGGAATCACATTTTTTTGACTTTTTATGAATTTATTATGAATATAATACTAGTTAAAACTAATTAAAATGCTAGAAAATCTATTTTAACTAAGAAAATTCAGGAAAAATACTTTTTATGACTTTTTGAATATTAAGAAACTAAGAAAATTTAAATTGTATTTTTCTGAACATTTTCTGAATTTTTAGGATTAAATGCTAATTAAAAATGCTAGAAAATGACCTAAAATGCAGAAAAATAGCAAATGAACAGTAAAAATAATGAAAACTTCCAGATTACTATAAAATAATATAGAGAACTAGGGAAAAATAACAGAAACCAATTTGGAGCACAAGAACTATGATTTGGACACTCTACTTGAATGAATAAGCACTTAAAAATGAGCAAGAAGCAACAAAAAGCCACTATAAGCTACCTACTACTAAAACTAACCCATACTAACTGTAAATAAGCTATTGCAACAGATTGGAATCCAAAAAGCACAAGCAAAAAGGATTTAAGCTACAAAACCATAATATGCCAAACACCCCTAACTACCTACTTTAAGCACTAAAATAAGCTATCTAGAAAAATCACAAAAATAAGCAAAATTGGCCATGATGTCCACAACCAACCAAAGTGATTAAGTCTAAAATTTCAGCTTCTAAGGATAAAAAACGAGCGAACTAAAAATATAAAAGTGGAAGCAATTTGCAAGCTAAAATGGACTTTTGACTTTTACAGAAATATGATGTTTTGACTTTTGTGAGATTGATCTTGCAAAAACAGATTGAGAATGATGTTATTTGATGCGAATTCACTTAACTAAGCTAAATTATAGTGATCTATACCTACAATGCAAATTAACTAACTCCTAAACCTACTAATAAGCATTTGAGATCAGCTTATATGCAAAGTTGACTTAGAGAGTGAAAAGCTACAAAATAATGACTGAAATGGGAGTAAACTACCACTGCAAGCCTATATTAACTAATCTTATCAACAGATTTAACCTCAAACACAGGAAACTAACTTGTTCCAAACACTCTATCAATATCAAAAATGCATATTTTAATCTCTAAACGTGAATATAAACTATAATTCCCTCTTAAACAGATTACACAAGCTCAAACGAATCTAAATGAAACATTAATGAGTATACTAAAACACTAACAATGATCAGGACTCAACTGATGTAAAACAGATTTATGCAGAGATTAGAATAAAAAGATTAATGACAGAAATAATAATAGCAATTTAAACAAAGCCTTATTGAATCAATCTAAACTAGATCAAACCAAGGCAGATAACTACTAACAATAAAAAAAACAAAACTAATTCTAGTGCTACTGTTTTAGAGAAAAACTCACAACGGTCCAGCCACTGTGGCTTGCTATTGAACACCAATGAACCACTAAACTAAACTGAATTCAAACCCAAATCAGAATGAATCAATCCCAGTTCCAAAATCATATCAGCAATCAGAAACATTCCTTCTTCATTACTGCATTTTGACTTATTTTGACTTTTATTAAAAACTGAATGAAAATACAATTCGAAGCTGAAACTGAAATTATACTTGAACTAAAATACTTTAAAACTATTTAAAAACGATTTTACAGAAAATGAAATGTGGTAACAATTCTCTAAAGACAATGAAAATTGGACCATCACAAATTGTGAAGAAGAGGGGTTTATATAGCTGATGAGGAGCTTGGGATACTTCTGGGTGATCTATTCTGGACCATTGATCTCGTCTATGCATCATCCTCTCAATTTTAAACCACAGGATCAGATGTGTGATGTGTCTTCACCAATCAAATGCCTCTAAACTGCCACTTTGGCAATCCTAAGATACACTCTCTCTGACACGTGTGTCAGGACCTTCTGGAAGCACTTTAGGATGGGTAATTTCTGTTGACGCATGGTAAATTGGTGCTGGTGGAATGGAACAGTAATTTCTGGGTTTATTATGTTTAGGCGCGCTTGGTTTTTGACTTGGGTGTGAGGATGTTGACCGGGTTAAACTTGGTTTGACCTTGGGTAAGTTTTAAGGGAAAACGGGTCTAGGGTATACGGGTAATAATAAGAGATGAGTTTGGGCTTTTGTTGTGATTGGGCCAAGGATTTATTTGGGTCATGGGATAATTTGGATTGGATTTGGACTAGGTGTATTACTAAGTGTATTATTAAGGATTAATGATGCAAATTCTTAACACCAAGGACCAATGGGGTAATTTTGTGAAATGGGGTAAGTTAGTAAAATGAAGGGTGACATGGGTAATTTTGTGAAAGTTGAAGGGTGTAAGGTGACAATATGAGAAAATTGAGAGGTCGTTTGTGTAAAATGACAAAGTGAAAGGTAAATTGTGATAAACTCCCAAATCATGTCCCGAACTCCGTAATTTGGTCTTTTAAGCACCAAAATCCCTAAAATAGCATCCCCGGCATCGGCTTTGGCGCTCTTCTTTCTCTCGTGCTCGATTTTTCTTCGGTTTTGGCTTCTTTTTGTCTGTTTCATCATATCCGCACCTGCACATACAAAAACTCAAGAAGCACGCGAATATTAAGCATTAACGGCTCTTTCTTGGTCATTTTGGGTCAGTTTTGATAATGAAAAGGTATGTGTTTTAGCACATACCAAAATACCCCAGACGAGACCATTGTCGTGTCCTCACACAATGCAATCAACTCACGCTTCTAAAACCAAGGATTTCAATCTCTTTCTACTAAACCTATGAAGAAGTAGCAAAGATTCCTCAAAAGAGATTAAGAAAGCCTTAATTCTAAAAACGCCCCGTTTACCTTTTAATTCACATGTATAGATATTATGATTAAGCACATTCCGGTAATGAATGACAGTTTGTAGAACTTTCATGTCGATTAATAACTCCAACATTTTTCAAAAGACATGTTAGGGTCACGGAGTAGAAAACACAACACAGCGTGAAGTGACCATACGGATAGAATACATCGTCCCTGATTTTTCACAAGTCCCAAACTAAGCGTAAAATCGAAATCATTGTTAAATATGACTCTAGATGCTAACACTACCCATGGAAGTTACTTGTGTAAATACATTTTGTTCCCATTTTCCTATTTTCCTCTAGATTTTTTTATTTTTGTGAGAAATGAATTTCTTCAAGTTTCTCGTTTCGATAGGAATTAATCCGATAAAGATATAAAGCTAAGTCGATAATTAGTTATCCATCTTCTCTCAAGAACCTTTGTCCCAAAAATGAGGTCCACATCAAGGAATTTTTATTCATTTATACTTTTGATTTTTTTTTCATCATTTTTCATACATCATTTTTTTTTTTTTTTTTTTACACTTATACTTTTGCTTATATGAGCCATGAACTACGGAGCTTCACGGGGTAATTCCAAGACTATAGGCTTCATGAAATGAGGATCCCGGCTGGCTAGGCTAAGACCTCACTCAATCCCGGCTAAAGATCCAAGGGTCCGATCTCGACACCGCATCTCATAACTTTACTTATTACTTTTCACTTATCACTTATTGCTTATTTATTACGGATCCTTGATGTGTACCCAATTTTTAAAACAAAGATTCTTTTAAGAAGGTAAAGAATTAACTATCGCCAAAAACTCAACATCTCTAATTATTGTTTAGACAGATATGGGGTGAAACAATTTTGTGGGAACAAAAAGCCATAAGTACCTTCGATGGGCTCTAAAGAGAACCAACTACTCCACGCTTAACATCTAAACTCATAAGTAACTCTATCATTTCTCGATCTCCGCAAATTTAAAATCCCAAATAATGAGATCCGCGGATGCTTAGCCGATAATTTTTAGATTATCTATGGTTAAGGGAACAAGCTAGGGCTCAACACACCCGGTCAAGTCAGAATTCTATTCCTACTCTCACCAGCGGAAAGTCAACAAGGTGTCAAAACATATATTAACTTAGCAAATGCTTTGTCTAATGAAATAAAGTTATGCATATTTAAAGTCATTCAGGGAAACTTGCAAATCCTTGGCCTTGTGAGCTAGAATTCGCTTTTTATAGCTTCTTATCTAAGAGACTAGCAAGAACTTTTCAATCAAAAAGACTAGCAAAAGCTTCAAAAATTTTTAAATTTTGCTCATTTTTGCACAATTTTTCATTTTCTAAGGAAAAACGGGGTTACGAGAGTACACGACGAAAAACAAGCAAGTGCGGTCAAATCAAATCGAAGATTACCCTACCCCAGACTAGAACGAAACATTGTCCTCAATGTTTAAAAATAAGGGTATCAACGAAAATCTAAAAGCCGTTTATTAAGTATGCTCAAAGATAAACGTTAGTCGATAAGATTAGGATATCGGATTTCCATTAGCATCGATCATGAAACTCGAGTAGAGAAAATGACAAACTTCGAGCACGAGAGTCTTCATATCGGGAACATCCTAAACACAACATCAAAAACAACCAAACACGAGAAATCGAAGAGGCAGACCCCTTCGCGTCACTTATTAGAAAGAAAATAGAAAGAAGATAGAAACGCTTGTTTTGTTATCGAGTCGCTAGCCTGACTCGTCCCCGAATTCATTTGTCCTTGGGGAAGAAAATGGTAGAGATACCAGGGTCAAAAACGGTGTCCTCATTCCCGAAGGAATGAGACTGGGTGGGTTGGGAGGGAAAGAAAGTGTCGGGCTGCAGCACATAAAGTATATCATGAAAGAATGATCCATCATCCGGTGGTTTTGCGGGTGGACGAAGGGATGACGGATCAACATGAGAATACTCCAAAGAAATCGGGAGCTCATGGTATAGAAAGGTGTTACTCAAAGGCTCATCAACGAAGGCATCCAAGAGAGGATCCTTATCTCGAATAACATTTTTAGCATTAAACTCAACAACGCGTATCCTAGGGTTGAAAATCTTGTCTTCGGAGAGGAAGGAGATCAAAGTGTCATCTATGTGAAAATCCTCACGAGGAGAGGATTCACTCTCGGCTAAAAAATAATATTGGACCTCGGGATCAATAAGTTCATCTGTCAACAACTTCACTTCCTTATCTTTCTTTGGAAAAAACGGATCATCGTATTCTTCTTTATCCTCAGAGAAAATCGAGTCGGTAGGAGCAAGTTCATCGGTGAACTTCTCACTTTCTTCGTCAAAGAGTTGATTTTCAAAATTTTGAGTATATTCAGAATCGAATTCAAACAAGGGATTCGTGAATGTTGTTTTGAAAGATTCTGGATCGAAAGATGTCTCAAAAGAAGGTTCCATGATTTCAGAAGAAGGAGTGGGATTGCCACTCAAAGGAAGGTTGATTTTCTTAGAAATCGGAGGTGGGACAAGTGGTGTGCTCTCAGAGCTAGCAGTTTCCACCACTACCGTTGTAGACTCCTTTTCTTGTTTCTTTTTCCGTTCAGCTTGTATTGTCGACATACTCTTGATCGTAAAGCTTGAAAGATTAATTCGAGATGTTTTAGGCTCAATGTTCTTCACATCATTCGGATCATATGGTAAAATGGGATCACCACTTTCTTGAGAAAAATCAATCACACCGATGCTATGAATCGAATGATCATCGGGTGGAGGTTTTGACGTTCTTTCGGCATAAAACACTATTTTTTCATTTCCTTTTCTGATCGTTAACGTTCCTTGGTAATGATCCACAATGACTTTCGCGGTTCTCAAGAATGGTCTTCCTAAAGTGAGAGGAACTCGGGCGTCGACCTCTATATCAACTACGGCGAAATCCACGGGAAAATGGAATTTATCCACTCGTACCATAACATCGTTGACTACACCAACCGTGTGAGCAATTGTTCGATTAGCTAATTCGATAGTCATACGAGTCGGTATAAGAGTCTTCAATCCAAGCTCATGATATATCGCAAGAGGCATGAGACTTATGCTTGCACTTGAATCGGTTAGGGCATTACATTCCTTAATATCATTTAAGGAGCAAGGAAGGAGAAATTTCCCGGGATCACCAAGCTTCTCGGAAGCTTGGTTCGAGGAAGAATTAGACGGTGTAGGCTCAAGTGAAATCTTTGAAATTTGTTCCAATTTCTCTTCATAAATCTTTTCAGCGGCTTTGATCATATCAGTCGTAAGTTTGAACTTCGTTCCGGAAACAACTTTCATTTTGTCGAATCGTGATTGAACAGATTTGCATGGTGTAAGGTTAGAACTCGGCATTATGACAGAGATAGAAGGAACTTGGGCAACCAGAGGTTGGACGTATTTGGCTTTTCCATTATCAAGAGGAATTTCCGGGTCCTTTGTCACCTCGGTCTCTCGTGCTACACTCCTCACCGGAGAGGAAGTAGTCATCGAGGGCCCATCATCTTGAATGTTTATAGATTTCATTTCTCCCTTCGGGTTTGGAATTGTGTTACTTGGAAGAGAACCGGAACCCGAGGGTTGAGAATAAGATGTAGACGGCTGATTGGCTTGAAAGAAACTAGCCATCATATTCTTTATTTCAGACATCTGTTTGTTGCTTGTAGCTTCCATCTCCTTTTTGAAGTCCGTCCTCATGCGTTTATTTGATTTTGCAAAATTTTAATGGTGTAATCGGAGTTCTTCATGTAAGTTAGAAAATCGTTGTTCGGGCCGACTTGAGGAGGTGCTTGATAAGATTGTTGAGGAGGAGGTGGTTGTTGGTAAACTTGAGTTGGAGGAGCTTGGTAGTGTTGATTTCCATGATTAAAATTAGCTCCTCGGTTCGATTAACATGATGATTACCATTGAAACGGTTTTGATTTTGTTGTTGAGGTTGGTTGAAACCGGGAGGTCCGAGATAATTGTTTGAACGGTAGCTAAGAAGATTTCGATCTCCTTGCGGTTGATTGTAGTTTCCGGTAGCAGCATAAACATTCTCATGTGCGTAGCCACCGACGGCTGGGCACTCTGAATAAGAATGTGGACCTCCACAAGTCTCACAAATCGGGTGTACCGCTTTCACTTGTTGGTTCGATTCGATTATTCATCTGAGTAATCCGTAAGATATCATCGATCTTTTTGTTAATGGCGGCTATTTCGAGAGAAGAAGACGTATTTGATCGAGATGATGCACCCCTTTCGGCGGTAGAATCCCAATAATTGTAATGAGCGGTCATGTTCTCAATAAGATCGTAACATTCCTCGGGACGTCTTTTCATGAAAGTTCCACCAGCAGCAGCATTGATTGTTTCACGGTGTCTCAACGTTAAGCCATTATAAAACGTATCAATTTGAGTGACAAGCAACATGTTATGATTCGGACATCGATCAATCGCAAGCTTATATCGTTCCCAAGCTTCAAACAAAGATTCATCGGGATATTGCCGGAAATTACTGATATCGTTTCTCAACTTCGTCACCATCGACGGTGGAAAGTACTTTGCCGAAACTTGAAACCATTTCCTCGAAGGTATGAATCGAATTCTTTGGGAGTCGATCAAACCAAGACGTGGCATGATGAGTCAAAGAGTATGGGAAAAGATACGAGGCGAAGGCGTCATCGGAGACCCCATTCTGTTTCATACTCGAGTGGCGGTAAAAATTTATCAAGATGTTTGTTTGCATCGTCATCTGGTAAACCATGAAATTGACAACTGTTTTTACTTGTTCTATCATATGGTGTTTCAAGCTAAAATCGGTAGCTTGAAAATTAGTCGGTGCAATGGGTCCTCCCCTCCCGTACATTGTAGGTTGACATAACTCCTCCATCGTTCGGAGATCGGGGGCTACATTTTGATTATCGGGAGGAGGATTAGGACCGGGGTTTGGTGGTCCGTTGGGAGCAGCCATATTACGTAACTTCGGGTGCGTTCTGATTCTACTTCAAAGTCGTCTAGATCGAGATCGAGTGCGCATGCACTTAAAACCAAGGCAATTAAAATGATACGGTATTCGAAAACACAATGAACTTAACCAATAATCCCAAGTGAATAAATCACCTCTATAAGACAAACGCATAAGCGAGCGGAGAAGCTTTTTAGGTCAGCGCGAAGCTTATTAAAAACCCGCTTCTTTTCACCCGCAATTTAATGTCAGGCCGTCCTTATACCCACCACACAGTTTGTTTATCAAATAGAAATAAATCGACTCACAAGTGACACAAAGGCAAGTTTTTGATCTTTAGTTCGGGAACTTATTAATGATAACACCTCCGTTGAGAATGTTATATAATTGATGTCTTCTATTTAGCTCAAAATCAAAAGAGAAAATCTTTTTGTATTTTTAATATGATATATATATACAAAAGAAAAAGGAAAATATTTTTTACTTTTTTTATTTTATAGAAAAATAGTAACTTCACGAATGAAGGATCTCGAGTCACTAATCGTCAAACCTCAAACGATATTGTCGTGACACAACCTCCCCGGCAGCGGCGCCAAAATTTGATTCAATGCCAAAACACGTCAAGCTTACTCACACAAGCTAGCCACTTGTGAATAACTAACCGTAAGAAACTTAAAACGGTTAAGACACTGATTTTCTGATAATGAAGGCTTAAGGGTGTGTGTGTGGATAAAACCTCAATATCGATATCAAAAATAATCACGAAGATAGATTCAAATTCCTTTAGGAAAAAGAATAATAAATCAAATCCCGTGTGTGATCGTTGAAACGGATTAGTTAACCAGAATCGTTTCCCAACGAGGCGTGAATTGCCAACGTCGTTCTTGGTTTGGAATTTAATACTCGATGTTTTGATTAATGATTTGATTTTATTAACTACGGGAAAGGAAAAGTAATTAAGGAAATCTATTTTACGGGAAATCCTAAGTGCGAATTAACTAAAACGTAATTAACAAAACGTAATTAAAATACAACTACGTCTAAATTATATCCTAAAAATAACCTAAAATTACTTTTACTCTAAAAATATAATTTGAAAACTAATTTAGAATTAAAACTATTTTTTTGGATTTTTCTAGATTTTATTAAAATTAAAAACTAATTTTTAACTTTTTAAACTAATTTAAAATACTAAAAATTATAAAAATCAAAGAGAAAAATTTGAAACTATTTTTATAAAATCTAAAATATACTAAGAGAATTTTCAAAACTTATTTTTTTATTTTTCTGATTATTTTTCTATTTTCTACAAATTAAAAACTATTTAAATCTAATTTAAATTGTGAAAAATACCAAATAAAAGAGGAAAAATAAGGAAAAATATTTTTTATGATTTTTATATTTTTCTTAAACTGAGAAAATTGAAAAATTATTTTTTTGAACTTTTTCTTAATTATTTGCAATAAAAGCTATTAAAAAGTGATTAAAAACTATTTTAAATCAAGAAAAATAGTAAACAGTGACAAAAAATTATGAAAAACTCAGGAAAATTCTAAAATATTATTCTAAATCTATGAAAAATAAGAAATCAACAGCTTATGTGTGAGAATTGAAAGCTGTAGTACAAACTGATATGAAATGAGCTACTTAAGATAAGCTAACAAGTGAAATAAGCTACCAAACAGTAACTAAAGCTAAATTATGCTAAAATAAGCTAAATGCAACTGATCACACTTAATCCTAACAAGCTACAAGCACTGCTTAATGATCTATGCAAACTGACTATTATAGCAAAACAGTTTCTGACCCCTACTTTTGAGCTTAACTACAAGCTTATTCAATAAGCCAAACTAAGAATCAAATGTGCAGTCCTTAAGACCACCTGGCAAGCTACAACTAGACCAAGTAACAGACTCTAACTCACTAAATTGAGACCAGTGCAATGGTTGCAAACAACCTGTTTCACACTCAGTACATACTGAGTGTGAACAGGGGAGAAAGTGGCTTATTGAACAGCTGATTTGAAGATTGAAAAGCCTTGATAAGATTTGAAAAAAAGCAATTATCAATACTAGACCAATTGAAAATGTGATTAACCAAACCTTCAAACACTTTAACTCAGAATTGAATTAGTGATTGATTCACAAAGTTTGGTGAAAAACTGGTTTGACAGAATTGACTTTTGTAAAACAGATTTGTAATTTTGACTTTGTTGAGATTTGATCCAAAATATTGAACTGATTTTGATGTTATGAGCTTAAACAAAGTTACCAAAAGCTAGATTTCTAAATTCTAAACCTAAATTAGTCCTTTGATCTTGAACCAATCCAACAGTGATGCTATTAAAAACTGATCAAAAGAGTTTTGACTTTTGAAGATTATCTGCTATAAACTCAGGCCTCACTGACTATCTATAACCTGAATGAACATGTATCAACTACAAAGATTTAATCAACTAGCCTCTACTACAGTTTAACAAGCAAATCCAAACACTAGTTAACTAACTGCTATGTGGACTAAAAACAGATTAAGACTAAATTAAACTAAACTGACATAAAACAAAGATTACTTAATACTAATTAACACTAAACTCAGATGCAAACAATAGATTAAGAGAATGAAATGGATATAATAGATTTAACACTTACAAGTTGTCCTAGACACTATGGCTTGCAAACAATGAAATAGTGAACCTCTATCCTATTGAACCCCTAACCTACTCCAATTCCAGCTTAGATTCAACCCAAATCCATGATCAACTCAGCAATTCAGATCAAACCTGCTCCAATCAATAACAGTTGACTTTTATTGACTTATTTCTATTTTTGAAGTGATTTGAGATTTGATTGAAATTTAGCTCACTATAAGCTATCAAAAGCTTAAATGAACCTTATAGAAACAGTAGCTAAGTGTAAATCAATCCATAAAACAGATTGATATGATTTTTTATTTTTCAATGATTTTATTTGATTTTTTTGTATTTTTGAGTTTTTGAAGAAATAAGCTAGAAACAGATGTATACTAATGAAATAAGCAAATAACAAAGAGGTTTAAGCAGATTTAAATCATAAAAACTTAAACAAAAACTTGAGAATGAAAACTGAATTTTATTAAGCTAAGATATTTGAGTACAAAATAGAATTACAAGAAAACTTAAAACATTAAAAATGGAAATTATAACTAATTAAGCTACTGAAAACTAGAGAGAAGAAAAGATACAAGATACATCAAATGTGAACGAATAAGGTCCTATTTATAGCTAAACTTCAAGGTCTTGAGGCTCTTGGAAGGATATAGAACGTGTCATTTGTGCTTCTTTGAGTGTAATCTGAGCCCTTGATCAATCATCCACACATCTCCACTGATATCAACCCTTGGATCACTATTGCCACGTTATTTCCACCAATCAGAGAGCAGCGTTTGGAGTATGAGCACACGGATGGATGACCTGGCAGTACCCATGTGTCAGGGGTGTTAGGGAAAGTACACATATGCCCTTAATTGTGGTAATTATACTCAATTGACACGGGGTAATTTTCTAGGGTTCATCTTGCTGGGTAATTGGGGGTAAACTTGGCGGGTGTGTATTTGTTTATATTACTTTGATTTTCTTGACCGGGTTTGGGAGGGTTTGATGGGTATCCGGGTTTGGTCGAAGGATTGGACCCGGGTTTAGTATATGTTGGATTTGGGCCGTGAATATTTTGGATTGGATTTAAGGACTAATATAAGATATATTGGACTTGGACTTGAATTGTAATCATTTAGGCTATTCAAGGACCAAACTTGTGCAAACTGAAACTTCAAGGACCACAAATGTAAATCTGGAAATCTCATTCAAGGGCCTTTCTTGTCAATCTCAAATAATCCAAGGGTGAAATTTGTAAATTCTGAAACTTGAGGGATCATTTCTGCCAAATACTCAAAGTTCAGGGACTAATCTTGACAACTCTTCAAACTTGATTGTAACTTCTAAAAATCATCCTTAGAGAATAGAATCTTCCAAAATGCACAATCCTGACCTTCCGGCTCAGCTCAAACTCTCTTGATCTCTCGTGCTCGGATTTACGTCTGATTTGGCTCCTTTTTGTGTGTTTTTACATATCCGTACCTGCACAAGCACAAACTCAAGAAAACCACAAATATTAGCAATAAACGGCTTTTTCTTGGTTGTTTTAGGTCAGTTTTGATAATGAAAAGGTATGTGTTTTAGCACATACCAACGTCTTATCTTCAATACCGATGTTACCTTGGTAATCACCAGTAGTATATGAATTGAACCCGGTTTCTGCCCTAAGTTTGAATAAATGGAGGGCTATTTCTTTTCACCCTTTTTAAATTCATTTCTTTTTCATTCTTCAACCCCTTCAGTGCTTACAGAGACTTCATTACTAGCACCTTGTTGGGTTTATTCCAGTACTATCTCTGTCTTAGTCCGCACTCTTCCCATATCTCACTTTTCTCCTTTTTTCATCATACCTAAGGACTTCTACACTATCTAGTGGATTGTCCCTGGGTAGATCCCTCCGGTTCTGGCAGATCATGGGACCTCAACCTACCCTTATCATCCTTATATCCTCATACATATAGTAAAGTTGGTCGGTCTTTTTGGTATCATTCATCTGCCATTGGAACCAATTGAAAACCATTTGAAAATCAATCAAGATACTTGTGATATAGAATCAAAGCATTTTGTATCTTAATTGTTTTGATATTTTAGAAATGCTCCCCCTCAACATATGCATAAAATTTAGAAATTGTTTAGCACATGGAGGCAAGAGATCTTTGAAATCGTTAGATTAAGAATGAAAGGTCCAATCTTTTGATTAACATTTTTTAAAATGATCATCATCACTTCCCAATCAATTTGAGTAGATACAACCTTTTGAGGAAGGATGAGGTTTTCACAAGTTTGCTCCCCCTCAATATGTGCCTCGAATTTTGAAAGAGTTTTGCACATATTAGAGGAACCGCACTTAGAGACAATTCAATCACGTTTCAATAATTTGAGGTTTAAAATAGATGTTCCCCCTCAACATGTGAATGGAAAATTTGAAATCGTTTGTCACTTGCGGGGAGCCAAACATGCTAATCACTTATGAAACCATCTATCGAATTATCAGTTTAAATCAATTTAAATCACACATTCTCCCCCGATCACAATTATCAAATCATTTGAGATTTGTGATCTCTGTAGATTTAAATTGATTTTGAAAGCTTTTAAGGAGAATTGTGACTTGATTATGAAAGCGTTTTAACTGATAAGGATTGGATTTTGAGACTTTAAACTCCATTGATTAAACATGCATAATTATCTTTTGAAAACATAATAATAACCAAGGTCTGGAACCAATTGTGTGACATTTTGTAAAACATTTAGAGTAGACCTTACTCATTTAAGTGCAAATTGTTTGAAAAGAACACTTTTTGATTTAATTTGAAAAATCATTCTCCCCCTCAATCAATGACGAAAGTCGTTGATTGATGAATTGAGATTTTGACACTTGATAAGTTCTTTTAATTTTCAAAAATAGAGTCCGAAGTGTTTTCAAAACAATTGAGTTTTCATAAGATTGCAAATATTTTTCAGAGGAATCTTTAGAAGGAAAAATATTTGAAGTTAATCATTTGTCTTGTTGATGACAAACGTTTGTTTCTAGAATCAGAGCATTAGGTTTGAAACATGAGATAAAGCATGACTCTGTTCTTTCTTTGAAAAGCGGGTTACTGCCTGAAATGACAATAAACCATTGTTTTACTTTCTCTCAAAAATTTTTTTTTCCTTTTTTTTTTTTTTTTTTTTAAACATTCGAACAACATCTAAAGTCCCGTGTCACTCTTTGACTGACAGCACAAAGACCGTAGATTTATATCGAATCAAGAAAGAAAAGACAAAAAGACAATAATTTTTGAGAATTTTCGAGATTTTTCAGATTTTTATTTTTATTTTTATTTTTATTTTTATTTTTATTTTTTTGAAAGTTTTATATTTTTGTATTTGGTTTTAGAAGATTTTATAATTTTGTATTTTGTTTTTTGAATAAATATATACAAAATATAGATGAAGGAAAGACCTTTACTCCTCGTCTTCCTCCTGAAGACGTTTGAGTGTTTCGGGTTGAAGGCTTTTCAAGCCAAGTCGAGGAAGAATAAACTCAAAACGTTCTCTCGGAAGAGCTTTGGTGAAGATGTCTGCTAACGGTATTCGACTTCACAAAATAGAGTTCCACCACACCGTTTTCCACTTGCTCCTGATGAAATGATGTCGGATGTCAATGTGCTTTGCTCTTGAGTGTTGTGCGTTGTTGCATGAGAGAGCAATAGCACTTTTATTATCACAGTACAAGGGATTTTGTTGAATTCAAAGCCATAGTCAGATAATTGGGATCTCATCCAAAGGATTTGAGCACAACAAGATGACATGGCTATGTATTCAACCTCTGTAGAGGAAATAGAAGTACTCATTTGCTTCTTTGAAGACCACCTCACAAGCTTATCACCCAAAGCCGAGCACCTCGATGTACTTCGACGTGTATCTTGACAACCTGCATGATCAGCATCTGCATAGGTCGTTAGTGACATACCGGTGTCCTTCGGTACCATAGTCCCATATTGATGGTTCCTTGGAGATACCGAAAGACCCGTTTAACCGCTTCAAGGTGCTTTTTAGTAGGCTTAGCTTGATATCTAGCACACATGCACACATCGAACAAAATGTCTGGTCTGCTAGCTGTGAGGTACATCAGGGATCCAATCATGTATGATATTTCGTTTGATCTACCATGATCCCTGAGTGGTCCTCATCTAGCTTAGTACGTTCAATCATGGGAGAGTCAACGGTGTCACATGATACAAATCCAAATTTCTTTAAAATCTCATTTGCATATTTAGATTGATTTATAAAGATGCCTCTGGGACTTTGTGAAATTTGTAATCCCAAGAAAAATGACATTTGTCCCATCATTGACATTTGAAATTTGGAACCCATTTCATTTGAAAAACGATCACATTCATTGGGGTCAGTCAAGGCAAAGATAATATCATCAACATAAATTTGAATGTGAATTAAATGTTTGCGACTTCGGTGAACAATGTCGGATCAACTGCTCCTTTGCTGAATCCAGTGGATAGAAGAAACTTTGACAGTGTATCATACCATGCTCTAGGAGCTTGCTTTAAACCGTAAAGGGCCTTTTTCAAGCGAAAGACATGAGTAGGATGCTCTGGATTCACAAAACCCTCTCGGGTTGGCGGCGTAAACCACCTCTTTTTAATCTCCATTCAGAAAGGCGGTTTTAACATCCATCTGATACACAACCATATTCTTGCTAGCAGCATTAGCCAGAAGATTCTGATTTCGTCGATACGAGCAACTAGAGCAAATGATTCTTCAAAGTCAATACCCTCCTCTTGACGGTATCCTTTTGCGACTAACCTAGCCTTATTTTTCAACACATCACCATGCTCATCAAGCTTCACTTTGAAGATCCACTTTAGAGCAATGATCATAGCACAATCTGGAGCGGGTACTAATTCCCATACATCAAGTCGATCAAACTCATGAATTTCTTCTTGCATGGCATTGAACCAGTCTTCATTCATGGTGGTTTTAATGTCTTTTGGTTTGACCTTAGAGAGTACGGAGTTGAAGAAGCACCATAAGGCATCGGTTGCAAGTTGTTTTCATGTGGATCTTGGCGAGAGGGTTTTCCAATGATGTTGTCCAATGGGTGATCATGTGTCCATTTTCTAAGGTGTTCATGTGGTTGTTGTTGTGGGCGAAGTAGCATAGTCGATATCTCCTGATGATGATTCAGGAGCAAAGATATTTTCAAATGGAGCATCTTCGGGAGTAGCAAAGGGATTAACTTCATCATTGATGCTAGAAACAATTCCATGATGTACATTTGATGATTGATGATTTGTTGATGAGACATAGTGATCGACAGCGCACTTCTTGACTTAATGAAATTGAGGCTGAAGGGTTGACTTCATTCACAGCGATAGGAGCGACCTGTTGGTGGAATTGAAATTTCATCAGCACTTGGTTCATAGTGTTCATCAAACATTGGATCAAACAATTTCTTTAAATCATCTTGATAGAGGTACATATGGAGTTCTTTGGAAAGTTTGGTACAAGATATGAACCAATGGGACTGTTTTGAAGTGCGGGTCCAGAACTGGATTGTCCAGAGCCATTTGACCGGTCAGCTCATCGAACATAACGTGAATTGTTTCCATGATATTTCGGGTTCTCTTGTTGTAGATTCGGTAACCCTTCTTGTTTGGTGCATAACCAACAAAACTCCAATATCTGCCTTTGCTCTTAATTTACCTAAGTCTTGACCGTCATTCGTTGGATAGCACAAAGCACCAAACACACGAAGGTAGGAGAGAGAGGTTTTCGTTTATGACCAAGTTCATATGGAGTTTTTCCATGAGAGGTGTGTATAAGGGAACGATTTTGGGTATAGCAGCGTGGCAATGGCTTCAGCCCAAAGAAACATTGGAACCTTTGAATAAATAAGCATTGTTCTTGCGGCTTCCACAAGAGTTCGATTTTGTCTTTCAACTACACCGTTCAGTTGAGGAGTTCGTGGAACACTTCTTTGATGACTGATTCCAACACTTTCATAAAACTGAATTAAGTCTTTGTTGACAAACTCGGTGCCATTGTCTGTTCGAACAATTACATTTGTATTGTTGAGTCGAACCGAAGTTGTTTGATTAGTTTGATAATGACATCCGGAGTTTCATCCTTTGTTCTCAAAAACTTTACCCAAGTAAATCGAGAGTAGTCATCAACAACTACTAGAATGTATTTCTTCCCATTTATCGTTTGAACTCTCATTGGTCCGCATGATCCATATGAAGGGTATGAAGAACTTCCATTATTGAATTTGTGGGTTTAGGTTTGTGGGCATATTTCGTGCTTTTACCCAATTGGCAAGCTGAACAAAGATGATCTTTTCATATTTTAATCTGGGTAAGCCTCTGACAAGATCCTTTCTGGAAAGGTTATTAATGGTGCCGAAGTTCAAGTGATTGAGACGACGATGCCATAACCATGACTTTGTTTTAGAAGCCTTTGACAGCAAGCAGATTGGAGAAGACTTCATCATATCTTCGATAGAGATGGTGTATAGGTTAGAACCACGAGTACCTCTTAATAATTCCACACCATCAAGTTCTCTAACAAAGCAAGTATGTTTTCTAAAGGCCACCTCTAGATCGGAATCACAGAATTGACCAACAGAGAACAAATTATGACCAAGACCTTCCACATAATATACCCTGTAGATTACACTTTTTCCAACTACATAATCACCATAACCCATAATAGCTCCAAAATGGTCGTTCCCGAATCTAATAGTCCCGATGAATTTACTCACGAAGTTCATGAGCCGCGACCGGTCTCCAGTCATTTTCTTGGAACAGCCTGAGTCCAAGTACCACAGAACAATTTGAACGATCTGCAGTTGAACACAGACAAGAATGGATAACTGGATAATTGGGATACCCATGCAAGAATGGGTTCCACTTGGTTAGTAACAGTGATTGGAACACCCACATCGAAAATAGAAACATCCATATCAGAAGTAGAAGCAATGGAATCATTAGGAATGGATGCAGTCTTTGGTGTCAGTATTTGACCTATTCAACGTATGTTCACTTTTTAAGGGAATAGTTCTACCAGTAGGCATCCATTTTCTAGTGGGCATAGTCTTAGCAAATTGAGGGAAAAACTGATTATTCTTCTGGCCAAAAGGTATCCATTGATAACCTATCCTTCTAAATGTTCTTCCTGTGGGTTTCCACTGTTTTCTAACTTTCTTTCGTTTTTGCCTTTTAGCCTTCTTAGCATGATTTTTAGCATTAACAATTTTAACAGAGCATTTGACAGCATTAGACAACGCATTCAGACCATAATCATGATTAGCAATGAATTCAAACGACATCATTACATGGTTTGCAAATAGTATCGAATTGAATTAATTACAAGATGCGCCTATGGCTAATACTAGAATCAACATGATTCGTTTTATTCAACACAAACTTAAAGTTCCTAGGTTGGTCTCCTACTCTCTTCCAATGCACATTTTTAGCTTGCGAGGTCCTATCTTGCTTGGTATTGCCAGGAGGCTTTGACCCGCTTGCTTTAATGTCACTGATTACTCCTGTAGAGGGAATTATGGGAACATTAGTTGGTTGATCTACTTTTGCATTCTTGAACTAGATGTGCAAGGATCTGTATTACTAGAAGGCACATTGATGTTCACTTTCTTAAACTGGGCCTAGAATGGTTTGAATGCTTGGCACTAGGCATAGAACAAGGCATCACGGCTTTGCCTTTTGCACCTAAGGATTTTGGACATGTTGCAATTACACATTCTAGCGACTCTTGAGATCATTTGGCTTGGAGGCAAGCAAACCTAATTTCTCTATCAAGAGGTTTATTAATGAAATCCTCTTCAACAATCTCACGGAGACATTCTAGACTATCCTTAAGGTGAGCACAATAGTCATGAAATGCAGGTTCATTATTCCTAAGATGAGGAGGAATGTATTTAAAAGTCACAGTGTATTTGCGATCGAGGATGACTTTGATGCAACATTTTTATTAAAACAAGTGGCGGTTTCCCATTTTCCGACTTCTCGATTCTCAATTTCTTTTTGTAAAGACGTTATTTTTTCGTTGTTTTGGTCACGAGTGACTTTCATTGAATCATATAACTCTTTAAAGTGTCGTTTAACTTTTTCATTTTCTTCTAGAAAACTCTCGTTTTCCTTTTGTAAGGCATTGACTAAGTTTTGAAGATGAAAAGTTTGAGAGTACTGAGAATCTAAAGGAGGAGGCATTTGGGATCCAGTCACATTGTTCATTTCACCCTTTAATTGAGAGATTTGGGCTTTCAACTTTCTGATCGTGTTACAATGAGCTCGAATCTGTTCATCACGTTTGTTTATCTGAAAAACTGCATCAAATTCTGGAACATCTGAGGATGTCTTGATATTTGAGGTTTTGACATTTTCTTTAAGATGTTGATATTTTAGTTGTAAATCAAAATGTTCAACTTCTAGTTTAGAAAGATGCTTTACCAAATTATCGTGATCATCTTGATCAATTTTCTCATTAAGTTTTGAATTAATCTTTTCAAGCTCAATGACACGATCATGGGAGACTTTCGGAGCAACAGATAATTCATGAAATTGAGAAGCATTAATGGAGCAATTCGTAGCATGTAAAACACTTCTTGAGCAATACATTCAGAAATAAGATTCTCATTCAAGGTATGCAAGTTCTTCCTCTCAATCTCATTATATTTTAATGCTCGCTCATAGTCACTAACCTCAACTATCATTGCATCAAATTCCTTTTCCATTCCTTTATAATCTGAATCTATCCCCTTTTTAAGACTCTCAAATTGATCTTTTAGTTGTTTAAAGAAAGGCATGACCTCAGTTAGATAGCATTCTTTTGTTTGCTCAAAACCCCTTTCCCTTCAGTTATCCCAGTGGGTGTGATCCTTTTCTTACAAGTTTTCTCAAAATCGACAAATAGTTGAAGAATAACATATTGGTGATTAAGGTCTTACTCTTAGTGGCAATAGTTCTAGGAACTAAATGCATTGGTGTATTTGGAGGATACACAGTCATTGCAGGCATTTTCCTGAGGGAGAGTTTGTTTCAACAAGATTTTCATCCTTTTGCTTATCTAAGTCCCTTTTCCAGAAAACTTGTTCAGGTGTTAACAATGTTTGAGGCTTAAATTTGTTTAGGGAGATCCAGTTTTCCTTCTTGTAATCATGGGGTTTGATCGTGATGTTATTCTTTTTGCATTCAGGATCTTTTAGGTTCATATTCATTTTCTCCCTAGATGCATCATCTAATTTTCTATCTTCCTCAGTGCACTCAACGCAACTAGGTTTCTGTCTAGGTTTAAGAATCTCATTGCCATCATAGATTACATTTTGAGCTGCTTTTGCTATCTTACCGTACTCAGGGTTGGGTTTATCTATAATGGGAACACTATGCTTATCGCTTAAAACTCTATGCTTAGTGACCATGTCAGCAGTCTGAATGGTATTCCCTTGTACGTACAACTTATTTTCAAGCTTGTTCTTTAAAGTTTTTAGATTAGAAAAATCATTCAAAAGTTTTGATTCCTTAGCATGAAATTCCTGCTTAAGCACTTTAACATTTTCTTGAAGTTCTTGTTTTTGCTTAGCAGTTTTTGAAAGCTTTTCTTGTAAGGAGTTTAACTCTTGTTTTAACACTTCTTCTCTAAAATTACTTTTTCTAATAATTGTATGCATTTAGTTATCCAACTCCTGCTCACGAGTAGTTAACTCAAACTTAACACTTTGTTCATAAATGGCAACTCGTTCTTTATAGGCATTAAGTTCAGAGGTAACAGAATCATCAGGGGCACATGCAGTGTATTCATCAAAAACATAGTCATCGTTGACTGCAGAAGATGCATCACTTGGTACGACCTCACTTTCACTTTGTTTCACATATTGATCATATGGGACAACATTGATATTACCCATATTTTCAATATTTGACTCAATAGTTTCTGTTAATTGTACTTTGTCATGCATCTTTTGCACATCAGCATCATCGTATAGTTTTAATACCTCAGAAATGATTTTGTCTTTGGATGGACCAGCTTGTGGTGATGACGAGACTTTAGGAGAGACCATTAGAGAAATGCTAGCCATAAAATTTGTTTATGCAGTAGGTTCATCATCAACGTCAGAGTCATATGCATCACAATCAGCGACTTGAAAGGCATTCTGATGATTGTTCCCTATCTCCTGAATTGGCTGCTCATCCACATCTGCATCATACGTCTTGGCATTTCCCTCAGCAAGAAACAACAACTCTTCTTCATCCAAAGCTGCACCATTATCCTGAGCTTGAACAAACAACATCTTATCCCTGAAGTACTCTGCATTCTGAGGGCGTTTTGGCGATGTGCGGTTCCTTGCAATGTGTCCCTCACCTCCACAGTTGTAGCACTTGATCGGCTTTGCTTGTCCCTGATTTCCATTCCTTCCCCTATTCTGACTAGCCACATATCCTCTACCGACTCCACCTCTTCCTTGTTCATAATGTCTTTCTTGAATTGGCTGCACCATAACTTTCCCATCTCTGACAGTGGCTTGATTGTGTGGATTGGATGCAGTTCTAAGATTGTTGTTGGTGTGTGGAAGAGAGTTCATGTTTTGACTAATCAAAAGAGCCAGTTGATTAATGAAGTTTCCCACGTGTGCATCAGCATCAGCTTGTTTGAACATAGGATCGGGAATGAGTTTGTGATTACCATTACCCATGGGTATAACTTGAGATGCTTTGGTGGTAATTCCAATGTTTGAGTAGAAGGCAATTGAATCATTTGATGAGCTTGTCTCTCTCTGGTTAGTTTTGAACTGATCAAGAATCCTTTTTTCAAACATAGCATGTCTCTCATTCTGAAGAAGGAAGGCATAGAGTTGCTCATAGTTTGTATTCTTCAATCCTTTGGTTAGCTTCACAGAGGTGACAAACTTATGCCATTCGGGATTCATGTTGTTCACAAACTTTGAGTTCAACTGAATGTTTGGCATAGTCATTCGGATGTTCCTCATGTCATTAACAAGCTTGTGGAATCTCACGTAATACTCATAGACACTCTCATCTGGTTTCATCTTGAAGTGCTCAAATTCATCATAGAGTTGTGATTCTCTGTCTTCCATAGTTAATTTAGAACCAGAAAGAAGCATCTTGACATTATCCCACACTGCCTTGGCTTCGGTGTTGTGATTGATAAGCTTGTAGATATCTTTTGGAAGACCTTGAAGTACGATGTTAGAAGCCCTGATATCAGCATCGAATCTCTTTTTCTCCTTATCATTGAGCTCATCATATGTCTTTGGTCTGTCTATTCCATAGATCATTGTTCCATCTACAGATGTATCAATTAAGTCTCTTGTAGTCTCAATCTGATAAGGTCCTTCATCAATCGATTTGAGAATGTTGAACCCATTTTCCTTTCCAAGACAGTACAATCTGATTCTTTGAGCCCAAGATTCGTAGTCAGTTCTGTCAAGCATAGGTGGACGAGTATATGAGCCAGCTGCTTGAACATCCTCGACAACAGTGGAGATGATTGTAGGTACGTTGGTAGACATGTAAAGATTACACGGGATTTTATAACTCCATGATTAAACCGGGAAATAGATTCTTTCACGGGATTTTACTAAATCAAGAGAAAACCGTATTACAAACAAAAGTTAACCAAGTCGCTAAGATTCCTTGAATCAAGTCTCTAGAAACCAAGTTGCTAAGACAAGTCGCTAAGTTCCAAATTGCTATGAATTTTGACAGCAAGTCGCTATGCACCAAGTCGCTAAGAGATCAAGTCGCTAAATAGCAACTCGCTACTGGTCCAAATCGCTAACACCAAGTCGCTAAGAAACTGAAGAACAAGTCGCTATCAAAATTGAAAGCAAGTCGCTACCTTACCAAATCGCTACCCGTAGTGGAGAATCCACTAACAGTACTTTTTGTCGGCTTGTCTCTAAAGGCAAGTCGCTAAGCACCAAGTCGCTACCACAATACACTACAACTCGCTACAGACTTACAAAGCAAGTCGCTAACAAGAAAAGAACACCGTGACTCAAGTCGCTAGCATGAAAAAATTCAAAAACACAACTTTTCAATCCAAAAACAACCCAACCACGATGATTCAAGCCTTCCAAATCAAAACCTAAACACTTATGATGATCCTAAACACAAACGTACAATCAAAATCCAAACTTTAACACTAGAAATCAACCAAATGATGCAAAAACCACTAAACTTTCTCGAACTCAAAAACCACCTAAAAACCACTAGAAATCCAAAGATATGTAAGAGATGATCTAACCATGGCTCTTGTACCATTTGTAACATATTGGATTTCACATACACATCAAACCATAACCCAAGTAGGCGTACCAAAGATGAGTTTTAGAGAGAGAAAGTTAGAGGTTTGGAAACTTTAGTGAGAGAAAGAAAAATCTTATTATGAGCTCCAACTCTCTACCTTGGGAGGTAGAGAGTATTTATAGTACTTACATAAAAGCCACTGACGGGCGTGGATCAGGCATACAGTGGGTAAAGACCCGTCCGTCCTCCACGGTGTTACAAAACTAAATACTACTTAACATTAAATAACTACGACTACGAGCTTTCTAACGATTACATATACTTGAGGTGACCGACACTTTAACTACTAGATTTTCCAAATCCTAACAGAGGGGGAGGTTTTCTAAATGATCAAAACAATTAAGGTACAAAATGCTTTGATTTTATATCACAAGTACCTTGATTGATTTTTCCAAATGATTCTTCAATTTGTTTCAAAAAGGAATGAACTGTACCAAAAGACCGACCATTTTACTTTATGTATGGAGTTATAAGGATGGTGAGGTTAGGTATTAGTTCCCAGGATCCGCCAGAACTGGAGAGATCTACCCAGGGACAATCCACTAGATAGTGTAGAGTCCTTAGGTATGATGAAAAAGGAGAAAAATGAGAAATGGGAAGAGTGCGGACTGAGACAGAGCTAGTACTGGAATAAACCCAACAAGGTTCTAGTTATGAAGTCTCGGTAAGCACTGAAGGGGTTGAAGAATGAAAAAGAAATGAATATGAAAAGGGTGAAAAGAAATAGCCCTCCAATAATTCAACCTTAGGGCAGTAACCGGGTTCAATACATATGCTACTGGTGGTTACTAAGGTAACACCAGTATTGAAGACAAGACGTCATGGACCCAGTGACGCACTGCACTACAAACTTCCCAAGCCACTCAAGTTCCTCTTAAAAGGGCTTGTTTCATTCTCACGGGGAACCGACATAATCTATCGACTTTCTCTTAGAGATTGTTGATTTTGAAGAAGGAGACCCTCTCCCTAGTCTCCGGCATAGGAACCAAATATGCACTATTGAGTCTAGAGCCAAGAGATCATCCACAATATCTCATTAGGACACAAAATTAATGAAGACTTGATGTTTCACACAATGTGGAAAGTAAATATATATTAAGAGTCCTACGCATTATCCTTGTGGTATTGCCAGAACATCCGAGTAATATGTAAATATTTACGATGAAGATGGAAATCCTTCTAGAGCCAACATCAAACAAGCTCTTGGTGGGTGACATGTGAAATCTTGCAAAAGATCAAGCTTGTGACAACTGGATAGAAACGATGGGACGATTCAATCTTGAATCAACCTTGGTCCAGGAATGGAATTGATGAATACTTTTGGAAAAATCGTTCGATGTGCAAACCTTCTTTTCTCTAGCACATTGAATGTGTACTTATGTTTTCAAACACAAAAAGTATCTCTGATTGAAAAAATACTTTTGGAAAAACCGTTCGACGTGCGAATTTCTTCTTTTCTCTAGCACATTGAATGTGTACTCTTTTCAAATACAAAAAGTATTTTTGATTGAAAATTGATCTTTCTCATAAAACCTTCATCGTATTGCAAAAATCTTTCTTCTAAGCAATACGCGATTGTTTTCAAATCAATTTTTCATCAATCTGTGAATCTCAATTCGCTGGTTCACTCACTCCGTGTTGTCTTCTTTGAGACGTTCCGGTTTGAGAACAGCTAGAACAGCTGCGAAACCCTGTCAAGGAGATTCTTCGAAATTATACGATCACAGGCGTACTTGTAATCTTGATCAACGGGAACCGTGGGACGTGTACCTCAATTCAACGAAAGTGATCAAAGACACTTTCGTGTGTTTTATTGCTAACTTTTGTTTGCGGTACATTTGGGCGGTTGCGGTGATTGAGAAGTCAATCCAAAGCCGCATGCTCACATCATCCACACTTAATTGAAGAAATCATGACGGGTGCATATCTACATAACACGGCTCGATATTTTTATACTATGCTTCTACTACGCTGCTGCAATTATCATGAACCAGTAAAGCTTCCGCTACTCTGATGGAAAGATGTCATGATCCAAAAGGTGTGAGCATGTCGGTCCAAAAGTCACAACATCACATGATGGCAACACAATAAAGGGTGATCCAGAGATTTACTGTGGCTGATGATCTCAATGAAAGCTTGAAGATCATCAAAGATGTGGATCAGTTCAAAGACCTCCGCTGAAAGTACAAAATAATCGGACTTTGAAGAATCGCTACAAAAGCACAAAGATTGCGGAACTTGAAGAATAGAAGTCTACGAGCTCAGAACTAAAGACAAAGATAGAATGCTAGGATGCAAAAATTATTTCATGGGGTGACCTCCCTTAGGGGGAGATTGTTAGGAATTGGAAATTCCATGTTAAAGTGTCGGTCACCCCAATTATGGTCTAGCATAAGTTAGCTCGTAGACATGTCGTTTGTTACGTTATTTAGTAGTTAATTAGTTAGTTTGTAGCGTAGAATAGTTTAGTGTAACACCGTGGAGGAAGGACGGGTCTTTACCCACTGTATACCTGATCCACAGGCCGTCAGGAGGTCGTTTACTTTGTAACTATAAATACCACTTCCATCCATGGAAGGGGTGGTGCTTTTCTCATAATCTAACTTTACATTTGTGAGGCAAGTCTCTACCAAGAAAACACCCTCTCATCTCTTTCTCTCTCAAATGGCTATCATGTATTTTCATCATCCAAGACCACCCGAATCATCAACACAATAAATATAGGATCCTAACATTTTGAAAGTACAAATTAATTTTGATTCTATTGGGGATAAAAAAAATAAAGAGTTACAACTGCTAGGGCAAAACATAGTTTAGACCCACACATATCATAATTCGCAACACCTAACAATCAGTTGCAATCAATTTCGAAATAAACATCAATGATGCCCAACTCTTCTGCTGCAACTCACAACATGGTTGCGTTTTTTGGAAAAACCAAATGAGGCTACAGGGTTTGAACAAATGCTCAATTATGTGCATATGTGAATACGCAACCACTGCTACATTTTAACAAACCACTGCTAGGGTCGCTTAAACCACCGCTAGTGTCGACGTAAATATCAACCTTGTTTCTGTTTTCCAAATCATTTATAATAAAAAAAAAGTCCCTAAAAGTGAAATGTAAAGCGCTGATATGAATGATTTACTTCAGTTTGTCAAACGTGCATAAGCAACATTTCCAAAACCAACAACAGATGTGGAAGCTACATTTTACCAAAAAAAAGTATATACAGACATAGCAAACTTTCAGTACAAAAAAGGATAATAAACCGATAAATTCAAACGGTTTGTAATTACGGATAAGGCTTATCCAAATACCAAAAAAGGAGAAAAAATCTGCAAGTAAATATTCACGTTCCTTCCCTAGAAATTTTATGACAAATCCAGCAGGAAAAATAGATGCCCAGGAGCCTAGGCACGTGCCTACCCACAAAACAGTAAATGGAAATTAATGATACCGCGTGCAAGAACAGTAAAATCCTCGCTTTAAATACGCTCGGTAAATAAAGGGAAAGCACATAAAAAAACAACCATTCATCCACCAACAAAAAACACCAAAGAGAAGTTGAAGATGTTAACAACCCATTGCCCACGCACCGTCGGTTCCAAAAAGCCCATACATAGCATAACCTTTACCCCCCAAAACAAAAACATAAACGTAAAGCAGATGCTGCGACAACTGAAACATGTTCTTAAATGACTACTAATAACAATTAGTCGTTTCTAAGACGACTAAATTGACCCATCTCCACGACCATTCACAACATTCCTTCAACCAAAACCCGTGTCCTTTGAGGTTTGTGGAAGCCTGCCCTTACCATATGGCGTACCAAAGGTGGGAGTTTAAACCGATTAGACTCTCATTAGCCATTTGAGATGTTCAAAGTTCAGGCAGTTCCTTCTTAACCTCGCTCTTCCCGAGCGGAAGAAGGATGTATATCATGGGTATTGGGTCGAAGGAGTGATCGAATGTGCAAAGAGAGGCAAACAACACGGCTAAAATTTCTGGTCTCAGTCCTCTGTTGATTGCAGCCCGGCCCCTAAAGCAAGTGTACGTCTACCAATCCTGGCAGATCGGGTTGGATAGACAGGGTTAAAGGTAAAAATGACGAGCTTGCGGGCGCCGAGATTAAATTTAGAGCAAACTACATAAAGAATTCACAAAAAAAATCCCATGCTATCGTGTAGGGGATGATTGGTGTATTTTGTGACAATTCTCTCACCTCACTCCAATTCAAACCTATCACGTCAGCGTGTGGATGTATTTTTTCTGAATTCTTTGTGGTTCTACCATTGCTCTAAAATAAAAGATGCGCGGATGGAAAAGCAACCCCACTAAATGCTCTTCCAGTACCACGCAGAGGGCGGATTTACACGGGAAACCCATTGAGAAGCCTATCGAACTTCTCTGGGAATCCCATAGGAAAATACGCCTGGCCCAGGAGGAACCAAGCCACAAGAAATCCTTCAAGAAAATGATAGCAAACAAGAAGGAATCCACCCTCACCGTGAAGTCGCGTACCACTGCTAATGTAGTTTTTCACTGCTAGTATCATTGTCTCGGTTTAATATGTAACATTCTAGAATTTCTTGGGTAGGATGTTTTGTATTAGATAAGTATGCAAAGTATAATTATCCTGTAGAGTACATACTGTATATTGTAAGGACTCCTTAGCCTATAAAAGGAGGTCCAGGCTAGAGTTTGATATAACTTTTCAGCATATTTAGAGTCGATACACTTCAAGGTTGTAATCGCTAATACTATTCAGAGTATTCGTGTATTAATATTATATCCAGGTGTTTTATAGACCATAACTTATTGTAAAAACATCAACATCTTCACTTTGACGTAAGTACATAACGCTTCAGGTTATTAGATGTGTAGAGTGAGTTGATTATTTTGAGGTTTATGCGACTTTTCTAAATGTCAAAAAATGGTATCGTGTCTAGATAGTAGATGACGATAACGGTTGCGTTTGCTTATTAGAATAGCACATTTGGGGATAAATACGTCCAAAAATACCAACAACTGCCACAAGAGTTAAAACAGTTGTTTTGAAAGTACAGATTAATTTTGATTCAATTGGGGATAAAAAAAATAGAGTTACAACTGCTAGGGCAAAACATAGTTTAGACCCACACACATCATAATTAGCAACACCTAACAATCTGTTGCAATCAATTTCGAAATAAACATCAATGGTGCCCAACTTTCTGCTGCAACTCACAACATGGTTGCGTTTTTGAAAAAACCAAAGGAGGCTACATGGTTTAGACAAATTCTCAATTATATGCTTATGTGAATACGCAACCACTGCCATAGTTTAACAAACCACTGCTAGGGTCGCTCAAACCACCGCTAGTGTCGACGCAAATATCAACTTTGTTTCTGTTTTTCCAAATCAGTTATAATAAAAAAAAAGTCCCTGAAGTACAATATGGTTTTTTTGCGAATTAAAAGGTTGACTAGTTGAAGTTCAAATTTTAAAAGTGAAATTTAAAGCGCCGATATGAATGATTTACTTCATTTTGTCAAACGTGCATAAGCAACATTTCCAAAACCAACAACAGCTGTGGAAGCTACATTTTCCAAAAAAGGTATATACTGAGACATAGCAAACTTTCAGTACAAAAAGGATAATAAACCGATAAATTCAAACGGTTTGTAATTACGGATAAGGCTTATCCAAATACCAAAAAAGGAGAAAAAATCTGCAAGTAAATATTCACGTTCCTTCCCTAGAAATTTTATGACAAATCCAGCAGGAAAAATAGATGCCCAGGAGCCTAGGCACGTGCCTACCCACAAAACAGTAAATGGAAATTATCTATACCGCGTGCAAGAACAGTAAAATCCTCGCTTTAAATACGCTCGGTAAATAAAGGGAAAGCACATAAAAAAAACAACCATTCATCCACCAACAAAAAACACCAAAGAGAAGTTGAAGATGTTAACAACCCGTTGCCCACGCACCGTCGGTTCCAAAAAGCCCATACATAGCCTAAACCTTTACCCCCCAAAACAAAAACATAAACGCAAAGCAGATGCTGCGACAACTGAAACATGTTCTTAAATGACTACTAATAACAATTAGTCATTTCTAAATTGGCGAGAATGACGACTAATAACCCATCCCTGCCACCATTCACAACATTCCTTCACCCAAAACCCGTGTCCTTTGAAGTTTGTGGAAGCATGCCCAGACCATATGGCGTATCAAAGGTGGGAGTTTAAACCGATTAGACTCTCATTAGCCATTTGGGATGTTCAAATTTCAGCCAGTTACTTCTTAACCTCGCTCCACCCGAGCGGAAGAAGGAAGTATATAATGGGTATTGGGTCGAAGGAGTGATAGAATATGCAAAGAGAGGCAAACAACACGACTGGAAATTATGGTCTCAGTCCTCTGTTGATTGCAGCCCGTTTCCCGAAGCAAGTGTACGTCTACCAATCCTGGCAGATCGGGTTGGATAGATGGAGGTAAAGGTAAAAATGACGAGCTTGCGGGCGCCGGGATAAAATAAAGAGCAAACCACTGCTAATGTAGTTTTTCACTGCTAGTATGATTGTGTCGGTTTAATATGTAACATTCTAGAATTTCTTGGGTAGGATGTTTTGTACTCTGTATTAGATAAGTATGCTAAGTATAATTATCCTGTAGAGTACATACTGTATATTGTAAAGGACTCCTTAGCTTATAAAAGGAGGTCATAGGCTAGAGTTTGATATAACTTTTCGTCATATTTAGAGTCGATACACTTCAAGGTTGTAATCGCTAATACTATTCAGAGTATTCGTGTATTAATAATATATGTAGGTCTTTTATAGACCATAACTTATTGGTGTTTTATAGCCCATAGCTATTAATTAGCTTTATCTCTTCTTAAATATAAAATTGGTAACTGGGAAGTTGAGTAATTAATGTGAATTTAATTTGTTAACATTAATATTTGTTTTCAAACATACTATTCAAGTGAACACTGATGAAATGGAAATGTCGACTTATTATAACTAGTTAGATTAAAAAAATGTTACATAATTTTTGTTAGGTCACGGATTTTAAAAATACCACAAAATTGTTATAAAGGGCAACACAAAACAAATATTACCTTGTTTACTTACTTATTTATTTCATCTAATTTTGTTATTATTATTTTTTTTGATACGAGATCGTATTTACAGAGTTTATGCCCCTAATTGGTTGATTATTATTTTAGTATAAGCTTCTTCTGAAATTAGAAATGAAACGTTAAACATGCAACAGAAATAAATTGTTGATAATATTAGTGTATAGAACTTATAAAAAAAATACAAGGTAATGAAAGGAAAGACGAAAATATTTATCATGCGGTGCCAAACCACTTTAGCCTTTGACCAATTAAAGTCCCATTGTAAAAAAATCAACATCTTCACTTTGACGTAAGCACATAACGCTTCATGTTATTAGATGTGTAGAGTGAGTTGATTATTTTGAGGTTTATGCGACATTTCCAAACGCAAAAAATGGTACAATGCTTTTATGCTTGATTACTTAAATTAAATATCTGTAATTATAAAATGAATTGGTTGTATACTTACAACTGCTAGTTAATTTTTACTACTGCTAGTTTTACTGACTACTGCTAGTAAACTGAATAGGTTGTATACTTACAACTGCTAGTATTATACGCACAACTGCTAGTTATTATAACAACTGCTAGTGATAGAAGTTGCCCTACGTACAACAGTTAGTTGCCAAATTGATATTTGGAAACAACTGCTAGTTGGCGAGATGAAATAAAAATGGATAATGGCAACAGAGGAAATACTAAATACGTTGACATACAACGTTTCATACAGACGACAACCTACTACATATTACGATTACTACATAATTATAAGTTTAATGGTTACATATTATATAACCCCTTGATAACCAGACACACCAAACTTTCTGTACACAAATTTATTTGACACAGGGAAGTCAAACCATACATAAAACTACAACCACTAGAACAATTTTACAACGGCTGTGACGGAAGATCGGGGGAGTTTCAACAGCTTCCTAGCGAACTCCCAATTCTTCTTGATATTATCATAACCATCGTCCATCAAATCGCTGGCCCTGATATACATTTTCTTTAACGACGTGGAACAAGCAAGTATAAACTTTATTATGTGTAATTCATTCTGTGATCTAGGAAAGGATTGAAAAATCACAGTCTGAATCTGCCCATGGCTGAATGTGGTTGTGTCTAAATCTAATGAACGTTGTTCCAAAGGTAAAACACTAAGCGTGTGTGCAGCCTGGAAAATCAAATAGTATTGAGATACAAAAACATGGCAGTTTACGGATGTTTATTTGATACGTATGAAATAAAGTACAAGTATTACACTTACTCTGGTTTCCAGCAATTTCAAGTTTGGAGATCGGCGAATCATTTGGACGATGAGTGACACGATAACAGTCTCGCCAAAATCAACTCCTTTTTGATTCAGATTAACGAGGGATACAAACGGCAAAGGGACATTCATCCTGGAATTACCATCACACATCAACTACAACATGTCGACTTTTGGGTTAGTTTCAAAGATTAAATGTCGTTACCATTACACATATATTTAACATTGTAAAATTAGAAGTGTAAATCTCAAAACGGTCTTACCGTGCAATACTCAAAATCCAATGTAAGGGTCTCAAGAGATGGAAGTCTTGTCAGGTGAAAGATATTGGATGCTATGATTGTCGTGACGGCATTCGAAATACCGAATGACAAATGTAACTTCTTCAAATTCCTAAGACTTGCAAGATTCCATAGTTTCATCCCGTTTGTACTCTCAAAATCCAATGTAAGAGACTCAAGTAACGGACAACCAGCAATTAAATCCCAAACTGTACCGGTTAGAAATTTGACTAAACACAATTCTAAGCTCAATAAATTTGGAAAAGTAGTGAAAAACACCAAACTAGGAAAATCACAACAATGAATTTCAAGATGTTTCAATTCAATACGCCCGTAAAGTTGGGTTGGCAATGTAACTGGTTGTCCATACCAGTTTCTAATTGTCAGTTCCTCAATTCCTTGCAGGGCCAAAAACATAAGACAGTCACGAATCTCTTCATAATTCAAGTCTTCCATTCCAGACAACGGTTTGGGATCTACAGAGAAGACAAACTTTTTTATAGGACCCGTAAGCTAATTTAAAAGTCTAGTAAGATGCCTCCCATCAAACTTATATGTTAAATAATAAAAGAAATCCTCATCAATTATGACTTCGGTGATCAAGGTCCACTTAAACCTCCAATTTGTAGATAAAATAGAGGTGCTCACCGCTTCTTTTATTGGCAACCGATTCAAAATGTTACCGATCACTGTATCTGGCATGTTGCTAATATAATCTCTCATACTGGTGATAACATTAGCTCGAAGCGACATGGTTTTCAAGGAAATTTTGTTGGTTTTTTTAATTCTCGACAGGAGGCTTTGGATGAGGGTTGTTGATTTGCAATTGATGGTCAGAACGAGGGTGTGTTATTATGATCATTATATGTGGTTGTTGGGTTGGTTCATTGATTCGCGCGCCCAAGATACAAGCTTTTCAAATTTGGTCCGTAAAATATTACGAAATGGTATATTTTAGTAAGCCATGGTAATATGGCGGACCTATTACACAATCAATGCGCTGTGAGCATCACTTATTCTAAAAACGACGACGTCTTCAGTTAGACGTAAGCACATAACGGCATCATGTTATCAGATGTGTAGAGTTACATTCATTTGAGTTGACTATTTTGAGGTAAGCGTAAAAAAACTGCTTCACTGCTTTTATGCACGATTACTTAAATTAAATCTCAAATTATAAAATGAATTGGTTGTATACTTACAACTGCTAGTTATTTTTACTACCGCTATAGTTATTTTTACTACCGCTAGTAAAACTGAAGTGGTTGTATACTTACAACTGCTAGTCATTTTTACTACCGCTATACTTATTTTTACTACCGCTTGTAAAACTGAATTGGTTGTATACTTACAACTGCTAGTCATTTTTACTACCGCTATAGTTATTTTTACTACCGCTAGTAAAACTGAATTTGTTGTATACTTATAACTGCCATTAATTTG
Organism: Chrysanthemum makinoi; assembly: GCA_910596185.1. Lineage (NCBI taxonomy): Eukaryota > Viridiplantae > Streptophyta > Magnoliopsida > Asterales > Asteraceae > Chrysanthemum > Chrysanthemum makinoi. Next base: position 140,578,641 of record OU343218.1, read on the forward strand.
GTTACTACTGCTAGCTATTTTAACCACTGCTTGTGATAGAACACATCAACGAAATGATGCCACAGTCGTTAATACTGTTGTGTATGGCCGTGTTTGTGCTGCCCGTGTGTAGGTGCTGCTGATACCATTCTGGTGCCCTTGTGTAGCTGTTGCTCTTACTATTCTGGGCCTGAATAGACACATAGTGGTTTAGTGCTGCTAGTATTAAACTTACAATTGCTAGTTAAATTGTACTAGTGTTGAATGGTAAATCTGTTAATTTCAAGTGTGCATAGTCACTAGTTGGTAGTTATTAGTTGATTGTAGAATACGAATTGTAACAACTAGAAGGACTCCTTGGTTTATAAAAGTAGTCAATAAGGAAAAGAAGTTGCCCTACGTACAACAGTTAGTTGCCACATTGTTTATTGGAAACAACTGCTAGTTCCCCAGATTAAACAAAGATGTATAATGGGATTAAAGAACATAGGAAATAGTAAATACGTTGACATACAACGTTTCATACAGACAACCTACTACATATTACGATTACTACATAATTATGTGTTTAATGGTTACATAATATATAACCACTTGATTTATAAAATTCAGCAAGTATGCAGAAAAAGCTAACCGCTCCATGCTTCCTTCACATACAGACATCGTACTAAAACCACAAAGCTTCATTCCCATTAAGCATGATCCCTAACTTCGGCCGAACAAACCTGTTGAATATGAATATAATGGTGTAAGTTAAAAATAAAACATTAATAGAATGGTAAGTTAAAAATAAAACATACTATAAACAGCATGGTCTGGTTGATTTAACAAAAGAAGAGATTCTTTGTATGGGGCGATGTAGAATGATCCCGCATCTCCTAACATTCCCATGCAGAAAAATAATTCAAGTTCTTTGTTGTACACAAATACCGACTGACCCAAATGATTGCCTCTGTACGCTTCCACTATTGGAGCTTGATCCTTTGTAAACCCAAGCAAACGAACCGAATATTGGGTAGGGATGGCGAATAGGCTTCTAAATGATGTTATGGAAGAACCATTGACGTCCAACAACCATTCGCAAAACAATGGAATATCTTCACCAATGATCGTCCCAGAAATCACTAGAGAGGTTCCAAGATCGAATACATTGAATGGAACTGGGAGTTCATTTTTTAAAATCTGCGCTAGGTCTATAACTTTAAATTGGTTAGTTACCAAATCAAAAGAAATCAACATATAAATCTTATAAATAACACCATCCTCATTAGTTAACTTTTCACTCCCAGTCCAATAGATAAAACGACCTACAACTGCATGACTTTTACGTTTCAATTTGATAGTTTCACGAGGGGGTGGAAATTTTCAAGGATTGTCCACCTTAACGAGTTCAAAGAAAAGACAGACACATACCAGAAACCACTTTCGAAAACAGGATAGGAGACCTTCACGATCGTCGGGTCAAGAGTGTCCGGACGGACGGCAAAACCAAAACAAATCTTTTGATTTTCGATTTGATGCGTGTAAACCGGGACAAATACTGCAAGTGATTTTTTGATTGCCGGGTTCCAAATAACAGTCATTAGATTAGAACCATAGACAAAACACCAAAGACCATTAGAATTGCCAACTGTAATCATAGATGAAAGCATTAAATCTGTATTAAGTGGCGTAGCGATTAGCTGTTCATCTAAAGCTAACACAAAACCTTGGTCACCCATATCGAATGTTAGCGTAAATAAACACTCATCATTACGACGAACACCGTAATTAAAGATGAAGCTTCCACAATCTATACTAGCCTTCCATAACTTGCAAATACTACGTTGTTTGGAGTATAGACTTAGGAGTTAGCCTACGGATGATATCTAGTTGAACATCCAGTGAGATATTGTCAGACATATTTTCTAAACAAAAGCAGAAAGATTGGGATAAAGATATGAAGTCAATAGACCAAAAGAAGAAAGAAATATTTTGTTAAACAAATTGTATTGAAGAAAGTGATTGGGAACAGAAGACATTAAAGGACATGTACCGTGATGTACTTTTGGGCAACCAAATATTATATTCTGCTACATAACCAATATAGAAGTGGTTTGCAAACCATAGCCGTTTTTGTATATGTGCACGGGTATTTACAAAAGAAATGTCGTTGATTTAATTTTTTTTTATAATAATCGACTAATATATAACACAAGTGAACATTTGACAATAATTATGGGACAAACGGACATTAAGGATCGTACCTTGAAAGACGGCTATCAATTTGTGTATCCAACCTTGTGGTTCCAGAAGTATTCAAGCATCCGTTCACGGTAAGCTAAAGCCCAATCTGCATCGGCTGGTCTAAACAGCCACATCAAATCAACCCATACATCCAAGTGCTGCGGAAAATAGTAGATATAAACTTCAACAGCTACTTGAAAAGCTTAAGATAAGATATAAAAGCTTAAAGGTTAGAAGTACTGGTATGCTAGAGAAAATCAATTCAAACAATACCTTAAATATCATAGAAAATAAGTCCTAACAAGCTATAGTTGCTCCATTTGCAAATCAATGTCACACATTCAGAACACCGTTCCTCCTAAATATATCTAGAGTATAAAAGAAGATATAATATACAATAATCAATACCGAGCCTGAATCTAGAGTATGAAAGAAGATATAATAATTTAGATACAATAATCAATACCGAGCATGATTCACATGTTTTTTAGCAGAACATAATTGCATCAAATTAACAAATTTACAAAACCTGATTTTCGGTTTAGGGGTGATAACCCTAATTTTGACTTTCATCAAGGGAACAACCACAAATGCAAATTTAACTAAAATTACAGATTAAATCGAAGATAAAATACATTAAGTAGATAATAACAAAAGATTTCTTCAGGTGATTTGAATTACCTGTAACAAGGACAGGCCACTGCAGAAGAAGGTTCAGTTGTGTGGTGGTGCCGCCGGATGGTGGTGGCGTGTGTGGAGGTGCGCCCGGATGGTGGTGGCGTCGGGTTGTTGGGTGGTTGTACTGGTGTTAGTTGTGATGGTTTATGTGGAGGACAAGAGGTGTGTGACTGTGTGAATCTGTGTTTTGTGTGGGCGTTTTTTTTTTTTTTTTTAATGTGAAATGACAAAACTATCCTTGTGTATAAATACAAGTTGCCCAAAAAACATAAAGATGCCCAAAAAATAATACAAGTTGCCCAAAAAACAATACGTTACAATACATGACATATACCTTCAAAGTACGTACCTGTGTCATAAGTTGTCAGACACATGGCAGCCCCTGGTTGGGTCCAAGAAAAGCGGTGGGCAACCTGTCTATTTTCAAAGTTTAAAAGGGCGTGGTCCATAAACTGATAAGCCTCAGGGCGCGCGGTCTATTTGACTAATTTTTCTTTTTTTTTTTATATAATAGCTGGTTATTGTATAAAGTTAATTTCAATATAAAGTTCTCATAAAATTGTTGTTAAGAAAAGCTTATACTCGAAAAGTATAACTTTTTGAACATTTTAATAACAGGGTACCCGCTATCGCAACATGCGTATATCCAACTAGTCCTTATTTATACATTTAAATTGAAATTTATATCATAATAACGCGTGCGTACATTTTGATATAATTATTTCAGTATTAATAATTTTATCTTTGGCTCAGTTTAAGGAGAATCCTTTTCTTCTCTACATAAAACTACATAAACAAAGACAAAAGAGAAGTGAAAATCATTTATCTCAACGGAGAAATACACACAAGCCAATATCACTTAGCTTGAAGTGATTAAGACAAGGGATAATGAAAAGACATGAAAACGAAGTTATTTGCCTTCAATACGAACTTCAATACAAGCACACAAAGTTTCCATCAGGAAAATTTTACATTGAAGAACACGGTGGAAGACTGATGATCCCTAGGATTTAGAATTGAAAAGTAAGGATATTTGATGAGATATATAAAAATCATCTGGCGAGCCAAATGCATCCGCATGTTGGTATGTAAACTGCCCCATCCTACCAAAATTTGTTGCACATTCTATGAATATTTGCGAAGAGGGATAACTAAGGGACATTCTTTCTTTATTCAACTTCTTCCATGTTTCTATGATTAAGTTCTTTATATACTCCCTAGCTTTCTCCTCAGAAGCACCTGTTTCATGCATGTAGCATTGGATTGATTTTGGAACATCACCTCTTTCAAGTTCGGCCTAATTTACACAACGATAAAGTTTAAAGTTTACTAAATTTGTAAGGGATGCATGATATTCTAAGCTTATCGAACAAAATAGAGAATATTTATGTTACTTACCGTTGACGTCCCCAAGTCATCAGCAAGACGGAGGATCATAGACGAGTAGTGGACTATATTCTGCAAGGCATCTCCAGTAATATCACTTGAAGTGAAGAAGTATATATTTGAAAGTATTGTTGGAAGTGATATACTAATACATGAGTTTTTCAAGTATTCTTCGAGAGTTGGGTTATATCCACTGTGAAACCATTGTGCCTCCATGAGGGCTGCGTCACAATAATCTTCCCACTGCCGTGTAAAAGTGCAATATGGTATCATGAAATTAACTGGATAAAATATTTTTAACAGTTGATTAGTAAAGCCTGTTGGAAATATGAAGCTACATTACCGCCTTTCTAACATAAGGTATAACAAGGAATTCTTGGTTTCTCATGGTGTCGTATGCCATTTCATTGATGGTATTGTAGAAACCAAAGAAGCATAACTTCATATAATCTGGAAGTTCTTTCATGGCATTGATGTCCCATCTAAATAAAACATCATAGAACTATATGTTAATAAAAAGATTATGATAAGTGTTTATAAAACTATTTCTTGCAAAACTAGCACCAACCTTTTCACAGCTTTGGTGAATTGTTCGAGTTCATCCAATGTACCATACACATCATATATATCATCTATGACATTTATTATAGAAATAAGCTTTGTGATGTTTCTCCTTAGAACACCTAATGATGGTTGGTAACTGGCACCAACAGCCCACATAAAACTCTCCACCAACCGGTCTCTAGCAAAAGTGAGCTTCTTGTTCCAACCTAGACCATCCCACCACCTATACCAAGGGTGTAAATTTTTGAGAGTAAGGTAGTGAGAGAGAACAAGAAATCTTGATACTTAGGGAGTGGTCTTGTTAGTTTGGTGCTTTTTTCTCTGTTATTGTCCTTTGGTGCTTTGTATTTTAAGTCTATCGCTATGTTTCATCAATGAATTTTCATTTTCTGTTATGAAAGATAAAAATGGCCTAGTTTGATGCATTATGCTAAAAACAGTTCTAAGAATTAGGGAAAATAATCTGTGTTATTGGCAGAACATAAGTTGTGCTCAACAAGGATGATGTGATAAATTCAAAGCCTCTTTATTTCTCCTTCAGCTCAATTGCTCCCAAAAAAATAATCATACGGCTGCAACTTATGCATTTAATCCCCCTTGGTTCATAATCCTCCTTTCACAATGTTAAGGCAACAATTTTACCATTCCCACAATTACAAGGCACCAAAATTCTAAACAAAATAAGTGAAAAACAACACTTGCGGTTGATCTAAACTCCTATGATTAACTAAAGTACATAAGATCAACCATGCTACTCATATGATGTTGTTGCTTTTGAGTTTTGATGTAGATTACACTACTATGTTTTTTAATCTGGCTACGTTATATGGTCAATTAGTTTATCGTTAATAGGTCAGGTTTTTTGTATGAAGTTATTAGAAACTAAACAATAAAAATGATGAGTCTAGATACGAAAGTGGAAATTGGGTCGAAATATGTAGAAAACCGAGATTTCACAAAATTTTGCAATATCACCATGTATTTAGACAATTACACGTACGGTAAACAAGATTAGGTATTCAGATAGAATGAAGATAAAATGCAAATAAATATGAGATATACCTTGATAGATACTTTAGATCTTCTTGGTGTAATCCTTGCACAATATTGAAATCCAATTCAGCAAGCTCTAACAACAACTTCATGTCGTTTCTCTTTCTGTATGCCTCAATAAACCATATTGTCTCAAATCTTTGAGGCCTCCAAAGCAATGGAAGCTCCAAGGCGTGATTTATTAACATTATCATACTTTGATTACCAATGTTGTTCTTCTCTAACAGCTCTTTAAGACATCGGCTAGTGAACTTTCTAGCTTCATCCAATATCTTTTCATCCACAACCGCATGAAATGATGCCTCATACAAGTTAAGCATTCCTACAATGTCCTCGCGTACATGGGCCTTCAAGTTTCCCGTCTCATCCTTGATATCATGGAATATTTCTGGACAGTAAAAAGAGCAATGAATCTTCAGAATCACTTGTGTTGTAGCTTGCTTTATGGTTAATCCTCACCAGCTTCTGTTAAAAGTACATTTTGAAAAAGAAAAAAAAAAAAATACCTTGAGGGATATGATAGCCATGTTGTCTTAAGAGTCTAAAGCTAAGGGCTTTAAGGTTAAGATCCAATGTGTTCCAGTTCTCATTATCTTCGTAGTAGCACATGTAAACCATCTTCAACACATTACTTATCTCATCCGTGAAGTGATAAGATATCCCAAGTCTCTGCAAATCATCAATTAATGCAAGTTTATTCAACACGTACTCCATCGTTGTGCCATCCGATATCATCGTCCTCACTTTTTCTTTCAAATTGTATAATTGCGTCTCGTAGTTTTTGCCCTACAGATGAACACAGTTACACAAATAAATGAACACAATATATTGAAACAAAGATGTAATTATTTGTTGAGTTAGTGGCTGGAAAGAAAACATACCACATAGTTGTTAGTAAGTGACTGGAGAAAATCAGAGGACCATAATGAAGGGGGATAGTTTGCTGATCGTCTAACAATAGGTGCACTCGTGTTACCACTTGCCATGGTTGCAGGTTGTGCTGAATATGATTGTCTTTGTAACCCCGCTATACTAGTATTCTTTTGACCATGAGAAGAGCGAGCAAAACAAAGAGTTGCACAAGAAAAGCATGTTGAAGCCATTGCAATAGATATGATGAGTATAATTATTCTTTTTAACTCAGTTGAGGACTTACGTTTGCTTCATGCATATATAGTTCATTAAAGCAAAAGTAATTGAAGTTAACTCATAGACAAACCACAAAGGTGTATGTCAATATATAGAAACTCCATCCAAGAGTAGAGCCTATTTGTGGGGGCTTGACTTTTCTAATGAGATTTAAGTTACTATGCTTCTCAAAATTATAGTCTTCATTTTCATTTTGCGATATTTTAAAATATAAATTTTCTTCTTGTATTAACTAATCAGAAAAGAGTTTGATAGGTGGGAATAAGGGGCGGAGGCAATGAGGGACTAGTGGGTGCTAGGCCTTCCCTAACTAGCCCAATAACTCCATTATAACATAGCCCAAAAGCCTAGTATTTTAAGAATAGTAACAATCTGCCCGTTCCAATATTACCGATTCAATATTGCATTTTTGGATAAAAAAAATTATAACTGCTAATACTTAAGAGTCAAGAGGAAGACGAGTGTAACAAGTGAATAAACAGATCAAAAGAATTGTTTTTCTGATAAGGTATTGAATGCTTTTATTGATTGTTCTTTCATTAATGATCACTATTACTTATTCTTTGAATCTTTGTGTCTTCAATTCTTTGAATTATTGAATTGTGATTTAATCGATAGTTTTCATTCTTTCATTAATGATCACTTCATTCACTTGATAACTATTAAAGTATTAATTGCTTGTAGCCTTGTATCATTATTAATTTATCACTTGTTGTACGCTTGATTACGAATTTGCCATAAAAAATTATTAGTGATCATATTAACTCGTAAGATAAATAAACAGAGCAAACTATTTGATGTATATGTGATATAAGTCTATGGTAAACTAGTGTATGTTTAAGTGCTTTGAAAAGTATATGATATGTTTAAATTGCATAGAGTGAAGTTTTATTGATGTGGTTGATGTTTGAAATTATATGAGTCATAGATGAAATAACTTGTGGTTAGTATCAGATGTAAGTTGTATGTTTGTTTGGATGAAGAATCTATGAAATTTGAATTGATGTCTAAGCAAATAAGTATGATCTATGTGAGGACTAATGACCAATATATGGTCTAATTGGTATTTCATGTTTAATGAATGATGACAATGTGTAGTAATAGTGATGGAATAAAACGGGTTTAAGTACCTAATGTATAAATATAAAAATGTGACGAGATTTAAGTTTATGATAGTGAGAAGATGAAATCATGTTACATAGAAACATGAGAAATAAATCGTGATAGCTAAACGTGAGTAAATATGATGAATAGTAATGACGCATAAGAAAGGTTGCGCTAGAAATCTTAAGTGATATAAAATGCGCAAGGTGAATTGTAAAAACATGAATAAAATCATGTTAATATATTGGAATGTGTATGATGAGTAAAATGAGGTAAATGAGCATAAACCTATGTAAGATTTATATACGGAAGAGTCGAGTAGACTAAATATGTAATAGTATAAATGGTTTCTAGGGTCAACTTGGAGTTGATGGGGAAATGTAAAGTGCAATGTAAGGAAACATAGTGAGAATTATAAAATAAACAAGCATCATATAAATCATGTATTAAATTAAAATGATCTTAATGGTGTCTGTGTGTTAAAATTGCTTAAGGCAAAAAGAATTGAAAATGATGAAAGTACTTTTTGATAAAAGTACATGAATAGTAAAATGTATAAAAATGTGAATGTGTTAATAACTTGGATCCATTATGTTTTTATAAATGACTTGGGGAAGCGTTATAGTGGTCGTTACAGAAATCCTCCGGAGGAATGCATTATAGTAAATCCTACAAATGCATTACCATAAATCTTATGGGATATGTTATAGTAATACTACGAGATGTGTTATAGCCCCGAGTAAGCAAGTGAATGTTATAGAATCCTTTGGGATGATTTGAATTTGCCTTTACTGGCAAGATTTTCCTACTTCTTTGGCTTATGTATTAATTCCCTCAGGAAAATGTTATAGTAAAATGGATCCTAGGTTAGAAATGAGAAAAGTGAAAATTGGAAAAGTTTGACTTTTTAGTCAATAAATGTGGAGTAAAAAATGGCAGAAGGTGTAATAGGAGTATGAATTTTGTGTTGGAAATACTTAAGTAGGATGAATAATAATCTCCTTATTTAAATATATTGGGACACCTCTTCATTTAAATAATAAATTGTAAATTACAGAACTATAAGTTTATAATTCTTTACTTACATAAATTGGGACGCCTCTTTATGTAAATAACAAATTGTGAATAAGTGGGCTTATGTGTTCCCGGTATGACATGAGTACGGGTAGAGGAGTAGAAAGGGAAAACTAAAACAAGATAGACGTCATAGGAAATAAGATAAGTGTGAAATGAATTAGGTGGCGACTTTAAAGTTTGAGATGTAAATGTGAAACCTACGATATAGGTGCTTAAGTAAAGGTTAAATAGTTAAGAGAAAGTGAGTTGACATTATGAAAATGTCATGTGACAATGAGTAGATATAAGAAATGACCGTGATAGATGCTAATTGGACGTTTGAAAATTTTGTAAATATTATTCAAAGTTTGGATTATGTAAAGTCAAAGTAGTGAAATTTCCTAGTATTGTTAAAAGTTTTAGAAAATGAATGAGTGGGAACATGGTGTTATAGTGAAAAAGTTAATAGAATGATTGAATGGCTATGGTAGAATGTGACATGAATCACATAGTTTCAATAGAAAAGGGTTGACGTTCAAAAAAATAGAAAAGGGTTGAAATGGGATAGTAATAAGAATGAGATAGGGCGTTTTAAAGCTAATGGTTATATTATAGTATAGTTAGTGTTGCAAAATCATGTATATTGTTGCAATTGAATATATAGTTTTGGGCATGCTAAGATAAAATGAGGATTAAGATGTGGACAAGTTTTGTGTATGGACACAAATATTAGACAAAAAGATTTCATGGATGAAATCTAAATAAGGGGGTAGATTTGTAACACCCCAAAACCGGTTTTTAGGCATTTAATTATGAGTATGCCATCGAATGAGTTTGACTACGACTTTTATAAGCTCAAAGGCTTTATGTGATTGGTTGGTCAAACCCTATATTCAAACTATAAGTCAAAGTATCATGTAAATGGTTATATAAGGTATTTAGAATCACAAATATAAGAGATAAAGAATTAAGGGACCATAGTTGCCAACTACGCAAACTAATAACTACTTTATCCTAGTTTTCTCTAGACAACTCTTCATTTGTGTAAAGTGTTTTTGTGTGTGTGAGGTGATTAACCAACAAAGAAAGAGAGGGAAAAACATGAATTTCCAAATGATCAAATAATGAAGAATTAAATATTTATGCAAGTATCGAGTTCTTAGCAATGATCCTACAAGGTAAAACTCTTATTGAGTTGAATTGGTGAATTATGAATTAGGGATTATATACCCAATATTGGGGGATTTGGGTAAATGATGTTCTAAGCTAATTAATGAGGTTATAGTGAAAATGGGTTAAGACCCACTGAATGGGTATTGGGTAATTAGTGATTTTGGATGTTTTAATCATATGACCAAACTATGATCATATGATTAGAGGTTTATTTTGGTGGCGTAAAACCTTGTTGAATTGTGCCACACTATTGTGATAATAGGTTTTGATGTTGATTATGGTTTCGGAAGCAAGGATGATGATGGTGATAAATGGTAAACTTAGCTTGGAGCTAAAGTAAGTAAAAATGATTATAATATGATGTTATGTTGATTTTTTAACATGTATGTGTTATGTGTACGATTGTGCTAAGGTATAGGAGGCTTTGGTTTATGGTACTTGGATTAAAGTAGAATAAGGAGCTAGTGTAACATAACTAGCCATGTTGTGTTAGACTAGTATGGAACTAGTTGAGATATGTGAAGGTTAGATAAGTTGTGAAGGATGTGGGTAAAGTGATGATGTATATGTCATAGTGCGATTATTTCACGATTAAAGTGTTTTATGCAAGTTATAGTATGATTAAGTCATTTGGACTAGTATTTGGATGCATATGATGCTTATTATGGATGAATGGTATATAATGCCATGTTATTACTCGTTTTACATACTAAATGTAAGCTTACAATTTAGTTGTTGATGTTTTTGTATAGGTTGTTCTTGATGCAAGTAATTTTTGGATGTAAAGATCTATGGCTAAGAATTATAAGGTTTGGAAGCGAGATGGACTATGTATATGGGCTTAGTACTAGATACCGAGCTTAAACAAGGTTGAACCCCCAAAGTGTCGTAAAATGATTTGTAAAAGATGTTGTTAAAAGTCCAAGTCCAAGTATTGGTTTTGAAGCAATGGTCATGTGTGTTGTTTAATTAAGTTGTATGCAAAATGGGTCAAAACGGGTGTTTGGCATAAGACCATAAAGTATGTTTCCACTGGTCATTTAAACCAAGTGTGTATTTGATAGTGAAGTATATGTTTTTTTAATGATTTTTGGAAGTTATTATGTTTTTTCGTGTTATAGAAGTCAGTTTTCCGAAAATAAAGCTAAATAAAGTTTTTTTTTTAGTAAAAGTTGATGCAGGTCCATACAGCCATATAAAATTTCTCATACGACCGTATGGTCCAAAAAGTGGATTCACAGAATTGCTTAGATGACCATACAACCATATGAGATTTCTCATACGGCCGTATGCTATAAAAAGGGTGTTAACCATTTTTTTAGATGACCATACCATCATATCAGATTTTTCATACGGCCGTACGTTATTAGTTTTTTGTCGGCTTTCTAAAAATCATATAAAATTAACTGTAGAGTTCCATTTGGGACGAACCACCTACGTCTTGAAATTAATTAAGTTTACTTTCATTTAAAAATACTTATGAGGCTACATCTTATCAAAAGTATATAAGTATACTTGAAGAGTATCAGAAGGTTGGTTTCGGACATGTCATTTGTTAAAATGAAAAAATATTAGTGTCAGGAAAGGGGCGTTTCAAAATTGTGGTAAAATTATACTAGTAACCCACTGTAGGATTTGTGTGCAAAAAACAACGACTTTCACAGTTGGTACTCATAGAAATGTCGTTGGGTCTAACCGGTGCACACTCAATAGAAAAAGCAAGTTGGAATAGGAAAATTAGATACAAAATGAAATTAAAATGACAAGAATGAGAATGTGGAATATTATCATAGAGGTTTAAAATAGTAATCATTCAGTGCGTATATTTATTCGGGATAAATATATAAAAATACTTAAAAGGCGAAACCCCAAACCCCAAAAGGGTCCTGGGTTTCGGCTGACCCTCCTAAGAAAAAGAGGGAGTGAGTTTAACTTATTGTCAAACTTGTGTACTTAATAATAATTAATTATGTATTCTATTTGTATTAGGAATGTCTTTGATACTCTATAAATATAAAGACAACATAAATTAGAAAGCACTTGAATCCTCTATAACACTAATCAACTCTCTCCCATCTCCCCTCTTCATTCGTCGACCAGCTATGGGTTATCAAACCTTTAGTCGACTTTTAGTCCACTCCCTAGTTGACTCGTATACTCCAACGTTGCATCAGATATAGCACTGGTTTTACTTGTGCAGTACTGGTGGATACCTAAAAAACCAACACAGGTGATTCTCCCAAAAAACCGTTAGGCGATTGATTAAGGCATCCAAGAAGATCAAGAAGGTGATTTCGTGCAGCTAGAAGATTACTTATAGTTCAAAGATAACATGAACAAGTAAGTAATTCTATAATCACCCTTTTATGTATTTAAGTTACACCACTGATTAGGAGATATGTATATTATGGATTTGATTTGCATGGTCTTTAACTATATATTTTCTGTTGTGCATGTTTTATAGACCATGCGGTTGAACAACAATACCCCTACAATTACTACATTGGACTTATAAAAGGCTTTGATATCTGCATGCAATTGTCCAAAAATATGTTGTCTCAATGTAAGGCACAAATTTATTTATGAACCCAACATCTCTTCAGGTCACAACAGATGTGGGATTTTTCTAGGGTTTCACAATCACCTCCCTCACCATAAAGATTCATTGTCCTCGATGAGAATTTCTCAAGCATCCCGAATGATTCAGAAGTGGCTCTACACCAATTGTAACACCCTGCATACAAACTACTCAGAAGTGGCTTTGATACCACTTGTGAGACCCCGCATACAACAATTACAATATTCTTCGCTTTGCCCAAGCATGGCACAATGTTTTTGTGACCTTGTGAGGACTACCAAAGAGGTCACCCAACATGGTACTACTCTGACCTTGCATGCTTAACTGTATAGTTTAATTTTTTTTTCGCAATTGGCCAAAAAAATGTTTTGTGTCATTGTAATACACAAGTTTACTTATGGACACAACAAATCTCCAGGTCACAATTGATGTGAATTTTCCTAGGGTGTCACAATCTCACTTGTAGCTAGAGCTTTTAAATCCAAAATCAATAGAATACTCGTATACATTTCGGTTCAACTAAAAACCATTACTTCAATATTATAAGAATTTTAAATGTCTTATCTCATACCATTATGGCACGTGTTGTTAGAAACTCTCCCACTTAAATTTCAGACGACCTCATTAGGCCTACATAACCATGACTCACACCCCAGGAGATGCACTAGCTTCATGACCATCACACCCCAAGAGGCTATGACTCTAATACAATTTGTAAAGCCATCCGAAGCCAAAAGCAATGAACTACTAAAAAGTTTTAGGTTCAACTAAAACTATGGTGGAAAAAGACTAGTAACCGACTACTTTAGACTCATAAGTAACTCAAACTTCTTATCTCAAATCGATGTTTGATGAGTTGTTACTAACTGCCTGATGTGCTCGGTTGGTGCAAGTTTTAAAAATTTATAATCACGAATTAACCGAATAACCTATTAACACATACGAGCAAGTATACTCGTCCGCAATAGCAAAGTTTGGTAAGTCGAGATCGTCCCAAGGGATTTTTTGTTTGAAATAGATTTGATTAAAAAGTTTCTAACAAGAAAGCTTGTCAAGGCCTCCTCAAATAAGTGCTCTAGTGAAAATATGAATCAAGAATATAAATATATACTTGTGTGTAGTCTTATAATCAACCATAGATAGTGTTCCTAAAGGTTTGGTGTATACTCTTAGTATGATGCACAAATCATAAGCAAATGATTCCCCAACCATGGTATTTGTTTGTAAAAATCATTCTAAGAACAAAAACATTTAGGTAATCCTTTCGGTCCTTATCCCAATGATTATCCTATAAAAGTTCCATTTGTTTGCAACATGTTCTCATTCAATTTGTTCTTACGAATCTTTCGACCCTTCGTGATGAAAATGTTCCTAGTCTTGTTTTAATAAGCAAAACATGGTGGTTGTCACTCACCATATCCCCATACTAGTTTGTCACTTCACTTTTGGAATAAAACACAAGAGAAATCCTTTCGGTCCTTTTTCTTAAAACATGTTTTATTGACAAATCAATCCAAGACTAGTATTTTTCCAACAAACTCATTTAAACAAGATCATATATACATGCATCACATTTTGAGAACACTATTATGATTAATCACATTCCAACACACAAGTATATCACAAACTACTCCATGAAAACAATCATATCTAAACACAAGTCATAACAAGGTAATTCAAACAATTCAAGAGAATAGATTTCCATAACAAAGTTCATAGAATACCTAAACTTTTGTGATTACAAGAATTAGAAATCGTGGATTGTAGCAACCACGCGCCTCCAATCACCTAGGATCACCGCACAACTTCAAATTACCGAAACAATGGACAAGAATGGTTCCCTCCTTGCTCCTGGGCGTTTTTCAGTAAATACTAAGCTTTTGGGGTTGAAATAATAAGGGTAGTATTAGTTTTGGTGTAAACTAAAACTCTTTGGTTGTGTCACACTTAGTATACAAGTATTAGGTCCTTTATATAGCCAAAGCTCTTGCTTAACTGCCCAAAAAACGTTCTCTCCAAGTTAATATCAAGAAATGATCGGACTCCAATGATTATGGGGAGTTAAGGCAACAATAAATGCGATTTGTGTAACTGCAGTGCCAGAAACCGGATCGGTTAATTGGCCGACCGAATCGGTTAATGTTTTGACCAACTGCCCAGCCGGATCCGGTTGCGGGTTGCGACCGATCAGCTGGGTTTTGCTATTTTGACTTTTTCGTTGACTTTCTCCTTTACGCTTCATTCTTTGCTTACGTTGATGATTTCCAAAGCCAAACTTGATCTTTCCTTGCTGTAGATGCTTAGAAATCACTACGCTTCCATATCATTGAGTCCACAAGCTTCCAATCTCAACTTCCTTCTTTTAGAATCTTCCAAATGTGCATAAAAACTTCATTTCTTCATTATTCGCGATACCTGGCTACATATACATACACAATACGCATCTTTGCACTTTTGCAACAGTTATGAGTAAATATAGCCGAATATCATGCACAAAACTGACAATAACGCTACTAAAAACATGTTCATTTTAGACGTTATCAAATTCCCCAACACTTAAGCTCTACTCGCCCTCGAGTAGGTCTAACATTTGCAAAGATTGATTTCAATGGTCCATAACACCATGGTTCCAGAAAGATGTAACAATTATCAATAAAGATAATTATTATTTTGCTTATAATATGTGAAAATCTTCTAAAAATGAACCAAACACTTTAGATAACATAACTAGGATACCTCACGAATGGCTTTAAGATTTCACTCAACACTCATATATTGGTGGGTATATGTAAATCACTCAATGCCTAGTCATGATCAATGCTTTTTACCATAAGCTTGTACAAGTATCAAAACAAAGAAAATAAATTCATCAAAGAGGTCTTTTATTCGGGTTATAACGTAAAGGCTAAGGGTTCATAATAGGTATGGTTAAGGCATGGGATAATTTATGAAATTGGTTTTAAAATAAAAATAAAATCAAGTCCAAACCTCCATGTTGCTAGTCATCATACAAACCACGATCCCGAAAAATGATTATTACTCCTCTTCACATATCGATTCTCCGCAAAATATGTATAACTCAATTTAGCTCATTGGCTAATCAATATCCATCATATAGCTCGCTTTTTTTTTTTTTTTTTTTTTTTTTTAAACATCACAACTCCCCCACACTTCGTATAAGCATCACCACAAAAATACAAATAAGAAGTATGCATCCTTCGTCTTTGTCGGAATGGCACACACGAATGGCAAAGTGCGGCTAACTCATAATCATCAAAAAAAAAAATCCAATCATTCCAAACAACTAGCAACAAACCAATAGACTTGATAAGGGGTAGGCTAAGGTTTAAAGTGAAATATTTTTGTATTTTTCTGGATTTAACAAAAACGAAAAGGATGGCTCAGAAGGTGTAACTAGGGGTATCTAGTGCTAAAAATGAGCACTAACAAAATGGGTCCATGTGGGTGGTTAACTAACCAATGTGGTTAGTTAATATATCATTAGATGTAAAAATGGAAGGCCATTTGGGTTATACCTAAGGTGCCTCTTATCACTTGAAAATATTTAGATCACTCGAAAATGATTTTAACCGTAATGCATAACTCGTACAAGTTCTAGAATCGACACAATCACCGGCACACTCATAGCAAATATAAAACAAAAGATGTGTTTTATACAAAAAGAAACCTCACAAAAATGTGGGAAAAAGGCTATTATGCATGCTAGAAAATGCTATCGAATCCAAAATGAATTACTTCAGTAATTTGGTTCAAATCCAAAAATTTTCAAAAACCTCATTTTACCATTGAAATCCCAAGTTATGTATTTTAATTATCAATAACGCGCGAAAACCATTAGACCATCAAGGGCGAATTTCTTCTAATCACTTGCATCCAAAAGTTATCTAAAAAAAATTAAAATGCGTATCATTTTTCCTATTTTCTTCCCTCCCCCATACTTAAGTTTTGCATTGTCCTCAATGTAATGAAAAATGACTTCAAAGTAAAGAAAATGGGAAAAAGAAATAGTTAAAAGATACCACGGAATAGAATATGCAATATGCACATTGGGTCATTAGCAAGCCTGTGAGTTATCCAACTCGAAACATTTGACCATCAATAAGCTTTCCACACATCCATCCTGCAAACAAAAACTGCAACACGCAATGCACAAAACAAAACAAAACTACTAAAACTAGATAAAATCAAACAAAGTACGCCAAACATCCTAAAGAAATGAATCAAAAGATAGAAATTGTTTAAAAACACATCATGACCATTGTTTTTGAAACCATAATTCACGAATGATCCATAATCACTCGTCATCCTCGCTCATGTCTTCTCCTTCTTCATCATCATACTCATCATCATCACTTTCGGTTACGTAGTTTTCGTCTATGATTTCTGAACGAACTCTCCTCTTTTTCTTCTTACCTCCAACTCCTGATGATGATCCTCCAACTTCAGTGTCGACCATATGGGGGTACTGGATCGGAAACGGTGCGTACCAGGGATATGGATATGGATAGGGTCCAGGATAAGAAGTGTAAGGAAAAGGATATGGTGGAACATTTGGTGGATTGTAGGGTGGCATCTCATAATTGGCTTCTCGAGCCATGTGTTGAAAGATAGGCATCGAATAATCATTGATGTAGCTGTTTCTTAACATCATCGAATCTCTCCACACATCCCTACATTGAATCTCATCTAGATGTTGGTTCCACTCTCCCCATCCTGAATCAAAACTACTGGACGTACCCATTTGCACGTTCTCCATTGGTATATTACCTTGCTGTCGTGGTGGTTGCTGTTGTGGTCTTGGTTCAATCCATAACCCTACGGTTCCCAGTCTCCTGTTCAAAGCATTACCAAAACCTTTCGCAGTCCACGTTTCACTATACTTTGGCTCTCCACACTTAGCCAATTCTTCATCAACATAATACCCAAGATTCTTCACCAATCTTGTCACAAAATGTCCTCCACAAATGTTACTGTTACTCTTGATTCCCGGGGCTCTCCTAGACAAATATTCTGCTATCTGCCAAATGGCATTACCGTCCTTAGTTTCTTCCAGCAACTTCATAATCCATAAGTCCGGTTTCTGACATTTGTCTCTGCTTCCAAATCTATTAAATGGCCCGGTCACAATCAACTTGTGAAGTATCCTCATCAATGGATTCCTGATGGTTGAAGCATTCCTCCTAGCACAAGTAGGATCTCCCACTTGATTCCAATAAGCGGGAATACTAGGATAATCTTTTTCAAACCTCCGAAGTCTAGAAAAGTGAGTTTCAAATAATCGATGATTAACCTCATGTGGCTCATACAAACCAAGAGCTACACCAAAAGCTGGCAACGTGTAAGCATGATCCCTTCCACAAAGCCTAAACCAAATACAAATCTCCGTTATCAAACTCCGAACATCCACCTTTCTTTCAAAATACATGGTTGAAAAGAATTCCATACACCATTCTCGATAAACCTCTTCATTGACACTGAATGCTCTTTCCCATGACAAATCATTGAACGAATCTCCATCTCCTGGATATACATAAGACGTTCGCATCATCTCTCTTAACTCATCTGCACAATCACATTCCTCAAATAAATCCCAATCAATCACCCTTGGAACCAAACATGTTCTATGTTGTAACTTCGACAATCTTTCCTGAAAAGCATGTTTCTCTCCGTCGGTGAGATTTTTGAATTTTAAATTAGCATTTGCTTCCGTCTTCACACTATACTTAACCTTCTTCTTCTCGTTCCTTTCACAAAACTTCGTAATAAGCGGGTTAATTGGAATTTCCTCCCCACTCGAGCTCCCTACAATAATTCTCTGTAGAAATCACAAAAATAAGACCATATGAGAGTGTTAGAACAAACAGGAAGGTTAGAGAACCCTCTAAGATACATTTCAAAATTTCACAAAAAATCCACACAGAAACCTCAACCGGATTCGGTTGGATCACCAACCGAATCGGTTTCCAATATGTCAGACACCAACCGTTCGGTTGCAATGCGCAACCGAATCGGTTGTGCAGACTGCATAAGGCATTCGCCTTCAAATCCTCATAATCTCGAATTCCTAACGCTCAAACCACTCTTAGATCGCATTCTATCATCCTCAATGATTCCCACATCCTAGAATTACTCTACTCTCGCTTTCAATTCATCAAACATCTAGCATCTTAGAACTCATCCTACAAATCATTAGTTCTAATAATGTGGCATCCATCACTCTTAAAAACATATCATCCATCAAAATGAATCATCAATTGCAACTTTTCTTGTTTCATAAGCACAACCCAACTAATTCCAAAAATCTTATCATCTAAAATCCATTCCATGGTGAATCAACCAATCAATCTCTTGTTGTAATGCACTCCTATATCAATTACCCACTCAATCCTAAAATATTACCACTTAATTCGAATTATAACAAAAACCCCCAAATTGGTGACCTAATATTCAATTCGAATCAAATGTTCTAATAAAACCTTAATTGGGTTAATTGAATGTAAATGCTTACTTGTTTGGGTGCCATGATGTTTTCCTACCACTTAAACAACTTCAATCTGCTCTCTTGGATGAATTTTTGCAAAACCACCTGGAAAATTAGTGTGTGTGTGTGTTTTTGGAAAAATGAAATTTTTATACTTTGGTGCAACCGGTTCAGTCAAGGACACAACCGTTTCGGTATGCTTTTAGCCAAAATTTGCTTTTTATGCGTTTAACATGTTACTTAGGCATTTACCCTCCAAGCAACATTTTTTTACTCAAAAATTCCTGCTAAAGATTCACACAACATTCATTCACTATATGAAATTTTGAACAATCATCCAATCAAAAAAAAAAAAAAACTCATCATGCTAATGAACTAATCCAAACTTCAACTCAAAACTCATAGTCATAATGCATTAAACCAAATTACCTCAATCATAAAATAAAAAATAAAAAACAAAAATCCTAATGCATCAAATCAAAAGAAATAGTTTATGACATTCAAGCAAATGATTGCTTGTTATTATGGTCTTTGCCTTCTCCTCAAAATTCCTCAAAATACTCTTGCCTAAGAATATCCTCGCTTTGAAATTTTCCGGTCAACTCACGGAACGTTTCAAAAGTTTTGAATTTTCTCATAAATCTTCGTCCATCCGGGCATAATATATCAAACTTAACATGCCATGCTCCATCTCCGGTTTGTCTCTTGTAAGTCCCCGACCCTTCGGGTTTCCACTCCAAATTCTTAAGTTGCACCGGTAAAGATCCTAAAAAGTCGGTCAACTTCTTGTAAACTAATATGTTTTTGAATGGGTTATAGAAAGCTTCTATCGCAAATGCACGTTCCATTTCGTCCTCTATATTGAAATAAGGTGGAGTTAAAGGTCCGTACATTGGATTACCGTGGACATCGCGTCCCACTTCAAAACAAGTTAAATCATCATTTGCATCTATCCATTCCAAATCTTCCATACATTCTAAAATTGGTCCTCTTGGTTTTGGGTAGTATGTTTGCCTCGAAATCCCATCGTCAATAGTCATGGTGCCTCTTCCCATGTCTATAATTGCTCCACAAGTTCGTA
The DNA here is from genome assembly GCA_910596185.1 of Chrysanthemum makinoi. NCBI lineage: Eukaryota > Viridiplantae > Streptophyta > Magnoliopsida > Asterales > Asteraceae > Chrysanthemum > Chrysanthemum makinoi. Next base: position 140,599,170 of record OU343218.1, read on the forward strand.
AGAATGGCCTCCCCAACAATAGCGGTAAACTCTTGTCCACCGGAATATCCAGGACAAGGAAATCTGCCAAATACGGTTGATAGCCAATTTGCACTCTTACATTATTAACTTCTCCCATTGCCTTTGCTTGAGTGTTATCCGCCATAGTAAGCTTAGAATGATTAGGTTGCAGATTACTTAGTCCCAAAGTTTTGAACAATGGATACGGCATCACATTAACACTCGACCCCGTATCAGCTAAAGCATAAACTGGTATAGTTCCATTTACTTTGATCGGCAACACAAAATTACCCGGATCCTTTTCTTTCCTTGGCATGCCTTTAAACAAAATTCGATCTCGATCCTCATCCGTGAGATTCTTATCTTCCAACCTAGCCCTCGCTAGCATCAATGCATCCAACTTCTTACGGTAAAGCACATAATCTTGGAGAACTTCTATAACCGGCTTCTTTTCATTGAGCTCTAGAAATTTTTGTTCTAGATTTTCTAAAATAGCTTCTTTTTGGTTGTCGGTTAAGGGTTTGATAGTAGTGGTAGGTGACGATGGTGTGTAATCATTTTTGGTGGTGGAGGTTGTTGTTGGGGTTAATTTATTTGATGATGGTTTCTTTCGGTTTGCTTTTCCCATTTTAACCACTTCCACCTCTTTTTCTTCCATGTTTGCACAAACTTCCACTAGCATCTCTTTGACTCCTTTTCCTTCTTCTAACTCGGTTATATTAATCCGCATTTCTCCCATACCAAAATCTACTTGACATTTGGTCGTGACAAGAAAATCTCGACCAAAACACACATTAGGTTCATCCGCATTTCCTTCTTCTAAAACAACAAAATCAGTTTCAAAAATATGTCCATGAATATTGACCTTTAGATTTTTGACCATCTTTCTTCCATATGCTTCATAGTCCATACGAACATGACCGATTTCGTCAAGAACCTTTTCCAAGATATAATTCTCTCCATAAGCCATATTAAGCTGTGCATCCCAAGCACTTACTCCTTCCACGCTACAAGGCGTTCCAAATCTCATTAGCGGTGAATCATACACCGTTGACGGTGCTTGTGTGAACACTACGACTCTTTTGTTTTTGGGTAGTTGAACATTGTTTTCACATACTTCTTCCATATCACCCGTGTCAATTCCCAATTCTTTCTTGCTTTCCTCCAAAATTCCTCCAATCTTTTCTAATGAACTTCCGGTATCCTTGAACATTTCATCCAAAGTACGAAGGTATTCCGAGATTCCGCTCAAACTATCCATGGTACTAGACAACTTAACAAAGCAAAACAAAACAATCCCCGAATGATTAGCGTTAAAGTTAGTAAAACAAGAACAAACTATAAAAACATATAATAAAACAAACTAAGACATCTAACAAAATTAAAAATCAAATAAAAACTCAAAACCTAAAAATGATAAAAATCAACTCAGAAACTCCAACCGGATTCGGTTGGATCACCAACCGAATCGGTTGGTTGAAAAATGTTAGACAGAAATACGAACCGGATCAGGTTGCGGGTTGCGACCGATCGGTTTGATCGAAAATATTTTTTTTTTTATTTTTTTTTTAACAAAAAATTAATGAAAATTAAGTATCATTAAGGTGTACTAACTCCAGTTAATTAAATAAAACTCTTCATAAACTAAATAATTAAAATAACATATTAAATCTCATTAAAACCAAAACTAAAACTAAATAAACTACCAATAAATTCTACCATTAAATTAAACTATAACTGAGAATAAAATAAAATTAAAATTACTACCTAACCATTACCATTAACTATTAATATTAAAATTAATTAAAACTTGATTAACTAATAAATGACAAATGTAAAGAAAATAAAATAAAATAAAAGATCTAGGAAATGATTAAACCACAAGAATTACTCTAAAAATCAAAACACAATAAACAAAAAAAAAAAATAGACAACTAATATTCGAACCAAAAAAATTTCCACAGAATGTCTAACCGGATTCGGTTGGCTAACCAACCGAATCGGTTAGTTTGTAACAATTTTTTTTTTTTTTTTTTTTTTTTTCAATACTACTAATTTCAAAGAAAATTAAAGAAAAATCCCCGGCAGCGGCGCCAAAAACTTGATGTGCTCGGTTGGTGCAAGTTTTAAAAATTTATAATCACGAATTAACCGAATAACCTATTAACACATACGAGCAAGTATACTCGTCCGCAATAGCAAAGTTTGGTAAGTCGAGATCGTCCCAAGGGATTTTTTGTTTGAAATAGATTTGATTAAAAAGTTTCTAACAAGAAAGCTTGTCAAGGCCTCGTCAAATAAGTGTTCTAGTGAAAATATGAATCAAGAATATAAATATATACTTGTGTGTAGTCTTATAATCAACCATAGATAGTGTTCCTAAAGGTTTGGTGTATACTCTTAGTATGATGCACAAATCATAAGCAAATGATTCCCCAACCATGGTATTTGTTTGTAAAAATCATTCTAAGAACAAAACCATTTAGGTAATCCTTTCGGTCCTTATCCCAATGATTATCCTATAAAAGTTCCATTTGTTTGCAACATGTTCTCATTCAATTTGTTCTTACGAATCTTTCGACCCTTCGTGATGAAAATGTTCCTAGTCTTGTTTTAATAAGCAAAACATAGTGGTTGTCACTCACCATATCCCCATACTAGTTTGTCACTTCACTTTTTGGAATAAAACACAAGAGAAATCCTTTCGGTCCTTTTTCTTAAAACATGTTTTATTGACAAATCAATCCAAGACTAGTATTTTTCCAACAAACTCATTTAAACAAGATCATATATACATGCATCACATTTTAAGAACACTATTATGATTAATCACATTCCAACACACAAGTATATCACAAACTACTCCATGAAAACAATCATATCTAAACACAAGTCATAACAAGGTAATTCAAACAATTCAAGGGAATAGATTTCCATAACAAAGTTCATAGAATACCTAAACTTTTGTGATTACAAGAATTAGAAATCGTGGATTGTAGCAACCACGCGCCTCCAATCACCTAGGATCACCGCACAACTTCAAATTACCGAAACAATGGACAAGAATGGTTCCCTCCTTGCTCCTGGGCGTTTTTCAGTAAATACTAAGCTTTTGGGGTTGAAATAATAAGGGTAGTATTAGTTTTGGTGTAAACTAAAACTCTTTGGTTGTGTCACACTTAGTATACAAGTATTAGGTCCTTTATATAGCCAAAGCTCTTGCTTAACTGCCCAAAAAACGTTCTCTCCAAGTTAATATCAAGAAATGATCGGACTCCAATGATTATGGGGAGTTAAGGCAACAACAAAGCCAAACTTGATCTTTCCTTGCTGTAGATGCTTAGAAATCACTACGCTTCCATATCATTGAGTCCACAAGCTTCCAATCTCAACTTCCTTCTTTTAGAATCTTCCAAATGTGCATAAAAACTTCATTTCTTCATTATTCGCGATACCTGGCTACATATACATACACAATACGCATCTTTGCACTTTTGCAACAGTTATGAGTAAATATAGCCGAATATCATGCACAAAACTGACAATAACGCTACTAAAAACATGTTCATTTTAGACGTTATCACTGCCTAACTTAGAAAATCTTGACTTCCTCATTAAGCCAACATAATCAAGATCCATACCTTTAGAAGATGCATGAACTTCATGCCTTTTTCATCCTGAGAGGCTATCACTTTAATACCATTTGTAACACCTCAAAAGCCAAAAGCAATAGACTATTTAGATATTCGTCCAATTCAACTAAACACCATGGTGCAAACATACTACTAGCCTACTACTCAAGCTTATATGAAGATTATATCTTATCGCCTACAAATGTGAGAGTTTCATATTAGTTGCTGGCCACAATCTTCAAGGTACATCTACATCAATATGGAAACAGTGAAACAAAATATAAATTGTTATCATACATAACATTCTACTTTAAAATTTAATCCATACTTGCATTCACAATTTTTATATTGAGCTAGCTATTGATTTTGCTTGATTAGCATTCTATTTATTTATTGTTAATTACCAGGCTACAAATTATAAACATACACCCGGATACAAACAATAACAACGAATTACATTCGACTTATACGAATCATCTAGCGAACCAACATTATCGCCATGTTGGTATGTAAATTGCGCAACTCGAATAAGGTTTGTCGCACATTCTATCAATATATGCGAAGAGGGTAAGTGGGTAGCCATTCTTTCTTTATTTAACTTCTTCCATGTCTCTACAATTAAGTTCCTTATATGTTCTTTCACTTCCTCTTCAGAAGCACCGGTTTCATGCATGTAGCATTGAATTGATTTGGGAATATCACCTCTTTTAAGCTGGGCTTATTATATAACAAATAGAAGGAATAATTTTGTTTTGCATTTCTAAGCAACTGATTTAATGAGCTAGAGATGATGAATGTTCTTTACTGACGATGTTTGATAAGGATTTAAAACGTACACTTTTAAAGGGTCATTTAAGCCCTTAATCGCCCACTTTTATATCCGTTACTGCTTAATTTCGTTCTTTTTCACTTTTTAGGTCTCTTGGAAGCAAAATGCTGGAATGATGCATTTTTGGACGAAAATGAGTGAATATGCGAAGAAAATGGCTTCGTCCCAAACAGAATTACACTTTTTAGATCAAGAGACTCAAGCTGCTAGAATTACACCTGACGGCGTCCCAAACAGAGGGCGACGCCGTCCCTATTTTGTGACGACTCAGGAGCGAATTTGTTATTTTACACCTGACGGCGTCAGGCTTTGAAGAGTAAGGGTGTCAAGAAGACTTTTCTTCTCAGACGGCCTAGATCCAGACTCAGATGACGTCACTGCTGAAGACTGACAGCGTCACAACCACAACGTGACGCCGTCCCAATGATGACTTTGCCAAGACGAAACCCTAATGGCGGCGATCTGACGGCGTCCCAACTATAAGGCGACGCCGTCACAGTTGTAAAACTATATATAGAATTCGATTTTTCAGTTTTTAGAGAGGTAGACTTGTGGAGTAAAAACTTAAAACGATTGTAGTCCGGTTTGGACAGTATTTTAGGGTTCTCATACCCTATTTTACATCGAGATAAGTTATTTATTCCATTGATTTCATTATGTCTTCGATTGAATGTGTGTATGCTTGCATGTTTAACATGTCCGACTAATTTACTTGTGTGTTTGCTTAGATCTATGAAACCTAGTTATTAATTATTAATTGGTTGTCTCTTATCTTAATTGTAATTGGCTTAGGAGTGCATGAAGCCATCGTTGTGTTTTTAATGCTTGAGTAATCTTTGTTGAGGCTTAGTTTATAGTCACTAGTGGAATTGTAGGCTAAACATCCGAAGATAACCTTAGTGTTAAGTTTATGAATCCTAGAGATTTCGTAGTCATTAACTTTAAGGTAGTCTCAAAGAGTTAGGGATAAAAGCACACCCTACGACCTTAGAAAACACAACGCGTTAAGAATAAGGACGTGACAATTCAACCACCAATAAAAGATAACTAGGGAGTAATAGTATCTAGGTAGACATATCTTTAATAATCATACGAGCACACTTCAATAGACATAGCCTACCCCTTAGTTTAGATAATTAGATAGTAGAGTAATCGGTAGAAGTACCAAACCCCCAAATCCAAACCCCAAGATTTTACCTTTAGTTTCTAAAAAAATATAAAAAAGATAAAAAATAATCTTCCTCAACCTTAACCTTAGCGTAGTAATTTCTCACTAGCATTCCTATTCCCCTAGAGAACGATATCAATACCCGAGGCTTACCCAATACTACACTACAACGGTTAGGTTCACTGCCTAGGGTGTTTAAAAACTTGTTCGACGAAAAGGAAGTTTCCTTTGACCCCGAACGCGCCTTGTACGCGCATCAAGTTTTTGGCGCCGTTGTCGGGGAATAGAATAGCTAGTTAGATTTTTATTTCGTTTAGGTCTACTCACAAGACTCCTATTAAGTGAGAATTTTTCGTTTTTAGCTTCCTTGTAGTCTACCCCCTTCTTTGTGCCTTTGTTCGTAAAACTTGTCCATTGACTCTTCCGTTCACCATTATGGAGAACGCGAATCTACTATATCCGCGATTAGTTTTTTTCATGAAAAAATATAATATTACTAAGGCGGATTATTCAAGATGGTGGGAAGAAGTAAAGAGAACCAGATCTTTTATATGCCCCATTGAGTACCTTGGGAAAAGTAACCAACTCCATAAACCTTTTGAGGGTTTCATTCCATCAAGCCCACAAAAACCTCATCTAGTGAAACCTATGCATCATATGAGCCTTCACCTAGGATAGACTCTCGTGAACAACCTCCATGTTTAGAAACTATTTTTAGTGAGGCCCTTAGGAAAACTGACCAAATGTGTCAAAATATTATGGAAAGCAACCAAGTATTAAACCATAAGTTGGATCAATTACTAGGTTTGGTTTCATCACTACCTAAGGAAATAACACATGACGAGCAGATAGGTGATGTAGATGTGATTGAGGATAAGGTGAAAAGTCAAGACCCACAAGGTATCCCACAAGTCCCACCATCATTTAAGGCATACACACTGCACGTGACTTACCCGGAAGTAGTAGAAGAGACTTTAGGAATCCCGATGGAGGTAAAACATTTGAACTAAAAGCAACTAGAGAATATAGGTTTGAATACTTGTAGTCTCAGCCTTACTCTTAGTTCTAGGGAATTTCCTAGTGTTGATGAACCGTAACCTCAATCTTTACACAATTTTCCATCCTTAGATATACATCTAGGAGACAAAAGAGGAACCGACCCACCCATCAACCGATTTAGTCTGGGTAGTTTTAGGATGAAGGAAGCCATTCACACACCCCTTTCACCTCACGTGGCAAATTGCCACCCTAAGGGCGTATATCGCTACTATCACCCGCACTTAAGCTTAAGTGTAGGAAAAACTTCCCCTTTATCCGTTAAATAAGGGTAGAGTCAAGCTCGTGACTCGAACAAAAACAAGCGCTTCTTGGGAGGCAACCCATGTGTTTTTGTTTTTATTTTTTATTTGTGTGTTTATATATTTTCTTTCATTATTGTATGTTCTCATGTTCAAATTTGTGAAAATGCTTTATTTTGTCTTTAACCTCGTCTTAATTACGTATAAAGGTATTTTACAAAAAAGATAAGTGTAGGGAGGATTACACACGTTTTCAAAAGAACGTGAACATGATAACTACGATTATTGAAATTGATATATATATGTGTGTTTGTTAGATTCAAATGCTTGTATCGAGTCATAATGGATGTTTGGCAGGAACTTTTCCAGATTTTAAAGGTGTAATTTTTCCAGAAAAACGCAGCAGACAAGTTTCTGTCAGGATAACCTGACGGCGTCAGGATTGCAACCTGACGACGTCAGGAGGAGCAGAAACAGCTTATCTAACTTTCTCTCGTTTTCTGTGCTACTTATAAATTTTTGGAAATTGTCAGGTCTTAATTTTCCAGAAAATCTGTAAACATCCATTCCACAAGCATTATATCCTAGTGTAGTAGAGTCATATGTAGTTTTACCACCGATTTTACGCGAAGGTTTCGTCTATTTTATTAAAGTTTGCAGGTTTTATTTATCAAGAAGAAGAAACATAAGACTGGATGGAGCTTTTCACGAATACATTCTTTTTGGAAAGAATTTAACCACTACTTCACACGGATCCTACTGAGCTAATCAGGGGAGTACTAGTTTCTTTCTCTTTTTAATTACCTTGCATTATCATAACTTTGATACTTTCGGGGAACATTGGGGACAATGTTCAGTTTAAGTGTGGGGAGGGAGAATAAAACGAGAACTTTGAAACTATGCTTATCCTTGATTATTTGTCTTGTCCTATTTCATTTGTGTAATAAGCTATGAGAAATACCGGTTAGGGCAATTATAGCACCAAATTTAAAATTGTTCATGACTTGTACGAGTGGGTATTTAGTCTTAATAAAGCGTCTCATGGATAGGAGTTATATGATTAGCACAAAAACCCTTTACCACTCAAATTCCACCCCAAAAATGTGAGGTTCGACCTTAGATTTGTAGGAATTAAAGCATTCACCTTTAATGCTTCGAGAGTGTACAGGTAGTATAATAGATTATAGACCTTGTTTTGTGATGCATCCCGAGATCGCTAGTGAGACTACACTTGTGTAGTTAGGAATAACTAAATGATAAGAGGCATTAGGATAACCCTTGTTTGATACCCGTATTATAATTACTTCTTCTACATCGGTTGAGTAATTCCCCCACACCCTTGCGTTGTACTCATCTTTAGTACACGATACCCCTAGTTAACCCCTCAGAGCCTATCATTTTCGCGGTTCTCGTGATGTTTCGGTTTTCCGGAATATCAATGAAGAGCATTGTTTACAATCCACCCCCAAATGTACACCCAAATCACCTTAGCCTACCTTGTATGCACTCACTTTTAGTGCATTATTGTTATCATACTAAACCCTTAGTTCAATTATCTAGTTACTTGCATGGTTGCTAAGTCGAGTCATATCTTTTGTACACAGTTTTGGGATGATTGGGACTCATGGGTAAAGTTAAATTTAATGGAGTGATGGGAAAGAACATTAAATTCAAATTCCTTTTATTTACGTAATAATGTACTCCAAGTGTTTTGATCTTTTGAATTCGGGTCAAATTAGTGTTAGAGTAATAAAACTCAAGTGTAGGGATGTGCCTATAAATCTCTTATATTTTGATGTTATCGTAGAGGATGGTAGAGTAAAAGTGTATGCCAAAAATAAAAAAAAATCGAAAAAAAAGAGAGTTGAAAAAAAAATGAAAAAACATACGGGCTACCATCCTACATCTATCTTTATATTTATGTATGTTTGTTTCAAAGTTATCTAGAGTTTAGAGAGTCGAGTCTTGGCTTAGCAACGCCATTCTTCTCATGCTTGTAACATAAAGATTTTTGACTTGCCACCACTAAATCGCCTATCCAACCAAACCCTTTGTTTCCCTACCGTAAGCCTATCGTTACAACCCTTTAAAGACCTCCTAGATAGTTGTTCCTAGGTGCTTATGCCAAAGCGGTGTAGGTTTGATCTTGTCTCAATCCTATGGTAATCTATGTACTATGACCGGTCAATGAGTGTTTATCTTCCATTTCCATTTGCTATATTTCATATACACCCGAGAGATGAGAGTATCCAAACACCACTTGTGAGGTGCTAGTATATAATTTCCGTGCTTGTTATGACTATTGCGGGGCTTATACTTGTTATGAATGATGTTAAACCATTGCTTTATGCCCCCTAACTTATAAATTGATTGGCCAAAAGCACATTTGCTTGAGCACAAGCAAATACCAAGTGTAGGGATATTTGATAAGGATTTAAAACGTACACTTTTAAGGAGTCATTTAAGCCCTTAATCGCCCACTTTTATATTTGTTACTGCTTAATTTCGTTCCTTTTCACTTTTTAGATCTCTTGGAAGCAAAATGCTGGAATGATGCCTTTTTGGACGAAAAGGAGTGAATATGCGAAGAAAATGGCTAAGTCAAGATCAAGACACTCAAGCTACTGGAATTACACCTGACGGCGTCCCAAACAGAGGGCGACGCCATCCCTATTTTGTGATGACTCAGGAGCGAATTTGCTATTTTACACTTGACAGTATCAGGCTTTGAAGAGTAAGGGTGTCACGAATACTTTTCTTCTCAGACGGCCTAGATCCAGACTCAAACGACGTCACTGCTGAAGACTGACGGCGTCACAACCACAACGTGACGCCATCCCAATGATGACTTGGCCAAGACGAAACCCTAATGGCGGCGATCTGACGGCGTCCCAACTATAAGGCGACACCGTTGCAGTTGTAAAGCTATATATAGAATTCAATTTTTCAGTTTTTAGAGAGGTAGACTTGTGGAGTAAAAACCTAAAACGATTGTAGTCCGGTTTGGACAGTATTTTAGGGTTCTCATACCCTATTTTACATCATGATAAGTTATTTATTCCCTTGATTTCATTATGTCTTCGATTGAATGTGTGTATGCTTGCATGTTTAACATGTCCGGCTAATTTACTTGTATGTTTGCTTAGATCTATGAAACCTAGTTATTAATTATTAATTGGTTGTCTCTTATCTTAATTGTAATTGGCTTAGGAGTGCATGAAGCCATCGTTGTGTTTTTAATGCTTGAGTAATCTTTGTTGAGCCTTAGTTTATAGTTACTAGTGGAATTGTAAGTTAAACATCCGAAGATAACCTTAGTGTTATGTTTATGAGTCCTAGAGATTTCGTAGTCATTAACCTTAAGGTGGTCTCAAAGAGTTAGGGATAAAAGCACACCCTACGACCTTAGAAAACACAACGCGTTAAGAATAAGGACGTGACAATTCAACCACCAATAAAAGATAACTAGAGAGTAATAGTATCTAGCTAGACACATCTTTAATCATCATACGAGCACACTTCAATAGACATAGCCTACCCCCTTAGTTTAGATAATTAGATAGTAAAGTAATCGGTAGAAGTACCAAACCCCCAAATCCAAACCCCGAGATTTTACCTTTAGTTTCTAAAAAAATATAAAAAAGATAAAATCTTCCTCAACCTTAACCTTAGCATAGTAATTTCTCAGTAGCGTTCCTATTCCCCTAGAGAACGATATCAATACCCGAGGCTTACCCAATACTACACTACAACGGTTAGGTTCACTGCCTAGGGTGTTGAAAAACTTGCTCGACGAAAAGGAAGTTTCCTTTAACCCCGAACACGCCTTGTACGCGCATCAATGTTCCAAAGTCATCAGTGTCGGAACTTAAATATTGTGTTATAGATGATTCGGGTGGTCTTGGATGATGGAAATACATGTTAGCCATTTAGAGAGAGAAAGATAAGAGATGGGTGTTTTCTAGATAGAGAGTTGTAATACAAAAATGAAAGGTTAGATTGAAAAGCACCACCCTTCCCTTAGTGGGAAGGGTATTTATAGTTACAAACTAAACGACCTCCTGACGGCCTGTGGATCAGGTATACAGTGGGTAAAGACCCGTCCTTCCTCCACGGTGTTACACTGCGCTAAACTAGGCTAATGACTAACTAACAAACATGTAAATAACGATATGTCTACGAGCTAAAATATGCTAGACTATAGATGGGGTGACCGACACTTCACTATGGAATTTCCAATTCCTAACAATCCCCCCCTAAGGGAGGTCACCCCATGAATTACATTTCGAATCCTAGCATTCTATTTAATCTTCAGTTATGAGCTCATAGACATCAATTCTTCAATTTCTGAATTCTTTGTGCTTGAGCAGTAATTCTTCAAAGTCCGACTGCTTTGTACTTTTAGTGGAGGCCTTTAACTGATCCACATCTTTGATGATCTTCGAGCTTTCTTCGAGATCATCAGCCACAGTAAATCTCTGGATCACCATTTATTGTGTTGCCATCATGTGATGTTGTGACTTTTGGACCGACATGCTCACACTTTCTGGATCATGACATCTTTTCTTCAGAGTAGCGGAAGCTTTTACTGGTTCAAGATATCTAAGCCAGGTTATGTAGATAGGCACTTGTCATGATTTCTTCAAATTAAGTGTGGATGCTGTGAGCATGCGGCTTTGGATTGAATTCTCAATTCTGATCAGCTGCAACCGTCCAAATGTACCTGTAAACAACAGTTAGCGATAAATCACACGAAAGTGTCTTTGATCACTTTCGTTGAATTGAGGTACACGGCCCACGGTTCCCCGTTGATCAGTACAAGTACTGTGTGTGATCAGGTATAATTCCGAAGAATCTCTTTGACAGGGTTTCGCAGCTGCTCTAGCCGTTCTCAAACCGGAACGTCTCAAAGAAGACAACACGGAGTGAGTGAACCAGTGAATTGAGATTCACTGATTGATGAAAAATTGATTTGAAAACAATCGCGTATTGCTTGAAGAAAGAGTTTTGCAATACGACGAAGGTTTTATGAGAAAGATCAATTTTCAATCAAAAATACTTTTTGTATTTGAAAAGAGTACACATTCGATGTGCTAGAGAAAAGAAGAGATTCGCACATCGAACGGTTTTTCCAAAAGTATTTTTTCAATCAGAGATACTTTTTGTGTTTGAAAACATGAATACACATTTGATGTGCTAGAGAAAAGAAGATTTGCACATCGAACGGTTTTTCCAAAAGTATTCGTCAAATCATTTCTTGGACCAAGGTTGATTCAAGAATGAATCGCCCAATCGTTTCTATCCAGTTGTCACAAGCTTGATCTTTTTGGAAAGATCTCACATGTCACCCACCAAGAGCTTGTTTGATGTTGGCTCTAGAAGGATTTCCATCTTCATCGTGAATACTTTTACATATCACTCGGATGTTCTGGCAATACCACAAGGATAATGCGTAGGACTCTTAATATATTCTTACTTTTCACATTGTGTGAAACAGCAAGTCTTCATTAAATTTGTGTCCTAATGAGATTTTGTGGATGATCTCTTGGCTCTAGACTCAATTGTGTACATTTGGTTCCTAATCCGGAGACTAGGGAGAGGGTCTCCTTCTTCAATATCAACAATCTCTAAGAGAAAGTCGATAGATTATGTAGGTTCCCCGTGAGAATGAAACAAGCCCTTTTAAGAGGAACTTGAGTAGCTTGGGAAGTTTAGTGCAGTGCGTCACTGGGTCCATGACGTCTTGTCTTCAATACCAGTGTTACCTTGGTAACAACCAGTAGCATATGTATTGAATCCGGTTTCTGCCCTAAGGTTGAATTATTGGAGGGCTATTTCTTTTCACCCTTTTTCAAATTCATTTCTTTTTCATTCTTCAACCCCTTCAGTGCTTACCAAGACTTCATAACTAGAACCTTGTTGGGTTTATTCCAGTTCTAGCTCTATCTCAGTCCGCACTCTTCCCATATCTCACTTTTCTCCTTTTTTCATCATACCTAAGGACTCTACACAATCTAGTGGATTGTCCCTGGGTAGATCCCTCCGGCTCAGGCGGGATCGTGGGAACGAATACCTAACCTAACCATCCTTATAACACCGTGCATAAAGTAAATTGGTCGGTCTTTTGGTATTGTTCTTTCCTTCTTGAAACCAATTGAAAAATCATTTGGAAAATCAATCAAGGTACTTGTGATATAATATCAAAACATTTTGTACCTTAACTGTTTTTGATCTTTTAGAAATGCTCCCCCTCAACATGTGCATATGATTTTGAAATTGTTTCGCACATGGAGGCAAGAGTTCTTTGAAATATATTCTTGATCACAATTTCCATGGAAAAAGCCATTTTATTTTCTTTGGTAAATTCTCCCCCTTAATATGTGCATAGTATATTTGAAACGATTTTATCACATAGAGGAAAGAGTTCTTTTGAAGCACTTCCACGATCACAAAAGCCATTAAGAAACCATTAGAAAATCAATCAAGGTACTTTATATTGAAACATAGAAATCTTTGTACCTTGATAGTTTATTTTCTTATGAAATGCTCCCCCTCAATATATGCTTCGAGATTCGAAAGTGTTTAGCACATATGGGAGAGCAGCTTGCACAATTGAATCAAATGATCACCTTTTATCAGATTTTATAATTATATCACAAACTCTCCCCCGATCAAAAATATCAAACCTTTTGAGATTTTGGATCCCAAGTGATTTAATAAGGTTTAGAAAACAAGGGAGAATATGTGCCTGGTTTAAATACTCATCTGGTTTTTGGTTAAATGCTCCCCCTCAACATGTGCATCATGTATTTGAAATCGTTTGGCACATGGAGGCAGAAGTGCCTTTACAAGGGCTAAAACCAATTCCATTTAAACAAATTTGAGATTTAAATCACGATCTCTCCCCCGATCAAAAATTTCAAACCAATTGAGATTTTGGATCCCGATTGATTTAAATCATTTGGAAAAATTTTAGGGAAAGACGTGGCTTGATTTAATTTTTGAAATTGATTGATGAGGACCAAATGTAGACATTAAAGATTGATAGTATCAGGTATGATAGTTTTTAAGAGATCTTTAAGTAAAATAAAGCAATTTCACAATCAAACAAGAACAGAAAAAATTTCATTTTGAAAGATCTTTGTGTTTTAAAGAAAATCATACCATGACATAACATTAAATCTTTAGATCACCACATTAATTCGTACAAACGGACTTTTATGAAGAAATATCGTTTGAAAATACTTAAGTTTGAAATCACTCTCCCCCTCAATCAATGACCGTAGTCGTTGATTGAGTGACTTATGTTTAAAATGAAGTCCGGTTGATTTCCAAAATTTGAGTTCAGTTTATTTTCAAAACCAATATTTTTCCATTTTTCAAAACAATATTATTTAAAAATTGTTTTAGAAAATGGTATCATTCACTACTTTTCCTGCACAAGATACGTTAGGTGGTTCAGAAGCTTCTGTTGTTGCTGTAGGGCTGGAAGAAAACCATCTGTTGATGCAGTGAGACCTCTGACGTTGCATTTTATCATGCCAACTCTCCATAGAGGTCAAATTAAGCTCCGTTTCTTCATTTGATGATGAAAAAAAAAACCATCTGCTGATACAGTGAGACCTCTTACGTTGCATTTTTTCATGCCAACTTTCCATAGAGGTCAAATTAAGCTCCGTTTCTTCATTTGTCAACCCAAGATATAGTTACCCTTTCCTTTCGGCATCCAATCATATTCTAAAGTCGGATCCGGATCGGGAACATTCTTATAACCATCTTATCTGCATACGTTAGTCAACACAAACAGATATATGGTGGTCGACAACACCCAAACAGTAATCGACTAATAAAAGTCAATTCAACATATCAAACAGATCATGTAAAGGCATGGGAATAACGTGTTCATCAAACTCTAATCATCTAATCCTAATAATCATATCCTAGGCACCTAGTCCTTGAACGTAGGTTAACATCATTTTACATTTAAGTATATAGGATAATTTGATAAGCTAGTTAGATGATATAGATTTGAAAACATTCTCCCCCTCAATCAATGACTTATTTTTCTGAAAAGTTTAAAAGCGCTGAAGTCATTGATTGAGTTTTCAATTTTTACGAAAATTCTGAATCTGATTGGTTTACAAGCAACTCATTTACCACCATTTTTGAAAACAACAAATATTTTTCTGAAGAATTTATAGAAGGAAAAACATTTATGTAGGAACAGCAGTCCTTCGACATACTTTCCTCATTTTTGTTTTTAGGATAAGTGCACGAAATATTTGAAAATTGGTTTAGCGCAGCACTTTCCTTTCTTGAAGAGCGGGTTGCTATTTGAAATAATAGCAAGCCATAGTTTTCGCGCGGGTTACAGTCTGAAGTAACTGCAAGCCATAGTTTGACGCCCGGGTTACAGTCTGAAATAACTGTAAGCCATATTTTTAGACATGTTTTCAAAAAGAATATTTACACCTCCTTCTCGAACTTCATCTATGATCCCGTGCCATTATTGAATGACATTTCTAAGACCACAGATGTTATCGATACCAGAAGACATGTCTTTGAAAAACAATATTTTTGGTATTTTTCAAATTTTCTAATTTTTATGGGTTTTTGTTTGTTTTATATTTTTCTATTTTCTTTTTGTTGGTTTTATATTTTTGTATTTTGATTATGATTAATATTTACAAATATAGAGTAGATGATATTGTTTTAAGAAGATGATGATACGAGTACCGAGATAAGGATATCGAGCTGCATGTCGTAGAAGATAGAATTCGTCATCTCTTAAACTTCCACCACCAAAGCTTCCGAGGCTCCAGAATAGAAGATAGAACCCGAGCCTATGAGAAAAAGAGACTTTGGCAGCTTCCCCCCAAGCCAAAAATCCTTATGTTGAGCAGATTCGAAGCTCTATTTCAAGCTTGCTTTAGCCAGGTGCACAAGGAAGTACACCATTATCATCGATCTTGCTGCTCCTTTTAAGAATGATCTTTGTGATTCTTCGTTCGAGGTTATATCATCCAATAGAAGAACAACAACGTATCATCCCACGTTTAAATAGTCTTCTCAAATTCCTTTTCTACTGAAGTCTGAAGCGATCCATACCAAAAAGTTGTCAAGAGACCACTTCCCCCAAGTAGATGAATTGATGCAGTCAGTCTCTTAGACTAGAGCTCACGAACCCGAATATACATATACCCGAAGACAGAGAAACTTATACCATCGAAATAGCAGATTAAGTCCAATAGCCAAAGGATAACCTCGATGTAAAATTTTCTCTCCCCTAAAGAAAGTGTATGAAGCTCAAGAACCCGAAGTACCCGCATGCCCAAAGAGAGAATAACCGATAACATTGAAGAAGCGAGAGAATAACCGATAACATTGAAGAAGTAAGCCGAATCACTGATTATCTTTGCGGATGACAATCTCTGCGGATGTCAACTCCGGAATAAGTGATTATATCTCTGAATCACTGATTAAGCCCTCAAGTGAAATAGCTGAGCGTCCCCAATGTACACAATTCTCTCTCCCCTGATGATTGTGATAACATCAAAATCATCACACACTTGTGTACCTCTTTTATCTTCAGAAATTTTCTATTACATCACTTCCCCCATGTAGTTGGAATAATAACACTAAAAGCCATGAGTCAAACCTTGAGTTTCTCTGCGGTCATGACATTTGTCTTCCCGAGATATCTTCAATCACTTAGAAGAATTAAGTTCATCAAGTTTACTCGCTTTGTGTTTAGATGTATGTCTCCTTCCCCCTTGCTGGTTTTGACACTTCAGAATCAGCAACATATTATAAGCCCATGTACTAGAAATCTTTTGAGAAGATCGCTTGAAGTCTTTGTGAGAATCAACTTGCTGAAGTATAGTGTGAGCAAGTCTAATTGGGGATTAAATCAGACATTTCACCCCCCCCCCAATTAGTGCTCTCCCCTAAACCGACAATCTTTATGATGAGTGCCCGAAATAAAAAGAAGTCTTTAGATTGTTAAATGCAATTCGTCTTTTAGTCTTCTAACATGTAGCAGAAAATGTAGAACAGACTGTAGACTTGACCTTCTTCAAGATTGTCCAGTTGGGGAATAGAAAGTCAACATCTTCAACTCATCAAATGCATTAATATTAACTTACAAATAGCAAATCTCCTTAACTAAGATCCCTCCCAACCAAACAAGAACAGAAAGATGTTCATCAAAGAAATCAGCCCAACAACTAGAAGCATTTTGTCAATAATCTCATTAGCCCGTGTGAAGATGTCAACCAACGGCTCTTAGAAGAAAATCCATGTAGAAATGACCCGATAGGAAGAAGCTCGGTTCTTACATGAGTTTGGAGCCGTTTGACCATTTATTCTCAGATATCAATCAACCATGCAGTAAATTCACACTTCTTCTCCCCCTCAAGAATTGCATACGGAGTTGCCATTCTTGATTTAATAAGTGAAAAACATCCAAATGCATTCTATTCACACTTCTCCCCCTCAAAGGTAGCATATGATGTCGCCATCGTCATTATAATTGAGCAAGTGGAATAAGAAAACAATCAATGGTAGCCCGGTTCACTTGATAATTGAAAGCGCGTGGAAAAAGTATGAAGCATGTTGTTGAGAATGGTCATTGATAAGAAGATTTCTCTTCTTCAGAAGATAATGCGCACTGAAGCGTACACTTTTCTTTTCTTTAAGGAACGAGGCTTGAACTGTTGTGTTCAAACGTCATAAGAAGATTTCTCTTCTTCAGAAGATAAAGCGCACTGAGACGTACACTCTTCTTTTCTTTAGAGAACGAGGCTTGAACTGTTGTGTTCAAACGTCATAATCTCTCTCTTTTCATCTACTCTTGGCAAAACATGTAATCAACCCATTATCCTTCAGTAGGCTCTTTGTCGTGACAGCCGATGGAGAAAACCCAATATGATGAATTTGACCCTGAAGTAAACTAACCCGAATTCGTGACTTAAACTTGCACATATGTAACAAAGAGCGGTGCCTAGAATTCATGTCCTTTTGAATCTATAGGTACTATATACTCTTCAACCAACCAACCATCAAGTATAAGACGTGCATCACCTCTTGAAAATCCACAATTCAATGTGACACTGAGCACTACAACGTAACTGCTTAAAGTGATAGTTATTTTGTGGTGGTAAGAGCCCAATTCCCCCAAGTGGTAAAAGAAAAAGAAAAAGTCACCCAACAATAACTAGATTTCCAAGTCTTCGTTTTTTTGATAATAAGCTCGAACAAAGATCTTGAAGAATCTTCATCCAACCATCCCCGATACCTTCAGATACTAAGTACACTCGCCCGTGATATTTCACTTCAATCTCAAATAAATAATAGTGAATTAACCCCATTGTCACATCTTCTGGTTAAAAGCTCAAATCTAGCCTCCTTTGACGTTTTAAGTGAACTATGATAATGGTTTTCATCCCGACCATGGTTAAAAGCACCTAACCCCGTAAAACTTTGAAATAACCAATCTGCCATGAAGATAATCCAAACACACATCCAATACATGAAGTACACCATTTTAACCCTTCTTCGAAGTAGAAACTGTAGCACCAGCATCAAATAAGATCCCAAAATACACTTTCCTTTCTCCAGGATGGTTCCATCATTACGGGATTTTACAACTCTATGGTTTAAACTGAGAAATAGTTTCTTTCGCAGGATTTTACAAAACCAAGAATAAACCGTAAGATAGATCTGGAAATGCACTTTACTTTAACCGGGATGTTTCCATTGTCACAGGATTTTACAAGTCTATGATTTAAACCGAGAAATAGGTTCTTTCGCGGGATTTTACAAAATCAAGACAAAACCGTAAACAATGTCAGCTTGAATGTGAGATGACAAATTTGGTTTCGGTGAATATCTGTTTTAGGGGAACATGTAGCGGTTCATTATCCAACATCAACAATATCATCAACCATCCAATAAACACTATGGTAAACACATCATTCACGCATTCTGTCAGCTATTGTAGTGACAACATGGTGAAGTAAACCCGATATGCCAAACTCGATCATGAAGTGAACTTCCCCAGATTTGTTACTTAAACTTGTACTAATCCTTGTGAAGAAGAAACGGTGTACCCAATGTACAAAACCTCTTGACGTATCCTCAACTGCGTGAGACACCATAGTGATAGTTACGTTGTGGGTTAAGCTAGAAAGAATCACAACCGTAACTAAATAGCCAAGTCTTTGTCACACTCTATAAATGCCCAAACAAGTCATCTTCGCGGAAGGGTGAAAGAAAGAAGACGAAATAAGTAAACGCGCCCGGAAAAACCTCACTTCCAATCCAAATAAGAAATACCGTACATAAACAACCCCATAGTCAACCTAGTTCCAATAACAATTCCAGCCGTGACAAAATATTTTTCGTGAAAATGTATATATCAAAGTATCACCCTTCATAGCACAATAAGTCTCGTCATCAAATATCATCGATAAATCTCCTATTCAAAACGCACCAACAGAATACAGATCGCCGCCCAAGAATATTCGATTCATAAGATTAACTATTTATCTCAAATTGAAGCACAAATATCCTAATAAGTGTAATTGACCCATGAATAAAATATCACTTGAGATCGATTCATATGTGTATCACAAACAAATTGGATCCAATAACAAATCATTAAACCCGATCTAAATTATCACCCAATATCACACAATTGTGCTCATGAAGCCCATCAAACTTTAGGTAACAGTTGAGATCAACTCAAATATTCAAAAATAATGTCTCATTAGAATTTGTCCACGCAGACTCAGCCCATGAAACCAACTCAAAATAGCCGGTCCAATATTATTCATTAGTGATCTTAAAATGTTCCCTTAGTTTGTTCAAATGAAATATGAATGATCCAGTAGACATTTTTTACTTTTTCGCTCAAGCCGTGAATTTGTATCCTCCGTGAAATTTAGTAATACCAAATATACCAATCATATCAAATATCATCAAGCAATTGTATATATAAAAACTCGGATAATAATTTTGATATACCAATTATGCTTTGTGACATTAGCCTAGCTAAATGTGATCCATCAGCTCATCCAACACCACAACTCAATCCATTTGATCCAATAAGACACGAGCGCCCCAATCAAAAAGAAGAAAATCCGTGCGGCCCATTTCATCAGCCATAGAACCTGATCCATTCCAAGATATCCCATCCAGATATAAATCCTATCAAACCCTAAATATTAGCACATTAACCCTAAACCACACTCAAAATAAAAATGCCTCTCACCATATTATCTGCTCTCACCAAAAAGTACTCCTCTCATTTAGATCTCATCTAACATCAATCATAATCGAACGATTCATATTTATCGATTCATCACACACACAAACTCCTTTCAACTTGATATATTCATATAGCTTCGAAGAGATTCAAGAACACGATTGAACGGGTTTCATCTTCACGATCCTAAGGAGGATTGCGGGTAGGTTTTAATTGTTGATTCTGTAAACGAACCTAAGAATAAGAGACTAACGAATTTGTTAATACTCTATTCTTTTTTATTCGAATATCAATTGAAGCTTAACTTCAACAATTAAATCGATGAAGATATAATTTCGTGTGTTTAGACCATCGATAGTCCTGATGTTTCATTGAATACACACGAAAATAATCTGAGATTCTTTTAATTTATCTTGTTTGGATACTTGATTGTTTGATAGTTGAGGAGTGGGTGTGAGGGTCCTTTGGGTTGAGTCTAGATTAGGTTCAATTTTGTTTTGGTCGGATTTTTTCAGTCGGTTACAATTGACCATGGACCAGTGATGGTAGTTAACTGAGGTCGTGGTATTTTGGTAAATGGTATTAGTGGTCGTTGGGCTAGTTACAGTTTATGCATAAGTGCTTTCATCTTCTTCATATCTTCTTTTAATTTTTTCAGACAAGTCGCTATTTTTGACACAAGTCGCTACTTGACAAGTCGCTTCCATGAGTCAAAACTCATGAATAATTCAAACTGCCTTTTTGACACAAGTCGCTTGTATAACACAAGTCATTTATAAAGCACAAGTCGCTTCACAGGATACATTGAATCAGGACAGATAGGACAAGTCGCTATCAATTTTTTGACTTTTTCCGGCGAGTTATTCCGACCATTTTTCCGACCATCTTCAAAGAAACCCAGAAAAGTATCAAAAGATGCATCCTTTTCGACCCATTTTTACCTCTAAAATGACCAGATGACATTTTTAGTAGACTTCATATAGTGGACCAAGTTTAGACCACAAAAAAGAACTAAATAAAAATAATACCATATTCACAGAATAAAGTTTGGTGCAAAAGTATCACTCAAGATGAAAGTTTTGGACAAATGACTTGACACAAAACAGTAGTGAAATTGATGAATAAACTATGAGACATTTTTGACCAAAAGAAGAATACACAATATTTGTTAAACACTGTTTGCCCAGAATAATAACAGGAAAAACAATTTTCCGACCAAAAAAATGCAAAAACAATTTTAACAAGGTACAATAGACCACAATAAATCAACACAAAACAATAACCTTGGCTCTGATACCATTTGTAGGAACTTAAATATTGTGTTATAGATGATTCGGGTGGTCTTGGATGATAGAAATACATGTTAGCCATTTAGAGAGAGAAAGATAAGAGATGGGTGTTTTCTAGATAGAGAGTTGTAATACAAAAATGAAAGGTTAGATTGAAAAGCACCACCCTTCCCTTAGTGGGAAGGGTATTCATAGTTACAAACTAAACGACCTCCTAACGGCCTGTGGATCAGGTATACAGTGGGTAAAGACCCGTCCTTCCTCCACGGTGTTATACTACGCTAAACTAGGCTAATGACTAACTAACAAACATGTAAATAATGATATGTCTACGAGCTAACATATGCTAGACTATAGATGGGGTGACCGACACTTCACTATGGAATTTCCAATTCCTAACAATCAACAAGACGTAAATCATAGATGTACAACATACAAGCCTCTTCAAGGTCTCTTCTTAAAAGAATATTTAGTTTTATAATTGTATTATGATTCCTCTTGTAAACCCTAGATGTCTCTAGTATATAAAGAGACATAGGGTCATTAGTTTTATAGTACGTACAAGATGTAAACCTAAAAGGTGTGTGTGTGTGGGAACCTAAGCGTAGGGAAAACGCCTAGGGTTTAGTTAGTTAGTGTTAGATCAAGTCTTTGATCTTAATTATAGTTAGTTAGTTAGTTTATGATAATGAAAAACCTTGTTCATAATAATGTTGATTCTATGTTTGAATATTCTGCTTTCATTATTATGTGTTCCTAGATATAATATTAGACCTAGTCTAAGAGTTACAACGATCTTTACAAGTGGTATCAGAGCTTGTGTGGAAACTCTGACTAGGAAGAAACCCTACTACAACAAAATCTAAAGATGTCAACTGATTCTGTTCCACCACCTTCCATCACCTCAATGAGGATTCCTGTCATCAAGAAAGGCGAATATGATCTATGGTGTATGAAGATGAGGCAGTACATTGCCATTACAGACCATGCTCTATGGAATGTAATTGTTAATGGTAATGAAGAAGTTCCGAACCCATTGATGTTCCAGACAACCCAAAGCACCTAAGGCGTCTTACCAGCAGAACCTTAAGGAATCAAGAGAAGGCACTCAACATTCTCTTGTCTGCCATTCCATATGGTCATCTTCTCAAATTTCATGATGCTAAGCAGCTCTGGGCTGCTCTCAAGACCAGATTTGGAGGGAATGAAGCTTCTAAAAGATGCACGAAATTTGCTAAAGAAACAGTTTGAAACTTTCACAGTTGGTGAAAGAGAGAGTCTTGATGCTGCATATGATAGGTTTCAAAATCTCCTCAACATGTTGGAGTTATACAAGGCGAAGTATCAGTTGAGGATGCTAATCTGAAGTTTCTAAGGAGTTTGCCATCTACATGGCATGTGATTGCTACAATGATCAGAGGACAACCAGGATTGGATGTCATGGATTTTGATGATCTCTACAATCATCTAAAGGTGTATGAGCATGAGATGAATGGTCAAACCAGTTCCAAATCACACAGTATTGCTTTTCTCATCATCTGAAAGAAGAGCGTACTTTCACCAAAAGTACTGCTTCTCCTCAAAGTACTGTTGCTCAAAGTACTGCTGTTTACACCCCTCCCACATATGCTCAGCAAGCCCCACCAACTACTACTTTGCACTCAGATGAAGTTGTATGCTCATTCTTTGCACAACAAGCTAGTTTACCTGTCACTTATGAAGAAGATCTAGCACAGATTGAAGAAGATGCACTTGAGGAAATTGATATCAGGTGGCAAGTTGCTATGATCACTGCAAGGATCAAGAAGTACATGAAGAAAACAGGAAAAAGCATTGATTTCAAACCAAAACAGGGTATTACTTTTGACAAATCCAAAATTGAATGCTTCAATTGTCAAAAGACTGGACACTTTGCAAGGGAGTGCAGGTTTGCTAAATATCAAGCAAACAGGACATCTGAGAAACCAAAGCTTGAGCTCAAAGAAATTCCAATTACTGAAACAAAGGCTTTGGTTGCTCAAGAGAAGTTATCAGAAGTTGACTGGAGTGAAGAGTTTGATGATAAACCATTGACTTACTGTATGGTAGCAGTGGAAGAAGTCGCTGAAGAGTCTGTGGAAGAATTAGACTGGAGCATTGCTTTTGATGAGGAATCTGAACATGCTGATTTGGAATCCAGAGATTGTCTAGGAGAATTTGATTGGAGCATGGAAAGTGAAGATGATCCTGTTCAACTTGCAATGGTGGCTACTTTACCAAGTTCATCTCCTATCTCTGAGGTATGCTCAAATTGTCATGATTTTTATCAAAAATTACTTGGCAGTTATGTGATTAAAAGAGATAATTGTGTTAGGGCTAGGTCTGAGGTAGCTGGTTATCAAATAACCTTAGAATCTATGGAAGCTAAAATCTTAACACATGAAAATAATGAAGTAGCTTGGGCTGAAAAATATGCACAACAGGATTATCAGTTAAAACTAAGTGAATGGAAATTAAACTGTAAAATTTCTAAAATAGAGAAACTGACTAAGGAAAGAGATGATTTGTTAGCTAAGTTTGTTGCTTGGGGTAAGTCCGTCTCACATGTTACCTATATTCAAAAACAGAGAAGAGCTTACATTAAAACTGGCTTAGGTTTTGGAATGGACTTTGATAACATAGAAGAGAATCAAGCTGATGATGACCTAGAGGATGTAACCACTAGTGATGATGAACTCATTAATTATGTAGACACATCTAGTAATGAGGATTCAATCAGTGAACCACCTCCTGAGTATAAGAAAGATAATGGTTATCATGCAGTTCCCCATCCCACTGGAAGTCATCAACCCCCTAGGCCTGATGTTTCTTGTTTTGGAGTAGACAGTCTAGAGTTTAGGAAAAAGCTAATTGGTCAATCTAGGTCTGAAAACCCCAAAGAAACTGTTGAAAATAATGTTCAAGGTCAAGCAGTACCTTCAACTCAAAGTACTGCTCCACAAGCAGTACCTTCAGGAAAATCTTTTCAAAACAATACTGCTAAACCTTTTTGGGATAACTTTGGTCAAAACAGGTTTAATCATTCACCAAGAAGGCAAAATAGTTTTGGTCATAGACATAGAAGAAGTCACTTTGGAAGTATGGGTCAAAACTGTGTTTTGTGTGTTTTAGTCCTACTCATTTAATCAAGGATTGTGAACATCACTCGAATATCTTAGAAAATTCCCAAAGAACAGGACCGCCAACCGAAACCTAGAGAGCACAAACCAGTCTGGAATAATTTAAATAGGGTAAATCACAGAAATTTCTCACCAGATCATAGATACCCACACCAGAGAAGACCTTTTCAAAACCTTTAGTATCTCACATTACTTTCCAAAGTAATTGCACCAGACTTTCTCAAAGTACTGCTCAGCCAAAACAGGGTACTGATCACACTCTTTGGAATAGGAACCCTAGGAGATCTCATTACTATCAACCTAGAAGGTATTACAATTCACATAGGGGATCTATATCATAAGAACCAAGTGTTAAAACAGAATGGGTTAAGAGGGAAAGTACTGCTGAGGGACAAACAGTACTTTCAACAAAAAGTGAATCAGATGTTTTTGTGATACAAGAAAAAGAGAATGAACTTGTAAAAGAGAGTTGTGTTGAACATCCAGAAAGTTTTGAAAATTCACAAGTTTTGAATCAAAAGATAATACTGGATCATGCTTTAAAAAATAGTGGAGACTACATACTTACAAAATGTAAGTATATCACTCCACAAGGGGAACACAAGTCAGTAATGGCTTGGGTTCCTCAAAGCAACTAACTTTTTCATCTTATTAGACAGGGCAACCCGGAAGAGGAACTTAAAGATCATATTAGTGTTGATGGTGGTTGTTCTGTTAGCATGACAGGAGACACAGAGGTTCTGTCAGATGTTTTGGAGTATATTAGTTAGTGAGCTACATTTAAGGGGAGGACTATTTAGTATTAGTATAGTCCTGTGCATTGCTTGAGGGGAGGATATTTATACTTAGCTTATACAGAGGAATTTGGAAAGTACTATTTTTTATGAAAGTACTGCTTGGAAAGTACTGCTTGGGAAAGTACTGCATACGTGGAAAGTACTGTTTGTCTTATTAAAGTACTGTTCCAACGGTAATATTGAGGGGTAATTAATTCTAACGGTAACTTTGTTATTATGGGCTGTGATTTTTTAAATCTCACCTATAAATAACTACTCTCCGATTTTCCCTCTCATATTGATACTTTAGAATATTTTCCATATTTCTCTCATCACCTCTATATTATTCGATTATATCTCTTCTTGTGCTCACATATTCAACAATGGCGAATCGTCCTACAGTTTCAAAGCACAATATGGTGGCTAATTTAGATAAAACTGAAGCGAATGCACTTTTTCATGATATCATTGATTATCTTACTGGGTCGCCAATCAGTTATGCTCTTTTGGTGGAGCCGGATATAATTGAGCCATGGATTCAAGAATTTTGGGCTACTGCTATGGAAAATATGGAGAATGATGAATTTTATATTAGAGCTACTGTTGCTGGAAGAACTGTGAAGATTACTGAAGCCTCCATTAGAGAAGACTTATTGTTTAATGATGAAGATGGGGCCATTCGGTTTGATAAGCAGTTGATTTGGGATACTTTTGGACATATTGGTTATGAAGGGTCTTTAAATGAACAAACATTTAGGAAACAACTCTTTTGCCCTCAATGGAAGTTTTTAGTACATGTGTTGCTTCACTGTATTAGTGCAAAAAGTACTTCATGGGAACAATTTGGATCAAATATCGCATCTGCTATTGTGGGCTTGGCTACAGATCGCTTTTTTAATTTTTCAAGGCTCATTCTTGATGGTATGCTTTCCCACATCACTCATGGATCAAAATGGCTGATGTATCCAAGGTTTGTTCAAGTATTCCTCAATAAACAACTTTCAGATATTCCTAAGCCAACAAATCTTTTACCTGTTGTGGTTCAACAAGCCAAAATATTCACCTTTATGGCCAGGAAGAGTGATCAATTCACTGGAAGGGATACTCCCTTAACTACTTCTATGATGGAAGTTGTTCAAGCTGTTAGAGCTGATGATGAAGAAGATGAAGCTAGTGAAGGTACTGCATCTGCAAGTACTGCATCTGCAAGTACTGCATCTCAAAGTGCTGCATCTCCAGAAGGTACTGCATCTCAAGGTACTGCTTCTCTAAGTACTGAAGTTCAAGAAGATGTTGCAGTTTCACCTTCTCCATCTCCACAAAGATCTGTTCCTGCTTCTTAACCAGAGGAAGATTCACCAATTCAAGGAGATGATTCACATACTATACCCCCTAAAGAAATGACATTGGATAATTATGTTTTGGCAAGGGAGTTGGTTAAGTTGAAAAAGACTACTGAGGCTCAAGCTAAGCAGATAAAGAAATTGAAATTCAAGTTTAGAAGGCTAAAGAATTTTGTTTGGCCTTTGGTTCAACATCATCGTATATGGGTCAAATCAAAGAAGAAGGAGCAAAGGCGCCTAAGAAAACCAACGCCAAAAGGTTCACCAACAATGTCCAATTGGGGAGGAATTTAGAAGAAGAGAATTTGAAAGAAGATGTTGAAGGAGTATGAACCTAAAAGTACAAGAACATGAAAAGACCGAAGAACAAATTATTCAAGAAACTGAGGAACAAGTTATTGATGTTCCAGTTCAAAGTACTGAAGATCAAGGTAATGAAAATCAAAGTACTGATTTTCAACAAAAAGGATCCTACAGGCAAGAATTGTTAACTCCAAGGTTGTTGGACTTTGAAGAGGAAGCTGGTCCTTCAACAACTGTACATGAAGAAGTTGTTGGTCCCTCAACTGTTATACAAGAAGAGGAAGCTACACTCAAACCCATCCATACTGCAAGTGATGATGAAACTATTGCTGTAATGTTGCAAAGTTTATCACAACCAAGAGGTGGTGTTAATATTCCAGGAGTGCAAGAAGAGGAACAACAAAGAACTTCTCAACCCGCAATTGATCCTAAGGATAAAGGGAAAGGTGTTTTGGTAGAAGTAAAGAAGAAGAAACTAACTTTAGCACAGATAAGAGCTGCCCAAGAAGCTTTGAATGAATAAGCAGCTAGAAAGCTTCAAGAGGAATTAAATGCTAAAGATAGAGAAGCTCGTGAAGTCAAGAAGCTCGAGTAGAAGCAGCTAAGAAGTTGCAAGAAGAATTGGATGCTGAAGCTGCTGAACCATTAGAGTCACCTATTCCTGTTAGATTTCTGCCAAGAAGACCTAATAAAGCTAAAGACAGAAATGCTATGATGGCTTATCTTAAAAGTCAAGGGTATAAAGGATTGCAAAGGTTTAATTATTTTGAGATGAAAAGATTGTATGATACTGCTAGAGAAGCTTATAAGAAACATGTTGAAAGCATCAAAGACTTTAGAGATGAAGCTACTTGGAAAGAAGAAGAGAGAAAGAAAAGTTTAAAAATAAAAAGAAAAACTGAAGTTAAAGATGTTCAGTTCTCAAAGAAAGAAAAAGTTGAGTTAAGATCTGAGACTAGGGATGAACTAAGAAATTATATCAGAGTAGTAGATTTTGAATATTCCAAAGAAGATGCTGACATGAAGATGAACATATCTCAGATTAGTGCTTTTGAAGTTGTGGAATCCAAAGAAGGGAGTTATCCGATGTTTCATAAAGAAGATGATAGTTTCAGAGTATTCAACAGATTATGGGATTTATTGCACATCATAGATAGAGTGGATCTATTCTATTTATTTCATGTGGTGCGAGCTTACTTCGAACATAATCCATTAGAAGGAATTGGTTTAGTTCTACTTGGAGATCTCACAACTGTATGGGAAACTCAAGAAGAGCGATGATATTTGGAAGAATCAAGAGAATTGGGAAATTGTTTGTTGGAGATTCTTTGAAGAATCTGGAGTTCATGTTTTAGAGCTGGAAAATTGTACAATGATACACATGTTTGCAAATAGAAGATATCCTCTAACAAAGAGATCTTATGAGGAGGGTGCTAGAGCATGGAATGGAAGTTGAAGAGGATAATGAAATTGCTTGCATGGTCATCAATCTGTTTATCAACTAGACTACTATTGCTGATGAGGATGAATGACTGGTATGAATCTTATATGAATAAATTATTTTTGATAAATCAGTACTTTATTCAAAGTACTGCTGATCAAATAGTACTTTCATCAAAGTACTGCTTGCAGCTTGTTAACCAGTTAAGTGATTTTTGAAAGAAACCTTTTGTTAAGTAACAAATATTTTGAAACAAAGGTTGAATAAAATAAATGGTTTTTGAGATGGCAACATCAATAGGTCATCAAACCACCATGGTTACAAAAGGATTGGCTAATCCATGAGCAAACGGCTCTGGTAAAGATATGACAAATCCGTTTTTAGTTGACAACTTGCTAATAAGTTGTATGGTAATCAACTCACCATATCAGTTAATGTGAAGAGTTGGCTAGCCCACAAGAAAATGGCTTGTGGTAAAGGCTGTGGAAAAAACATTATTGGTAATTAGTTCGTCATTAGATAAAAGAACTAACTAGTCTAGAAGGGTACAACTTTTGGTAAAGACAACTCAAATCTGTTGATAGCTGGTGATTTGCTAAAAATCATATGGTTATCAATGTACCATGGTCTTACACACCAAAACATTTCAGCTACTCCAGAGTTAATGGCTTTGGTAAAGAGATCTAAATCCATTAAATTTTCAATGATTCACCTCTCACAGGAGTTAACACACCTGGAAGTGATGAGAATAGTATGCAACTTAAACTGAATTAATGTACAAATTGTCATATGTTGTTGTGTTGTTGAAAAGATGGAGCTTGTCGGATGATGCTTTGTAAAGAATAATTCTAGAGATACTTTGACAAGCACAGAAACTACAAAGATAAAATTCAAAGACATAGAAACAATCTGTCCTTAAAGATGAAGTTGTTAAAGATAAATTCACAAAGGAACTTGAAGTCAAGCTAGTAGAATTCAAGTTAGGGAGGATTGTTGGGATATGAAAGTGCTGAAGATTGACAAAGTACTGAAGATTGATAAAGTACTGAAAACTACAAGTACTGGAAAAATTCAAAGAGTCAAAGTACTGCTAAAGATAAAGTCAAAGTACTGCTGATTGAAGTCAAAGTACTGCAAGAACAAAGAACTGTTATATTCGTTTATAGAAAGTCTTGTAATTCTAGAATATTCTTTGTTAGAATACTTGTCGTACAAGGATACAAATTGTAAATCATTTAGGGTTATCCTTGAGCCTATAAAAGGACCCCTAGATTGATATTAGATGTACGTGACATTATTAGAGTTTTAGAGAAAAGTTCGATATTTAGAGTTGTTGAAGTATCTGCATAATAAAGCAGAGTTAGAGTTATTAATATAATCGTTTAAAGTTTAAGTTATTCTTCTTAGCTTTGTTAAGTAAATTCCGCATACTTAATAGAGTTTGCCCAGTGTTTCTTTGTTAATAACTTAGGATTTATCCGAGGTTATTAAACCTTAACAAGCTATTTAAGTTAGTTTGGTTAGAGTACATCGATCCAACATCTTCGGTACAATGACTTGATGTGAGGAAATGAAGAATTGAAACTATTAAGGGAACTGATATTGTGATACAAGATTTGTTCAAGTACTCTTTAAGTGTTGGGGTATACTCACAGTTGAACCATCGTGCCTCCACTAGTTTTGCCTCATAGTAAACTGTCCACTGTTATGAAAAGTTCAATATTAATGTAGTTATCCCTTTGGGAAAATGGTCTAAAAAATCAACAAACTTGTCATATTTTCCTATTGTAAGGAGCAAACTTTTAATTTTCCTATTAAAACATTAAACTTTTTAATAATCCTATTGTAGGCATCATTATCATTTAATCAAGAATAAATTACATAAATCGTCCATGTGGCTCCAAAAATCTACACCAGTCGTCCTTATTATCATTTAATCAAGAATAAAGCACACAAGTCATCCTCGTGGCTCAAAACGTTTACACCGGTCATCCTCAATATCATTTAATCAAATATAAATTACATAAATCGTCCTTGTGGCTCTGAAAATTTACATCGCTCGTCTGTATAGGTATAAATTGCATAAATCATCCTTGCTTCCATTTTTATACGTTTTTTTGCTTCCATACCACTCGGTCAATTTTTATTGCTTCCATTTTTATACGTTTTTTTCTTCGATACCACTCGATCAATTTTTTTGCATCCATTCTATACGGTTTTTTCTTTCATTTTGATACGTTTTGTTGCTTCCATACCCACTTGTATACGTATACGTAAAAAATATTTTACGATCTGTTAGGATTTAGTAAATCCAGTCATTAAAGAGTCGGTCACCTCAAGTATATGTAATCATTAGAAAGCTCGTAGTCATAGATTATTTAATGTTAAGTAGTATTTAGTTAAGTAACACCGTGGAGGACGGATGGGTCTTTACCCACTGTATGCCTGATCCACAGCCCGTAGGTGGCGATTTGTATAAGACTATAAATACTCTCTACCTCCCAAGGTAGAGAGTTGGAGCTCATAATAATACTTTCATTTTCTCTCACTAAGTTCCCAAACCTCTAACTCTTTCTCTCTCTAAAACCTCATCTTTTACGCCTATTTGTGTTTATGGTTTGATGTGTTCGTGAAATCCAATATGTTACAAATGGTATCAGAGCCATGGTTTGATCATCTCTCTTACATATCCTTGGATTTCTAGTGGTTTTAGATGGTTTTTGAGTTTGAAAAGTTTAGTGGTTTTTGCATCATTTGGATCATTTCTAGTGTTAAAGTTTGAATTTTGGGTGTACTTTTGTGTTTAGAATCATTGTAAGTGCCTGGGTTTTGATTTGGTAAGCTTGAATCACTGTGGCTGAGCTTGTTTTGGATTGAAAAGTGTGTTTTTGAAGTTTTTCTTGCTAGCGACTTGGTTCTCGTAGTGTTTTTCATCGTAGCGACTTGCTTCTGTAAAAGGTAGCGAGTTGTAGTGTTAATTGTTAGCGATTTGGTCCTAGCGACTTGTCTATTGAGACAAGCCGACAAACAGTACAACTTAGTGGATTCTCCACTACGGCTAGCGACTTGGTGATGTTAGCGACTTACTTTCAATTTTGTTAGCGACTTGTACTTAGTATTCTTAGCGACTTGGTGTTAGCGACTTGGACCTTAGCGAGTTGCTCTTTAGCTTAATTGACTGTAGCGACTTGGTGCTTTAGCGACTTGTGTCCAAATGACTTGGGTCTTAGCGACTTGGGATTAGCGACTTGGTTCAATAATTTTAGCTTACTTGGTTGATTTTTGTTTGTAATACGGTTTTCTCTTGATTTAGTAGAATCCGTGAAAGAATCTATTTCCCGGTTTAATCATAGGGTTATAAAATACCGTGTAATCTGTTAACATGTCTACCAACGTACCTACAATCATCTCCATCGTTGTCGAGGATGTTCAAGCAAATGTTCGATACTCGTCCACCCATGCTGTACAGAACTGACTACGACTCTTGGGCTCAACGAATCAGATTGTATTGTCTTGGAAAGGAAAATGGGGTCAACATTCTCAAATCCATTGATGAAGGACCTTATCAGATTGAGACTACAAGAGACTTAATTGATACAACTACAGATGGAACAATGATCTATGGATTAGACAGACCAAAGACGTATGATGAGCTCAATGATAAGGAGAAAAAGAGATTCGATGCGATATCGTGGCTTCTAACATTATACTTCATGGTCTTCCAAAAGATATCTACAAGCTTATCAATCACAACACTGAAGCCAAGGTAGTTTGGGATAATGTCAAGATGCTTCTCTCGGGTTCTGAATTAACTAAGGAAGACAGAGAATCACAATCTGATGATGAGTTTGAGCACTTCAAGATGAAACCTGATGAAAGTGTCTATGAGTACTACGTGAGATTCCATAAGCTTGTGATTGATATGAGGAACATCAAAATGACCATGCCAAATATTCAGCTGAACTCAAAGTTTGTGAACAACATGAATCCCGAATGGCACAAATTTGTCACCGCTATGAAGCTAACCAAAGGATTGAAGAATACAAACTATGAGCAACTGTATGCCTTTCTTCTTCAAAATGAGAGACATGCTATGTTTGAAAAAAGGATTCTTGAACAGTTCAAAACCAACCGGGGAGAAACAAGTTCTTCAAATGATTCAACAGCCTTTTACACAAATGTTGGAATTACCACCAAAGCTTCTCAAGTTATACCCACGGGTAATGGTAATCACAAACTCATTCCCGATCCAATGTTCAAACAAGCCGATGCCGATGCAACATGGGACATTTCATCAATCAACTGGCTCTTATGGTTAAACAAAACTTGACCCTCAATCCACATACCAACAGCCTTCACACTAACAATGAGATCAAATCGCAATCCAACCTTCACAATCATGCGGTTGTCAGAGATGGAAAAGTTATGGTGCAACCAGTTCAAGGAAGGCAATATGAACAGGGAAGAGGTGGAGTAGGTGGAGGTTATATTGGAAATCGAATCGGGAAGGAATGGAAATCAGGGTCAAGAAAAGCCAATTAAGTGCTACAACTGTGGTGGTGAGGGACATATTGCTAGGAACTCGCACATCTCCAAAACGCCTCTAAATGCGAATACTTCGTGAGACAAGATGTTGCCTGTGCAAGCTCAGGATAATGGAGCAGCTTTGGATGAAGAGGAGTTGTTGTTTCTTGCCGAGGGAAATGCCCGAACCTATGATGTGATGTTGATGAACGCCAATTCAGGAGATAGGTTATAATCATCAAAATGCATTTCAAGTAGTTGATTGTGATGCATTTGACTCTGATGTCGATGATGAACGTACTGCCCAAACAATCTTCATGGCTAGCATCTCACCTATGGTCTCTCCAAAGGTCTCTTCACCACAACAGGCTGGCCCATCCAAAGATTCAATCATTTTAGAGGTATTAAAACTATATGATGATGTTGATGAGCAAAAGATGCATAATAAAGTATAGTCTCTTAAAACTTATGAATCAAATATTGATGATGAGGGTAATAGTAATATTGTCCCATATGATCAATATGTGAAGCAAAGTGAAAGTGAGATTGTACCAAGTAATGCATCTTCTGAAGTCAATGATGATTATGTTTTTGATGAATACACTGCATGTGCCCCGATGATTCTTACTCGAATCAATGCCTATAAAGAACGAGTTGCTATTTATGAACAACGTGCTAAGTTTGAGTTAACCACCCGTGAGCATGAAATGGATGACCAAATGCGTACAATTATTAGAAAAAGTAATTTTAGAGAAGAAGTATTAAAACAAGAGTTAAACTCCTTAGAAGAAAAGCTTTCTAAAACTGCTAAGCAAAAACAAGAACTTCAAGAAAATGTTAAAATGCTTAAGCAAGAATTCAATGCTAAGGAATAAAAACTTTTGAATGACTTTTCTAATCTAAAAACTTTGAAAAACAAGCTTGAAAATAAGCTGTACATACAAGGGAATACCATTCAGACTGCTCACTTGATAACTAAGCATAGAGTCTTAAGCGATAAGCATAGCATTCCCATTGTTGACGAACCAAATCCAGAGGTCATTAAAAAGGCTAGAGCCGCTAATAAGGTACTTTATAATGGTAATGAAATCCTTAAGCCTAGGCAGAAACCTAGTTGCGCTGAGTGCACTGGGAAAGATAAGAAATCAGATGAAGTCACTAGGGAGAAAATGAATAAGAAGCTAGAAGATCCTGAGTGTAAAATGAATAAGATAATGATAAAACCCCATGATTACACTAAGGAAAATTGGATATCCTTAAAAAAGTTTAAGCCTCAGACTCTATTAACCCCTGAACAAGTGTTCTGGAAAAAGGATATGGATATGCAAAAAGCTGAAAACCATGTTGAAAAGAATCCCCCTTGTAAGAAATTGCCTCAAGCAACTGTGTATCCTCCTAACACACCAATGCACTTAGTTCCTAGATCTATTGCCACTAATAGCAAGACCTTAATCAGCCTGTATGTTGTTTATCAGCTGTTTGTTGATTTTGAGAAGACGTGTAAGAAGAGAATCACACCTACAGGGATAACTGAAGGGAAAGGGGTTTTGAGCAAACTAAAGAATGTTATTTAACTGAGGTCATGCCTTTCTTTAAACAATTAAAATGTCAATTTGAGAGTCTTCAAAAAGGGATAAATTCAGATATTAAAGAAATGGAAAAGGAATTTGATGCAATGATAGTTGAGGTCAATAATTATGAACAGGAACTCAAATATAATGAAGTTAAAAGGAAGAACTTACACATCTTAAATGATAATTTGATTTCGAGTTGTGTTGCTCAAGATGTGTTTTATACTGTTACTAAGCACTCTATTACCGCTTCTCGATTTTATGAATTATCTATTTCATTGAAAGTTTCCCATGATCGTGTCATTGAGCTTGAAAACAAAAACTCAGAACTAAATGAGAAAATTGATCAGGATGATCATGATAATTTGGTAAAACATCTTTCTAAACTAGAAGTTGAACATTTTAATTTACAACTAAAATATCAACATCTTAAAGAAAATGTCAAAACCTCAAATATCAAGACATCCTCGGATGTTCCAGAGTTTGATGCAGTTTTTCAGATAAACAAACGTGACGAATGCATTCAAGCTCATTGTAACACGATCATAAAGTTGAAAGCCCAAATCTCTCAATTAAAGGGTGAAAAGAATAATGTGACCGCTCCCAAATGCCTCCGCCTTTAGATTCTTAGTATTCTCAAACTTTTCATCTTCAAAACTTAGTTAATGCTTTACAAAAAGAAAATGAGAGTTTTCTAGAAGAAAATGAAAAAGTTAAACGACACTTTAAAGAGTTATATGATTCAATGAAAGTCACTCGTGACAAAAACAACGAAAAAATAACGCCTTTACAAAAAGAAATTGAGAATCTGAGGAGTCAGAAAAAGGGAAACTGCCACTTGTTTTTAATGAGAATGTTGCATCAAAGTCATCCTCGTGACCGCAAATATATCGGATCTGTTAAATACATTCATCCTCATCTTAGGAATAATGAACCTGTGTTTCATAACTATTGTGCTCACCTTAAGGATAGTCTAGAATGTCTCTGTGAGATTGTGGAAGAGGATTTCATAAATAAGCCTCTTGATAGAGAAATTAGGTTTGCTTGCATTCAGGCCAAACGATCTCAAGAGTTGCTAGAATGTTTAATAGCAACATGTCCTAAATCCTCGGGTGCCAAAGGTAAAGCTGTGACTCCTTGTTCTATACCTAGTGCCAAGCATACAAACCATTCTATGCCCAATTTTAAGAAAGTAAACACTAATGTGCCTTCAAGTAGTTCAGATCCCTGCACTTCTAATTCAGGAATGCAAAAAGTAGATCAACCAACTAATGTTCCCATAATTCCTCTACAGAGTAATCAGTGACATTAAAGCAAGCGGTCAAAGCCTCCGTGAAATACCAAGCAAGTTAGGACCTCGCAAGCTAAGAATGTGCATTGGAAGAGAGTAGAAGATCACCCTAGGAATATTAAATTTGAGTTGAATAAAACGAATCATGTTGATTCTAGTATTAGCTATAAGCTGCATCGTAATTAATTCAATTCTGCTACTATTCGTAAACCATGTAATGATGACTGCTTGATTTCTATTACTAATCATGAATGTGGTGTGAATGTTTTGTCTAATGTTGTCAAATGCCCTGTTAAAACTGTTAATGCTAAAAATCAAGCTAAGAAGGCTAAAAGGCAAAGGCAAAAGAAAGTTAGAAAATAGTGGAAACCCACAGGAAGGAAATTTAGTAATATAGGTTATCAATGGATACCTACCGGGCGTAAGGTTAATGAGTTTTGCCCTAAATTTGCTAAGTCAATGCCCACTAGAAAATGGATGCCTACCGGTAGAACTATTCCCTTAAGAAGTGAACATACTTTGAATAGGACAAATATGGACACTAGCATTGCATCTATTTCTAATGATTCCATTGTTTCTACTTCTGATGTGGGTGTTCCCAATCATCGTTACTAACCAAGTGGAACCCATTATTGCATCGGGTTCCCAATTATCCAATTATCCATTCTTGTCTGTGGTTCAACCGCAGATCGCTCAAATCGCTCGGGTACCGGACTCAGCCGCTCCAAGCATATGACTGGTGATCGCTCGCGGCTCATGAATTTCGTGAGTAAATTCATCGGGACTGTAGATTCGAACGACCATTTTGGAACAATTATGGGTTATGGTGACTATGTAGTTGGCAAAAGTGTAATCTCCAGGGTATATTATGTTGAAGGTCTTGGTCATAACTTGTTTTCTGTTGGTCAATTATGGGATTCTGATCTAGAAGTGGCATTTAGAAAACATACTTGTTTCGTTAGAGAACTCGATGGTGTGGAACTATTAAGAGGAACCCGTGGTTCAAATCTATACTCCATCTCTATCGAAGACATGATGAAGTCCTCTCCAATCTGCTTGTTGTCAAAGGCTTCAAAACAAAGTCATGGTTATGGCATCGCCGCCTTAATCACTTGAACTTCGGCACCATTAATAACCTTTCCGTAAAGGACCTTTTCAGAGGCTTACCCAGATTAAAATATGAAAAAGATCATCTTTGTTCAGCTTGCCAATTGGGAAAAGCATGAAATATGCCCACAAACCAAAACCCACAAACTCAGTAATGGAAGTTCTTCATACCCTTCATATGGATCTTGGGACCAATGAGAGTGCAAACGATAAATAGGAAGAAATACATTCTAGTCATTGTTGATGACTACTCTCGATTTACATGGGTAAAGTTTTTGAGGACAAAGGATGAAACTCCAGATGTCATCATCAAACTTATCAAACAGCCTTCAGTTCGACTCAACAATGCCGTTAGAATTGTTCGAACAGACAATGGCACAGAGTTTGTTAACAAAGACTTAATTCAGTTTTATGAAAGTGTTGGGATCAGTCATCAAAGAAGTGTTCCATGAACTCCTCAACAGAACGGTGTAGTTGAAAGACGAAATCGAACTCTTGTGGAAGCCGCAAGAACAATGCTAATTTATTCAAAGGTTCCAATGTTTCTATGGGTGAAGCCATTGCCACCGCTTGCTACACCCAAACTCGCTCCCTTATACATACCTCTCATGGAAAACTCCATATGAACTTGTCCATAAACGAAAACCTGATCTCTCCTACCTTCGTGTGTTTGGTGCTTTGTGCTACCCAACGAATGATGGCCAAGATTTAGGTAAATTAAGAGCTAAGGCGGACATTGGAGTTTTTGTAGGTTATGCATCTAACAAGAAGGGTTACCGAATCTACAACAAAAGAACTCGAGATATCATGGAAAATATTCACGTCACGTTGGATGAGCTGTCCGGGCAAATGGCTCCAGGACAATCCAATTCTGGACCCGCATCTCAACCTTCATCAAGTAGTCCTATCAGTTCTACTCTTGTCTCTAATCCCTCTCCAGCAACTCCTTATGTACCTCCATCAGAACATGATTTAAAGAAATTGTTTGATCCAATGTTTGATGAACACTAGAGCCAAATGCTAATGAAATGTCAATTCCATCAACAGAGGTCTGCTCCTATCCCCTCAATGAAGTCAACCCTTCGCTTTTCAATATCATTAAGCCAAGAAGCGCCTGTTGCTGATCACTCTGTCTCATCAACAAATCATCAATCATCGAATGTACATCATGGAATTGTTTCCGGCACCCATGATGAAGTTAATCCCTTTGCTACTCCCGAAGATGCTCCATTTGAAAACAAATTTGCTCCTGAATCATCATCAGAACCATCTTCATTAGGAGATATCGACTCTGCTACGTCAGTTCCTCAACTACAACCACACGAACACCTTAGAAAGTGGACACATGATCATCCATTGGACAACATCATTGGAAACCCTTCTCGTCCAAGTATCCACACGGTAACAACTTGCAACCGATGCCTTATGGTGCTTCTTCAACTCCATACTCTCTAAGGTCGAACCAAAAGATTTTAAAACTGCCATGAATGAAGACAGCTGGTTCAATGCCATGCAAGAAGAAATTCATGAGTTTGATCGACTAGATGTATGGGAATTAGTACCTGCTCCAGATTGTGCTATGATCATTGCTCTAAAGTGGATCTTCAAAGTGAAACTTGATGAGCATGGTGATGTTTTAAAGAACAAGGCTCGATTGGTTGCAAAAGGATACCGTCAAGAGGAGGGTATTGACTTTGAAGAATCATTTGCTCCCGCTTGCTCGTGATCGAGGCAATCGAATCTTCTTGGCTAACACTGCAAGTAAGAACATGGTAGTCTATCAGATGGATGTAAAGACGGCTTTTCTTAACGGAGATCTTAAAGAAGTCGTAT
Organism: Chrysanthemum makinoi; assembly: GCA_910596185.1. Lineage (NCBI taxonomy): Eukaryota > Viridiplantae > Streptophyta > Magnoliopsida > Asterales > Asteraceae > Chrysanthemum > Chrysanthemum makinoi. The sequence continues at coordinate 140,638,000 of OU343218.1, forward strand.
ACATCGGCCAACCTGAAGGTTTTGTGAATCCAAAGCATCCTACTCACGTCTATCGCTTGAAGAAGGCTCTTTACGGCTTGAAGCAAGCTCCAAGGGCATGGTATGATACGCTATCAAAGTTTCTTCTATCTACTGGATTCAAAAAAGGAGCAGTTGATCCGACATTGTTCACCAGAAAGTCTGGCAAACATTTAATTCACGTTCAAATATATGTTGATGATATTATTTTTGCCTCGATTGACCCCAATGAATGTGATGGTTTTTCAAATGAAATGGGTTCCAAATTTCAAATGTCAAAGATGGGACAAATGTCATTTTTCTTGGGATTACAAATTTCACAAAGTCCCGAAGGCGTTTTTATAAATCAATCTAAATATGCAAATGAGATTTAAATAAATTTGGATTTGATTCTAGTGACCCTGTTGACACTCCCATGATAGAGCATACTAAACTGGATGAGGACCACTTAGGGATCATGGTAGACCAAACGAAATATCGTAGTATGATCGGATCCCTGATGTACCTCACAGCCAAGAGACCGCATATCTCGTTCTCTGTTTTCATGTGTGCTAGATATCAGGCTAAGCGTACCAAAACGCACCTTGAAGCGGTTAAACGGGTCTTTCGGTATCTCCAAGGAACCATCAATATGGGACTTTGGTACCCGAAGGACATCGGTATGTCACTAACAGCCTATGCAGATGCTGATCATGCAGAATGTCAAGATACACGTCGAAGTATGTCCGAGGTGCTCGCTTTCTGGGTGATAAGCTTGTGAGCTGGTCTTCAAAGAAGCCAATGAGTACTTCTATTTCCTCTACAGAGGCTGAATACATAGCCATGTCATCTTGTTGTGCTCAAATCCTATGGATGAGATCCCAATTATCTGACTATGGATTTGAATTCAACAAAATCCCTCTGTACCGTGATAATAAAAGTGCTATTGCTCTCTCATGCAACAACGTTCAACACTCAAGAGCAAAACACATCGAAATTCGACATCATTTCATCAGGGAGCAAGTAGAAAATGGTGTGGTGGAACTTTATTTTGTGAGGACTGAATACCAGTTAACAACATCTTCACCAAAGCTCTTCCTAGAGAACATTTTGAGTTTATCCTCCCATGACTTGGTCTAAAGAGTCTTCAACCGGAAACACTTAAACGTCTTCAAGAGGAAGAAGAGGAGTAAAAGGTCTTTCTTCATCCATATCTTGTAAATATTTATTCGAAAAGCAAAATAAAAAATTTCAAAACCTTCAAAAAGCAAATAGAAAAATATAAAACTTTCAAAAAATCCATAAAAATTTAAAAAATCTTGAAAAATTTCAAAAAATATTCTCATTTTGTCATGTTTTTCTCGATTTGAAAATATCTACGGTCTTTGTGATGTCATTCAAAGAATGACACGGGACTTTAGATATTGTTCGAATGTTCTTTAAACAAAAAAAAATCAAAAAATATTTTTGAGAGAAAGTGAAACTATGGTTTATTGTCATTTTAGGCAGTAACCCGTTTTTCAAAGAAAGAACAGAGCCATGCTTTATCTTGTTTTTCAAATCTCATGCTCTGGTTCTTTAAAACAATTACTTACCATCTAATGAAAACTAATTGCTTTGTTAAATAACTCGAACTCTATTTTTGAAAATCATCTGGACTTAACTCTCAATCAACAACTTGTGTCATTGATTGAGGGGGAGAATGATTTAAATTAAATCAAAAGGTTGTTCGTCATACAATTGTTTTCAAAAGATAATCATGCACGTTTAATCAATGGAGTGTAAAGTCTCAAAATCCGATCCTTATCAAAATCTGATCCTTATCAGTTAAAATGTTTTCATAATCAAGTCACAATTCTCCTCGAAAGCTTTCAAAATCAATTTAAATCTACAGAGATCAAAAATCTCAAATGGTTTGAAAATTGTGATCGGGGGAGAATTTGTGATTTAAATTGGATTTAAACTAATAATTTGATAAATGGTTTCATAAGTGTTTAGCAAGCTTTCCTCCCCACATGTGCCAAACGATTTCAAATTTTCCATGCACATGTTGAGGGGGAGCATCTATTTTAAACCACAAAGAATTGAAACGTGATTGATTTGTATCTAAGTGCAAATTCCCTCTAGTATGTGAAAAACTCGTTCAAACCTTGAGGCACATATTGAGGGGGAGCAAACTTTTGAAAACCTCATCCTTCCCCAATATGCTTTATCTACTTGATTTAATCAGGGAAGTGATGTTGATATCTTTTACAAAATGGTAATCAAAGAAGTTAATCCTTCCTCTTGCCTTCGTGTGCTAAAACGATTTCAAATACATGATGCACATGTTGAGGGGGAGCTCTCTTTCTAAAAATATCAAAACAATTCAGGTACAAAATGCTTTGATAATATATCACAAGTATCCGGATTGATTTTCAAATGGTTTTCAATTGATTCTAATGGCAGATGAACAATACCAAATAGACCGACCAAATTTACTTTATGTATGGTGATATAAGGATGATAAGGTTAGGTATTTGTTCCCATGATCCGCCAGAACCGGTGGGATCTACCCAGGGACAATCCACTAGATAGTGTAGAAGTCCTTAGGTTTGATGAAAAATGGAGAAAAGTGAGTTATGGGAAGAGTGCGGACTGAGACCGAGCTAGTAATCGAATAAACCCAACAAGGTTCTAGTAATGAAGTCTCGGTAAGCACTAAAGGGTTGAAGAATGAAAAAGAATTGAATGTGAAAAGGGTGAAAAGAAATAGCCCTCCAATAATTCAACCTTAGGGCGTAAACCGGTTCAATTCATATAATACTGGTGGTTACCAAGGTAACATCGGTATTGAAGACAAGACGTCATGGACCCAAAGGACGCACCGCACTACATCTTCCCTAACTACTCAAGTTCCTCTTAAAAGGACTTGTTTCATTCTCACGGGGAACCAACATTATCTATCGACTTTCTCTTAGAGTTTGTTGATATTGAAGAAGGAGACCCTCTCCCTAGTCTCCGGCATAGGAACCAAATATGCACAATTGAGTCTAGAGCCACGAGATCATCAAATAAATCTCCTTAGGACACTGTCAATGAAGACTCTCTGCTTCACACAATGTGGAAAGAGAGATTATATCTTATGAGTCCTACGCATTATCCTTGTGGTATTGCCGAACATCCGAAAGTGATATGCAAACATATTCACAATGAAGATGGAAAGCCTTCTAGAGCCAACATCAAAGAAGCTCCTGGTGGGTGGCATGTGAGATCTATCCAATAGATCAACCATGTGACAACTGAACAGAAACAATGGGGCGATTCAATCTCTAGAATCAATCCTGGTTCAGGTTATGGATTGACGGATACCGTTGAAAAACCAGTCGTTGTGCTTAAAAACTCTTTACTTTAGCACATCGACTGTGTACTAATATTTCAAAATAAAAGGTGTGTATGATTGATAATTGATTTTCATTAAAACCTTCATTGTATTGCAAAAACAATTTCTATTGAGTGGTACACGATTGTTTTTCAAATCTCTTTTCATCAATCAGTGAATCTCAATTCGCTGGTTCACTCACTCCGTGTTGTCTTCTTTGAGACATTCCGGTTTGAGAACAGCTAGAGCAGCTGCGAAACCCTGTCAAGGAAATTCTTCGGAATTATAACTGATCACATGCAGTACTTGTACTGTTCAACGGGGAACCGTGGGCCGTGTACCTCAATTCAACAAAAGTGATCAAAGAAACTTTCATGCGCTTTATTGCTAACTGTTGTATGCAGGAACGCCCGACGTTTGCAGCTGATCAGAATGAAGCGGTCAATCCATAGCCGCATGCTCACACTACACATTTATCTCTAAAGAAATCATGAAAAGTGCATAAACGACTCTGATATTTTCACTCCATGCTTCGCTACGCCGCCGCCAATATCATGAATCAACAAAAGCTTCCGCTACTCTGATGAGAATATATCATGATCAAGAATGTGAGCATGTCGGTCCAAATGTCACAACATCACATAATACCAACACCACAATGGAAGAGTCGAAGATTTATGATAGCTGATGATCTCAAAGCTGGCTCAAAACTCATTATCACGTGGATCCGTTAAAGACCTCCACTTGGATTAACCAAACATGCAAAAATGAAGAATCAATGACTACGAGCTGCAGAGCAAAGAACTTTAACAAGAATCCAAGAACAATCTTATTGTAATATCTGTTTGTATTCAATGTATTTTGGAGGTGACCTCCCTTAGGGGGAGATTGTTAGGATTTAGTAAATCCAGTCATTAAAGAGTCGGTCACCTCGAGTATATGTAATAATTAGAAAGCTCGTAGTCATAGATTATTTAATGTTAAGTAGTATTTAGTTAAGTAACATCGTGGAGGACGGACGGGTCTTTACCCACTGTATGCCTGATCCACAACCCGTAGGTGGCGATTTATGTAAGACTATAAATACTCTCTACCTCCCAAGGTAGTATACTACTTAACATACAGTGACTATAAATACTCTCTTGTACGCCTATTTGTGTTTATGGTTTGATGTGTTCGTGAAATCTAATATGTTACATGATCGTATAGGGATCTTATACGGATCCTCAGGGATTCATAAAAGCGTATACGTGATCGATCAAGTTTTTGGTTCGATAAAATGTATACGGTGCGTAAAAAATATTTTATGATCGATCATGTTTTTGCTTCGATGAAATTCGTATACGTATACTTATAAAAATGTGGCTCGGGTTGCAAATTTTTATTCGTGATCGATAAAAATTTCATTGAAGCAAAAACGTGATTGATAACGTACACGTTTTTATGAAGCCCGAGAGTATCGGTCACGTATACGTTTTTATCAAAGCAAAAACGTGATAGATCACTTATACGTTTTTATGAAGCCCCGAGGATCCCTATTGATACGCTTACACAGCGCGTTCGGGGTCAAAGGAACTTCCTTTTCATCGAGCAAGTTTTTCAACACCCTAGGCAGTGAACCTAATCATCGTAGTGTAGTATTAGGGTAAGCCACGGGTATTGATATCGTTCTCTAGGGGAATAGGAATGCTAGTGAGAAGTTATTACGCTAAGGTTGGGGTTAAGGAAGATTATTTTTTATCTTTTTTATATTTTTTAGGAAATGGAAAGGTACGAATCTCGGGGTTTGGATTTGGGGGTTGGTATTTCTATCGATTACTCTACTTATCTAATTATCTAATTAACTAACCTAGGGGTAGTCTATGTCTGTTGTTGTGTGCTCGTATGATGATTAAGAATGTATTTAATTAGGTTTTATTACTCCCTAGTTATCTCCTATTGATGGTTGAATTGTCACGTCCTTATTCTTAACGCGTTGTGTTTCTAAGGTCGTAGGGTATGCGTTTATCCCTAACTCTTTGAAGCTACCAAAGGTTAATAACTACAAAATCTCTAGGATTTATAAATTTAACACTAAGGTATTCTTTGGATGTTTAGCCTACAATAACTCTAGGTGATTATAAACTAAGGTTCAACAAAGATTAATAAAGCATTATTAGCACAACGAATGACCTATCGCAATACTAGGTCAATCACAATTAAGATAAGAGACAACCAATCAATATTCAATAACTAGGTTTCATATTGCCTAAGCAAACACACAAATAAATTAGCCGGACATGGAGAACATGCAAGCATACACACAATCAATTGAAGACATAATTGAATTAATGAAGTAAAAAACTTATCTTGATGTAAGATAGGGTATGGAACCTTAAAATACTGTATAAGACAGCCTTGGTTCGGTTTAGGTTTTTACTCCACAAAACTACACACCAAAAACTGAAAAATTCGGATTCTATATATAGTGTTACAAACTGCGACGGCCTCACTCTTTAATTGTGACGCCGTTGGGTCGCCGTCATTAGGGTTTCGTCTTGGCCATGTTAGCATTGTGACAGCGTCACCTGATGCCCGTGACGCCTCTCCTTCAGTCTCTGACGCCGTCTGGATCAAATCTAGGCCGTCTGAGCTGCGACGCCCTACTCTTTTAAAACCTGATGTCGTCACTTGTAAATAAGCAATTTGGCTACTGAGTCGTCACAAAACTTGTTCCGATGGCGTCACAAATAGAACGTGACGTCGTCCCCTTTCAATTCAGCAACTTGAGTGTCTCGATTCTTTACTTTGGCCATTTTCTTCGTATATTCGCGCCTTTTCGTCCGAATAAATGTCATTCCAGCAATTTGCCTTCAAGAGACCTAAAAGGTACCTTTTAAATCCTTATTAAATATCCCTACACTTGGTATTTGCTTGTCCTCAAGCAAATGTGCTTTTAGCCAATTGATTTATAAATTAGGGTTCATGAAGCATTAGTTTAGAATGATCGACAACACATATAAGCCCCGCCAAAGTCATAACAAGCACGGAAATTACATACTAGCACCTCACATGGGGTGTTTGGATACTCACATATCTCGGGTGTATATGAAATATAACAAGTTGGAAATGGAAGATAAACACTCATTAACCGGTCCTAGTACATAGATTACTATAGGCTTGAGACTAGATCAAACCTTTATCGCTTTGGCGTAAGCACCTAGGAAAGACTATCCAAGAGGTCTTTTAAAGGGTTGTAACGTTAGGCTTACGGTAGGGAAACAAAGGGTTTGGTGGGATAGGCGATTTAGTGGTGGCAAGTCAAAAATCTTTATGTTATAAGCATGTGAAGAATGACGTTGCTAAGCCAGGACTCGACACTCTAAACTCTAGATAATTGAAATAAACAAACATAAATTTAAAGATAGATGTAGGATGGTAGCCCGTATGTTTTTTCTTTTTTTTCATTTTTTTTTCACACTCTCTTACTCTACCATCCTCTACGATAACATCAAAGCAATAGGGATTTATAGGCACATCCCTACACTTGAGTTTTTATTACTCTAACACTAATTTGACCCGAATTGAAAAGATCAAAACACTTGGAGTACATTATTATGCAAATAAAGGGAATTTGAATTTAACGCCCTCCCGTCATTTCATAAAATTTAACTTTTCCCATGAGTCCCAATCGTCCCGAAACTGTGTACAAAGGATATGACTCGACTTAGCAACTTATGCAAGCAACTAGATAATTGAACTAAGGGTTTAGCGTGATAACAATAATGCACTAAAAGTGAGTGCATACAAGGTAGGCTAAGGCGATTTGGGTGTACATTTGGGGGTGGATTGTAAACAATGCTCTTCTTTGATATTCCGAAAAACCGAAAAATCACGAGAACCGCGAAAAGGATAGGCTCTGAGGGGTTAACTAGGGGTATCGTGTACTAAAGATGAGTACAACGCAAAGGTGTGGGGGAATTAATCAACCGATGTGGAAGAAGTAATTATATTACGGGTGTCAAACAAGGGTTATCCTAATGCCTCTTATCATTTAGTTATTCCTAACTACACAAGTGTAGTCTTACTAGCGATCTCGGAATGCATCACAAAAAAAGTTCTAGAATCTATTATACTACCGGTTCACATTCGAAGCATTAAAGATGAATGCTTTAATTCCTACAAATCTAAGGGCGATCCTCACATTTTGGGTGGAATTTAAGTGGTAAAGGGTTTTTGTGCTAGTCATATAATTTCCTATCCATGAGACGCTTTATTAAGACTAATGGCCCACTCCTATATGTCATGAAAAATTTTAAATTTGGTGCCAAAATTACAATAACCGATATCTCTCATGGTTTATTACACAAATGAAATTGGACAAAGCAAATAGTCAAGGATAAGCGTAGTTTCAAAATTCCCGTTTTATTTTCCCTCCCTACACTTAAACTGAACATTGTCCCATATGTTCCCCGAAAGTATCAAAGTAATGATAATGGAAGGTAATTAAAAATGAAAGAAACTAGTACTCCCCTGATTAGCTCGGTAGGATCCGTGTGAAATGGTGGTTACATCTTTCTTCAAGAAGAATGTTTGCGTGAAAAGCTCCTTCTCATATTATGTATCTTCTTCTTGATAAATTAAACCTGCACACTTGAAGAAAACAAACGAAACCTTCGCGTAAAATCGGCATATATATATATATATATATATATATATATATATACATATATATATATATATATATATATAATATAAGACTCTACTAAACTAGGATATAATGCTTGTAGAATGGATGTTTATAGATTTTCTGGAAAATTAAGACCAGGAAAATTCCAAAAATTTATAAGTAGCTCAGAAAACGAGAAAAAGTGATAAGCTGTTTCTGCTCCTCCTGACGCCGTCAGGTTATCCTGACAGAAACTGGTCTGCGATTTTCTGAAAAAAATTCTGGAACATTTTTATCTTTAAAATCTGGAAAAAGTTCCTGCAAAACATCCATTATGACTAGATACAAGCATTTGACTCGAACAAACACACATGTATATCTTTTAATTAATTGAAATTCTCATGTTCACATTTCTTTTGAAAACGTGTGTAATCCTCCCTACACTTATCCCTTATGTAAAATACCTTTATATGTAATTAAGACGAGGTTAAAGACAAAATAAAGCATTTTTACAAATTTAAACATGAGAATTAACAATCCATAAAAGATACACGACACAAACAAGCAAACAATTAAGCATGGGTTGCCTCCCACGAAGCGCTTTTCTTTATTTATGAGTCTTGTAGCTAGACTTGAAGTCGTGCCCCTACGTGACTTCATTACCGTCGCCTTCTACCTTATGACGGTCTCTATTGGGGGATTCCACGTTGTAGAAGTTCCCTATGATGCACCTTTCTAAAAGGTCGTCCTCTCCCCACTCGGTTCTATATTCCGGTCCTAAGTTCAAGCAATCCTTATAGAACCCGAAAATCTTGGCCGTAACATAATCTACTCCCTTATTCTTATCCTCCTCATTCCTATAGTAGACCGATAGTTAAAGTTCCTTTTCATCATTGGAGAGTGATGAAAACTTATCAATCTTAAACGGCATTTGGTAAGCTACATCATCAGTCTCATCCTTGAATCTCACTATTCCTAACGATGGATCATAAGTCATCCCGGTGTTTTCTATGAAAGGCTTTCCTAGAATAATGTGGGACAAGCTAGGATCTATGGCCGTACTAATATCATCCACTATTATGAAATCCATAGGAAACGTGAAACTACCTACATAAACGGGCAATCCCTTAACTCTACTAAGAAAATTGCAACTAACCCTAGGATTATCGGGATCTTGCCTAGTTGGGATAGGCTTCTTCATTACCCAATTATAGTAGGTGCTAGTCATGATATTTATCGGGGATTTGCGATCAATGTAGGCCTTTGCCACGAAAAGGTGTCCTATGCAACATGGTATGTTAAGATTCCAAGGGTTCCCAAACTTGATCCTAGGGCTTCTCCTAACATATATGTGATGGAGGTCACGTACTAAGTGTGGGTGGCGAGAGAGTTCTTCTTCCGTAGGAAACTTATTGAAATAGTCATTGTCTACTTCATCTACTTCCTCGGTTGTTTCATTCCTAGGTGTAGCATTAACCTTCCTATCACTATTGGTCATGGCTTTCAAAAGGTTATCTATCTTCCTATCTATCTCGGCTTGTTGTTGGTTAAAATAGTCTGAGAGCTTAGCTATTTGAGCTTCTTGGGATGCGACTAGGTGTTGCAACATCCCTTCTATGTTTTGTTGGTTAGGGCCGTGAGAAATTGAATTCTTTGGTTTGTCCCCAATAAAAGTCGGGCTTGCCCTTCCATGATTCTCGGGCGTCATTAAAAGTCCTAGGTCCAGGTGTTGTAGGGAATCTTCCTCCCGTTCCATTAGTACGCGAGGATGCGTAGTCAACAGAAGCTTGTTCGGGGAATCTTGTGCAAGTGCGCGTGTTATGAGGACCACTACACGACTCACACGAGGAAGAAACATTGTTCACTTGGCGTGAAGACTTAGGATTGTCGTAGGAGCTCATTAGGAATTTAACTTGATCTTCAAGCTCGAGCATCCTACGGTCGGAAGATTGTGAGTCAATGGGAGGCAAGGAGATTGCCTTTACGGTTTTGGGCAACTCATGGGGGTCATTCCAACTTTCGTTGTCATAGAGAGCAAGGTCCTCTATTATACCCCATGATTCTTCCGCGGTGAGATCACTAAGTTTTCCACCGGCCGCTTTGTCAATGGATCGCTTAGTGGGGAAGTTGACATGATCGTAGAAGAGTTGGACTTGAAGCCAAAGATCAATGCCGTGATGAGGGACTCTATGGAGTAAGTCCTTGAATCGAGTCCATGCTTAATAGAGAGATTCTCCTTGACGTTGTTGGAACATCAAGATTTCATTCCTAAGCTTAGTAGTTCTCCCCGGTGGGAAAAATTGAGCAAGGAAACGAGAGGTGAGATCATCCCAACTTGAGATGGAGCCGGCGGGAAGTTGCTCAAGCCAATTACTAGCTTGGTCCCGTAGAGAGAATTGGAAGAGACGCAGAAGCGTGGTCTCCCGAGTAGTAGCATCGAGGTCGATGGAATCGACAATTTTAAGGAAATCCTTAAGATGCTGATTAGGATCTTCGGAACGAAGTCCATGGAATGCACATCCGTTTTGCACCAACTGGATGGTGTCGGATCGCAGGGCCGTAGTTTGGGCTTGGTCGGGAAGCTCAATGGTGTTCCTATAGCCTAGGTGGCTTGGTCTCGAGTATTCACCAAGAGTACGACCTCTTGGTGGGTCATTTGGTGGTGGGTTGATGAGTGGTGGTTAGTTATCACCTTCCATGATGAAAAGTGATGGGATTACGAAAAAAGGTCACGAAGAAGGGGGATAGACTACGAGGAAGCTAAAAATGGGAAAAAAGCTTACTTATTAGGAATCAAGCAAGGAAACCTAAACGAGGTGGACTCCTAACTAGCTATTCTATTCCCCGGCAGCGGCGCCAAAAATTTGATACGCTTACACAGCGCGTTCGGGGTCAAAGGAACTTCCTTTTCGTCGAGCAAGTTTTTCAACACCCTAGGCAGTGAACCTAATCGTTGTAGTGTAGTATTAGGGTAAGCCACGGGTATTGATATCGTTCTCTAGGGGAATAGGAATGCTAGTGAGAAATTACTACGCTGAGGTTGGGGTTGAGGAATATTATTTTTTATCTTTTTTATATTTTTGACGAAATGGAAAGGTACGAATCTCGGGGTTTGGATTTGGGGGTTGGTATTTCTATCAATTACTCTACTTATCTAATTATCTAATTAATTAAGCTAGGGGTAGTCTATGTCAATTGTTGTGTGCTCGTGTGATGATTAAGAATGTATTTACTTAGGTTTTATTACTCCCTAGTTATCTCCTATTTCTGGTTGAATTGTCACGTCCTTATTCTTAACGCATTGTGTTTCTAAGGTCGTAGGGTATGCGTTTATCCCTAACTCTTTGATGCTACCAAAGGTTAATGACTACAAAATCTCTAGGATTTATAAACTTAACACTAAGGTATTCTTTGGATGTTTTGCCTACAATAACTCTAGGTGATTATAAACTAAGGTTCAACAAAGATTAATCAAGCATTATTAGCACAACGAATGACCTATCGCAATACTAGGTCAATCACAATTAAGATAAGAGACAACCAATCAATATTCAATAACTAGGTTTCATATTACCTAAGCAAACACACAAATAAATTAGCCGGACATGGAGAACATGCAAGCATACACACAATCAATTGAAGACATAATTGAATTAATGAAGTAAAACACTTATCTTGATGTAAGATAGGGCATGGAACCCTAAAATACTGTACAAGACAGCCTTGGTTCGGTTTAGGTTTTTACTCCACAAAACTACAAACCGAAAACTGAAAAATTCGGATTCTATATATAGTGTTACAAACTGCGACGGCGTCACTCTTTAATTGTGACGCCGGCGGGTCGCCGTCATTAGGGTTTCGTCTTGGCCACGTTAGCATTGTGACGGCGTCACCTGATGCCCGTGACGCCGTCTCCTTCAGTCTCGACCCGTCTAGATCAAATCTAGGCCGTCTGAGCTGCGACGCCTACTCTTTAAAACCTGATGCCTTCACTTGTAAATAAGCAATTTGGCTACTGAGTCGTCACAAAACTTGTTCCGACGGCGTCACAAATAGAACCTGACGCCGTCCCCTTTCAATTCAACAGCTTGAGTGTCTCGATTCTTGACTTTGGCCATTTTCTTCGTATATTCGCGCCTTTTCGTTCGAATAAGTGTCATTCCAGCAATTTGCCTTCAAGTGACCTAAAAAGTGAAAGGAACGAAATTAAGTAGTAACACATACAAAAGTGATCAATTAAGGGCTTAAATGACCCCTCAGAAAGGTACCTTTTAAATCCTTATCACCTATACGTGATCGATCACGTTTTTGAATCAATGAAATTTTTATCGATCACATATAAAAAAATGGAAGCAAAAATGGTATACGTGATCGATCACATATAAAAAATTGATCACATATAAAACATGGAAGCAAAAAAAATTGATCGAGCCGTATCGAATAAGAAAATGTATAAAAAAATGAAAGAAAAAAGTATAAAAAATGGAAGCAAAAAGAAAATTGATCGAGTGGCATCGAAGAAAAAAAACGTATAAAAAATGGAAGAAAAGGCCGTATAAAAAATGGAAGCAAAAAACTTGAACGAGAGGTATCGAAGAAAAAAACGTATCAAAAATGGAAGAAAAAAATCGATCGAGTGGTATGGAAGAAAAAAAAAATGTATAAAAATGGAAGTAATGTTGATTTATTTAATTTATACGTATACGGACGGCCGATGTAAATTTTCAGAGCCACAAGGACGATTTATGTATCTTATTTTTGATTAAATGATATTGAGGACGACAGGTGTAAACTTTTTGAGCCACAAGGACGATTTATGTGATTTATTCTTGATTAAATGATAATGAGGACGACTGGTGTAAATTTTTGGAGCCACAAGAACGATTTATGTAATTTATTCTTGATTAAATAATAATGATGCCAGCAATAAGATAATTAAGAACGTTTAATCTTTTATATAATAAAGGAATTACATCATTTCAGAGTAATTTTGTCAATTCATTCTTATTGAAAAAATAATTTGGCCAATAGAAGAGCTCGATTTCGCCACATAAGCAAAATCGTGTGATGTGATTGGTTAATAAAAGTCAAAATTAAATTGATTTTGGTCAAACTGTAATAAATATGGTGGAGAAATTTGGTTGATAAAGAAAACACATAAAAATATAGGTGTCCAATTTTTGAAAACAAAAACTTAAAAAAAAGAGGAGGTAATTAATAAAACTTTAGTGGTTGAACTTTTAAAAATTATATAGAGTTAAGTGTAATATTATAAGTCTCCATGTTTTTTAATAACTTTTGATTATAAACAAATAGCCCCTTATACTTTATACCCTTTATATTTTATATCTTAAAAAAATACAATGTATATGTTATTTTAAAATAACAACATATAAATTTGCATAAGATTATAAGTATCAATTTTTTTTTATTATATATGCTCAATAAAGACTCATTTATTTCATTTTTAAAAGTTTAACCTATGGGGACACGAGTTTACATTTTAAATACGGCTAAATTACTGAAAACGGGAATATAATAATCAAATTGTAAGCACGGGTTACTTTAATATAAAATAAACCTAAATTACTGAAAACGGGAATATAATAAATGTAATTCTTATTTACTTTAATATAAAATAGCAAATTCTTATATGTGTAAGCACGGGTTACTTTAATAAATTTGATTTATACTATCTTACATTTATTGGGATTTCTTGCTACAGTGTAGAGAGAGAAATAAGTGTGACGTGGCTTTTTTTATTGTACTTTTGGTTGGAGCCCCATTTGGTGAACCCTGCCCGTTCTATTCATCCCTACTCACATCCCTCCTTTTCATCTTAGATCCGCCTGGGTTTATTTCCGGGGAAAAAAACTCCGGTGCCTAGATTCAAGTAGACATCTTTGCGTGTTCATATGCTGGTTGGGGAGAGGGTTACAGTGGTAACTTTCTTTTGGTCCATATATCTGTTGTGTTTGGTAAATCTGAAGGTAACCTTACCAATTTCAATCCTTGATTATCATAAAACCTAATTGCATATTTCCTTATTTGGGAGAAACGATTAGAGGTTTGACATATTTTTTTTTCCTTTCTTTAGGTTTTTTTTTGTTGCTCTTTATGTGGTTATGGTATGTTGTCTTTAGGTTGGTTTGTGCGTTATTTTAGGTTTATTTATTGTGCCTTTCTTATATTTAGGGCTTACAGTAGTTGTGCGTTGTTTATGCTAGTTGAAATGCTGTTTATGGTTGCATATTGGGTTGAGTAGGCGAGTTTTGTTGTTTGGTTTGGGTATACTGTTGCAGCTAAGTGCAGTTAGAGTGGTTAGATGTTGGTCATGGCTGTTGAAATGTTACTCATAGTTAGGTGTTGGGGTGAGTAAATGAGTTTTTTGGTTTTGTTTGGGGTTTACTATTATAGCCAGGTGCAATTGAATGTGCTCCCTATTAAATGTTGTGCATCAATATGTATATTTTTTTTTGCTTTTTGGGGGGTCTTGCTTTCTATTTCCTTTTTATTTTTTGTTATACTTTTTTTTTAAATGATGGTCACTGACCTTTTTTGATTTTTTTTGTGCCTTTTTTTCTTTTTTTTTTGCGCATGCTCTCTTTGCAAATCCTCAATTGATAATGCTTTTGTTGCTCACATTAACTGTTTTGAATATGTTAGTCGTTTTGGTTTGTCTGTTGTTTATTGCTTTCACAATTGGGCTGTATTATTGTTTATAATTATGACTTCAAAACCGATAACTGGCTCAAAAAGTATTGACGACCACTCATTTCAAAACCTGATACAAAACAATGTTCCGAATACACATGGTGGTTCTGGCTGCCAAATGTGTAACACCATTACGCCAGCCGTGTGTGCCTGTAAACCATATGTGTCATCGCTGTTTGTTGTATCAGAGACTCATGATGCTACAGGTTAGGTGTTCTTTTTTTGTTGTTCAATTTCCCTGTGCCCACACTTATTGTCGTTTTTCCCGTTGAAACATGTTCGTGCTAATGTTGGGTTTTTTGGGGTAGATGTTGTTGGAAAGGAGAGTGTGCAGAGTGCAGCGCAGCAGCTTCATCCGGCCTTGCCTATGTGTGATGGTGAGTCTTCGCAGCAGGTTGGACTTCAGCCGATGGCTCCTGATATGATGGAAGGTGAGCTGCGCTTCGGTTTCCAACCGTGGTTTGTTAAATTTTGTTGCTTTGGTTTTGTGTGCCGCTTTGTCATGCATAAATCACATTTTCATGCTTCCTTTTTTTTTTGGAACAGGGTCTTTGCAGTTTAGAAAGAGAGGGAGACCGAGGAAACAAACGACCAGCAACGTGGCTAACCCAATTGATTATCTGTACACCCTTAATCAGCCAGCGGTTCATAATGTCACGGGCGGTGAGTGCTGCTCATCTCTTTTCGGATGCATTTTGTTAAATTTCTTGGGTTTCTTTTTACATTCCAGGCTGTCATCACTTCATGCTATAATCTTATTTTTATTGGAACAGGTCCGCATTTGGATGACGGGCCACCCTTTTTGCATTGTAGGAAAAGAAAGAGGCCGAGAAAACAGACCGTCAACAACCCATCTGACCCACAAGATCATGTGCACACAGGTGCATCTTCGCAGCAGGTTGGAGGTCAACCAATGTCTAACACAACTGATTATCTGCACACCGTTAATCAGCCAATGGTTCATAGTGTCATGGGCGGTGAGTTTTGCTCATCTATTTTTGGATGCGTTCTGTTAAATTTCTTGGGTTTCTTTTTGCATTCCAGGCTGTCATCGCTTCATAGTATAATCTTATTTTTATTGGAACAGGTCTCCATTTGGATGATGAGCCACCACCCTTGCAGTGTTAAAAAAGAAGGAAGCCCAGAAAACAAACCGCCAACAACCCGTGTAACCCACAAGATCATGTGCACGCTGGTGTATCTTCGCAGCAGGTTGGAGGTCAGCCGATGGCTCCTGATATAATGAGAGGTGAGCTGCGCTCTTCTATTTTCAGCTGTGGTGTTAAATTTTGTTGGTTTGTTTTTGTGTGCCGCTTTCTCATGCATAAATCAATTTTTGAACAACCTGTTGCAGTTTTAGAAAAAGAGGGAGGCCATGGTTATACGCGACCAGCACCGTGTCTAACCCAATTGATTATCTGCACACCGTTTGTTGATCCCAGTTGAGCAAACGATCTAATATAGAAACTGACTTAGAATAACAACTTATTAAGTATTATGCGGAATTTAACACTTAATCTTAAGAAGAAGAACAGTTAATATTCAACACCTCAATATTATTTATTAATACGAATACTCTTACAGTATTAGGGTTTTGCAACCTTGAAGTGTATCGACCTTAGATATAAAACTTACGTTCTACTAATCTAACCTAGGACCTCCTTTTATAAGCCAAGGAGTCCTATACATTATACAATACGTAACCTACAAGATAAATATCTTTTCCATATTTATCTAAAACAATAAACTAACCGACTATACAAAACACTAGCAGTAGTTACAATATATCATCCGTGGTTACACATTACTACTAGCCGCGGTTATCTTCATCCGTGGTTACACTCTTCTGTCCGTGGTTCTATCAAGCCTGTCCGTGGTTCCAGTACTTAAAGTAATTCTTGATGCAAGGAACCTAAAACCCAACAATCCTCCCCTAAACTTGATACATTCCAACAGAATTCTCAAGTTTCCTTTAAGCTCAAAACATCTGAAATGGAGGATGTAGCCAAACACTTATGAGATTTAAGAATTGTCTCATATTTCTTCAGTAAATCATAGGCTTGACCATCATAGGGTAACAACATCTTGATAATACCAGGTTTCAACATCTGAATAATAATTTCTGGATACTTATTCAACTGAGGATATTCACCTTCTACAAGCATGTGAATAATTTTTCCAGAAACAGTTAAAACATGAACTCCACAAGTTTGATGTAAAAACCAGCTTGTTACAGTACCATTGTAGAGTCCTTTCCATTCAGGTTCATCATGAGTTGGTTCAAATAAAATCTTCAAATTATAATAAACCAGTCTCTCATGATTATCAGTTGGATGCATTTCACCAAACTTGTTCTTGTAAAGTCTCCAGAGATCCATCAAATCATCCCTTTCAAAATATCAAGCATTTGTGAAAAATTTATTATACTCATAAACTTCATTGTTGAGTCTTTGAATTTTCCAAACTCCTTCACTTTCATCATTAAGCTTAAACTCATAAGAAACAATTTGATTAACATCTACAGCTTCTTTTAATCTTTTAGAATCAGATGTTTCTTGAATCTCAGATATTCTCTTTCTTTTACTTAGCATCCACTCATCATGCTCCTTTATCCACTCTTCTTCCTTCTCAGAATTCATTGGACAGAAATCATCTACATTAATCCTCATACATCTCTCATAGATTTCCAAAATTCTTTTAAATGAACATTTACTAAGATTATCAAAAACATAAATGCCTGAATTCTTAATAATTTTCATCAATACATTCCTCATCTGAGCCATAGTAGGAGGTTTCTTTCTTATAACCTGTTTCTTTGTTTTGCTAACCTTCCTTGCCCATTCACTCATCAATCTAGCTTTCTCCTCATCATCCAAAGATTGTCCATTCTTGTGCAATAAACTCATCAAGAATTTGTTGAGAAGCTTGAAGAAAGTTTTGAGATTCATACCAAATAGCTAGCATTCTCTGACTAGCTTCCTCTTCTTTCTCGCTTTCTCTCTAAAGCTTCTTTTTCTTCAAAGAACCATATTCTTTACAAACTCTGCATCATAAGCTTCTTGTTCTGTTCTAGTTTTAAACTTCAACTCTGGTACTGCAATACCTTTACCCTTTCCAACATCAGATTGAATCACCTTCTTCTTCAGTGGTTCACCAATAACTAAAGCTTTTCCTCTGGGTTTGGGTTTAGTTGCAGTAGTTTGAACAGATAAAGCAGGTGCAATGATGGGTGTAGATGATGTTTTGCTCAGATTAATCAATGTACTTGCAGCTTCTTTCTCTACTTCTTTAGGCTTAGATGGTAATATAGAGAGAGTTGTTACAACAGTGGAAGTGGTTAAAATAGCAGTGGGTATGATTGTTGAAGGTATAGTTGTAGTGTTTATATTTGCTATGTCTGTTACAAAGATCGTGGTTAGAAGTGTACTAGCCGTGGTTTCAGACATACCATCCATGTTTGTGTTCAATACTACATCTTCTACAACCTTCTTCACATTTTCAAGAACTGCATCATTCCCATCTTTATCAGATACCACAAATGTTTGACCTCCACTATCAACATCTTCTTCCATAGATACATGATCATCCTCCCCTGAATTCTTGCCTTCACTCCTCCCCTGTTTGGATACATCCTCCATATTCAGAGTGGAGAGGAGATCAACTTCTTTTCCTTAGCTTCCTCAAAGCAGCAAGCCCGTGCCTTTTTATCTTTTCCAAAACAAAAAATCTGTGCTTCAAGCGCCGAATATCCTTTTCATGAAACCCAGCCAATTCCTTGAGATTGAGATCGTCTCTCCATTTTGGTACATTTAGCCATCAATTCATTTAACCGTTCAAGAATATCCTCCCCACTTCGACCTGTGTGAACTGGTCCGAGAGGTGGTTCATTGGAAAAGTCAGTATGTACAAACTCAGAATCCGTCAATTCATGTTCAGGTTCCAACCTATCCTCATCACTTCGAGCTGTGTTAACTGCCCCGAGAGGTGAATCCTTGGATATAGAAAACATAGCATCAGACCGAGCCTGAACATCTATGCACCCTGTTATAGCCAAGTGGCTAGGGATTCCTCCACCTGTGTTAAGTTCCAGGGAACTCTCCACATTAGGAGTTGCCAATGGTTGGGTCTTATTTATGTTTCCACTATCCTGATCAGCATCTAAGCATGTATCAGTAGTGGAAGCCCTTCCAATCATGTCACCTTCATCACCTGTGACAGCCTCATGAGCAACACTACTAGCACTAGCCTGAGGAAGCTTAGTGCCCTTCTTTCTCCTAGTCCATACAATAGGTGTAATAGTAAGTGGAGATGTACTGTCAGGGATTCGGGTTGTAGTATCAGTGGTTGGAGTTGTACTGTCAGTGACAATCAGTTGAGTTTTAAGACCTTCATCAAAAGCAGGAGCAGTAGGCACAATAAGCATGTGAGGAAATAAAGGAACATCTCTAATTTGTACATTATGTGGCTGATTCCTCATATGTGCAAAAACCTTAGGAAGCATATAATGTACTTCATACACTCTAGAATGTTCAATAGGATTAACAATTTGATGTGCTACAATCAGTTGAACAAACCGAGGATACAAATAGTATTTACCCTTCTTCCTAATGTTTTGTACTAACCCCTCATAAATCATCCTAGACCAATTAAACTTCCTTCCCTCAGATAAACAAATAATAGCAGTAGCAATTTTTGAAGGAAAGTCATTAAAACCTGTGGTCTTGTTACTCATACACATCAACAAGGTGTGAATCAAAAACTTCCATTGTTGTGAAAACAAACTCTTAAAGAATTGTACCTTGTCACCCCTATGAGTATATCCTAATCTCTAAACCAAAGAACAATCTCAACATCTGAAAGATTATCAACCCCATCAGATCATCAAACAAAAAAACTTCTCGAATGATATCCTCAAGAATCAAATAGCATTCTCATCTACTTCAGAACGAAACATCTCCACACCATCAACTTTTGCAAGTGTAGCATTCCTCCAGAATTGATGTATGTAGGCTCTAAGAATGGTGGGTTTAACAGTTAAAGCATAGTGAATGGGACTGTGAACTAAGAAATCAATCATTTGATGAAACCCTTCAGAACGAGCATCCTTGGTGAGAATAGCAACTAGGTTATGGGAAGTGGAATACTTTTCAGCCATTTTGATTTAGGAAAATAATTATGTGAGTTGATGAATTATGCAAAGAAAGTGATTAGGTTAAGGTTGAGCGCCAATTGAAAGTGGTTTGAGAATCAAATAAATGATCCGTCCGGGATTTGGGGAGAGTGATATAGATTCGCCAAAGTTACCAAACAGCCCCTGTACTATCCAAAACTAGAGTCGATGCTATCCGCGGTTCCAGAACTACTATCCGCGGTTGCAACATACCATCAGCAGATACATGGGATCACTTCTTCCAAATAACCAAGAGATATAGCAAGGAAATCAGCTCTTTAGGCACCCAAAACCTTCATACCAGTAAGATAAAAACACAAAACCAACACAGAGTATAAGGTTATTGTTGTCAGTGGTTAGAAAGAGCTAAAAGTGGTTCCAAAAGACCTATCCGTGGTTAAACAGGTAAGTCAAGATGGTCAACTTCTAGAACTAATATTAGTCCAACTCCCAAGAATCTCATTAACTCCTCATATTTACTTCCATAACCCTAAACCTCACTTATAAAAAGAACCCAAATCTTTCATAACGCACACACCAATCAATATCAAAACCCTAATTACTTCAAAATCTCCAATCAACAGCAATCTCAATGTGGAACCCTAGTTGGAATAAACCAGAAGTAGTCAATCTAACATCCTCCTCATCCTCATCATCATCTTCATCAAGTGAAGAAGATAACCCATGGCAGTTCTACCTCCCTCCACAAGAAACAAGACCAGTAAAATCTCCATTTCTTCCATCATCCAAGATGACAGTGTGGTGAATCCAAGTAATGCTTCGAGGACTCGATGATTCCTCAAAGAAAATATCTTCATACTCCCAACCTTCAAAGATCTCAACCCCAAACAAAACCACGAGCAAGAAACCCACCACTTCCAAAAGACAGAGAGGTGGTTCTTGGTCTTCAAGTACCAAGTTATGGTGCTTCTTCACACATCGTAAAGGGGAAGGGAAAAAGGAAAATGGACTGAGGCGTTTTGGTGATATGACTATGTCCTTCGTGCTTCATCTAATGTGGTCATCGTCATCATCAACGTTTTCATCAATCCATCCTTTCCATTTTGATCCTTAGCATCCTCGGCATAGTAGTTATGCATCTCCAGCCATTGAGATAGAAGGAATGGGTGGTTATGCAAGACTTTACGAACGCATATCCAGCATCTAGTGTGAAAGATGTGAGCGATCATGCATATCCAACAGCCTGTTAGATGTTGGAATAGATGATATGTAGTAGATTAGGATTAGAAGATCATGTATAGCTCTTTTCAGGTAGTTGCATTTGATGTTGATTGTACTGTAAGTTGTAAGTCGTTTCTCTAATGAATGAATGAACACTTTGCATCACTACTTCTTTTACTTCTATAATGATCATTCTTGTAATCTGCAAAATGGTTAGTGAAAAACAGACAACTAGTAGTGGTTTGAACCAAACTATCAGTGGTTAGAAATAAACTATCAGTGATTAGAAACAAAAATAGCAAAACTAAGATTACATAATAATAGTGCAGTACATATACAAACTGGTACAAAACAATTTGAGAATTTAGAGATTAATCATTCCAATACTAAAAACAAGATACTGAAACCTCCCCACATCAAAAGCTTTGGTAAGAAGATCAGCAACATTGAAATCAGTATGGATTTTTACCATTTGAATCAACCTTTTCTCATTACAATCTCTAATAAAATGATGTCTTATCTCAATATGTTTAGTTCTAGAATGTAAAACAGAATTTTTAATGATGCATATTGTACTGTTATTATAAATGTATATCTTAGTATGCATAAAATTGTACCCAAAGTCCAAAGAATTGATTCTCAATCCATAGAACTTGACCACAAAAACTAGCAGCAGCCACATATTCAGCTTCAGTTGTAGAATTTGCCACAATAGTTTGCTTTTTACACCGCCATGAAATAAGTCTGCTTCCCAAAAACTGACATCCTCCAGTTGTAGACTTCCTATCCAAACTAGCGCAAAGATAGTCACTATCTGTCTAGGCCACCAAGTCAAAAGGAGAATCCTTTGAGTACCAAAGGCCCAATTTAGGATGACCCTTAAGATACCTAAAAATTCTCTTAACAAGATTCATGTGTGATGAATTAGGTGTGACTTGAAATCTTGCACACACACATACTGAGAACATTATATCCGGCCTAGATGCAGTGAGATACATCAAGGATCCAATCATAGACCTGTACAACTTCTCGATCAACTCGTACTTCCATCATCGGGTAGCAAGGGTTTCTGAGTCTCCATTGGTGTACTAGCACTTTTCACATCCTGAAACCCAAACTTCTTCAAAACATCTGCTACATACTTGTCTTGACTAATGAAGATACCATCACTCCTTTGTTGAACCTGTAGCCCCAAAAAGAAAGTGAGTTCTCCTATAGAACTCATCTGAAACTTATCATGCATAAGCTTCTCAAAATCTTTGCATAGCTCTTTATTGGT
The DNA here is from genome assembly GCA_910596185.1 of Chrysanthemum makinoi. NCBI lineage: Eukaryota > Viridiplantae > Streptophyta > Magnoliopsida > Asterales > Asteraceae > Chrysanthemum > Chrysanthemum makinoi. Next base: position 140,660,351 of record OU343218.1, read on the forward strand.
TGAGCCAAAGATGATGTCATCTACATAAACCTGAACCAATAAAATATCATCTTTGTGCTTTCTTATGAACAAAGTTTTATCAATTAGTCCTCTTTTAAACCCATTGTCCATCAAATAAACGGACAAGCACTCATACCATGCCCTAGGAGCTTGATGCAAACCATACATAGCCTTCCTCACCCTCAGACCTTGTCGATGATCAGGATCTTCAAACCCAGGAGGTTGACAGACATAAACCTCCTCATCAATTGTGCCATACAAAAATGCACTTTTAACATCCATTTGATACACCACAAAGTTTTTAAATGAAGCATAAGCTATAAACAATCTAATAGCCTCAATTCTTGCAACTGGAGCAAATACTTCATCATAATCCAAGCCTTCAGCTTGTGTGTATCCTTGAGCAACCAACCTTGACTTGTTCCTCACAACAATACCTCTTTCATCCCTTTTGTTTCTGAACACCCATTTTGTCCCAATTGCCCTCTTACCATTAGGAAGATCTACCAATGTCCAAACCTCTTGAAGTTTGAACTCAAGAAGCTCCTCTTGCATTGATTCTACCCATCCTTCTTCAGATAATGCTTCTTCAACTCTCTTTGGTTCCTTTTGAGACAGAAAACAAGCAAACAGTGCAATTTTGCAAATCTTTATGACTGCTTCTTTTGTGAAGTGATCTTGCAAAGAACCCATGTTCAGAAAGGGTTCAAGATTCTTAACCTTGCTTTTTGTTTGAACTGGAGTATTCAAATTTCCAAGTATTTGTTCCTTGGGATGAATCTTGTGTATCCTTGTGGAGGTAAGTGACTTTCATGAATGACATATTCCAAATTAGTTAAATCAGTATTGAAGAAATCATCCATGTCTTCATCATCAGTAGGAGTATCAATTTCAATCAAAGCAGGCATATCAGGATCATGTGGATACTCCTCTTCAGCATGTAATGGCTTTTCATGCGGTCCAAAGAAAGTACTACTATCAGTACTTACAGCCGGGATTTCACTTGTAATGACAGTGGTAGTAATTGTTGGCTTAGCAGTGGTTGTATTAACTCTATCCGTGCTTATGTTTGGCTTATCCGTGCTTGCAGACTGCTTTTTCTTCTTTTCAATTTCTTCTACCAACACTGAATTATCTTTCAATAACTCATCCTTATCTTGATGATGAGCACTATTTCCTCCAGTATTCAAAACATCATCATCAGTAGGACCTTGCTTATCAATGATGGGTGAGACAGAACTAGCTTTCCACTTTTCAAACAAATAGAACTCTTGAGGAGAATCAGCTTCCTTAGAAATTGCTTCTTCACCGGAATTCTTTTGAGTACCTGCATCAACATTAGTGGAAGTTCCTGCCATGATAGGCTCATAATTCATAGATTTGGTTAGCATATCAATGTTAAACAGCCAGGCTGGTCCTTTGGTCTCAACACTAGGAGACTTTTCACTGAATTTAACATGTAAATTCTCTTCAACAATTCTAGTCCTCCTATTGTATACTCTAAAGGCTTTACTATTTGATGAATAGCCTAAAAAGTATCCATCATCGGCTTTTTCTTGAAACTTGCCTAGGTAGTCTATGGTATTCAAGATAGTAACAGAACACCCAAAAGGTTTTAGAAATGCAATCATTGGCTTCCTATCATGTAACAGCTCATAGGGGGTCTTGTTATGAGGATTCACTACCTTACTTCTATTCTCACATAACATGCAAGGCCTACAGCTTCAGCCCAAAAGGTAGTTGGTAACTTAGACTCACACAACATAGTCCTAGCAGCCTCAATTAGTGTTCTATTTTTCCTTTCAGCTACACCATTTTGTTGTGGTGTTCTAGCAACACTAAACTGTCTTTCTATACCTTTCTCTACACAAAACTGATTCATCACAAGCATTCTTAAACTCGCCCATTATCACATCTGACTATCTTGACTTTATGATTCACTAGATTTTCTATCTTAATAATGAAACTCTTGAGAACTTCACTAGTTTCACTCTTAGCGTACCAAAAAGTAAACCCAAGAAAATCTACTATAATCATCAGTGATAACTAGGCAATACCGCTTATGGTTCAAACTCTTGACAAAAGTAGGTCCAAATAAGTCCATATGAAGCATAAACAGTGGTTGTGAAATGGTGTTGACAGCTTTGGACTTACAAGAAGCTCTATGTTGTTTTCCTTTCTGACAAGCCACACACAGTTCCTTACACTCAAAACCTTAGAAGGTAACCCTCTCACTAAGTTCCCTTTAACCAGTTTATTGATTGTTTTGTAATTGAGGTGACCTAATCTTCTATGCCATAACTTAGACTCATCCACAGATGCTTTAGCAAATAAACAAGTTAAGGACCTATTAGGAATTACATCTTTAAGATCAAAACAATATATATTTTCCTTCCTAGGTACCCTAAGTTGTATAAACTTCTCATCAGGCATCTTAAACTTAGGAGATAACACCATACACTCAGTTTCACCAAAAAGTACCCAGTTTTTCTTATCACACATTTGAGAAACACTGAATAAATTGTACTTAAGTCCCTGTACCAAGTAGACTTTTTCAAAGTCCAAATTTCCTGTTCTGATTGTGCCTCTTCCAAGTATCTTTCCTCCCTTTGGATCATTGCCAAAAGCCACATATCCTCCATCAAAAGCTTCAAAATCTTCCAGGTTGCTCCCATCCCAAGTCATGTACCCAGAGCAACCACTATCAAAAACTCCTTTGTCTTTTAGCTCATCTTGTAGATTGCCCTGCACATGAAATTAAACAAGTTAGTTCCTTTTGTGGACCCAAGCCAATACTGACTTGGGTCTGCCCTGTGCATCAATATAATCAAATTTCTTTAGGTCCATTGATGCACAGTTGACATGATGTAAAACCTTGGTCTTAGGTTTCCATTGCCAACTAGCTGAGGCCTTAACAAAGATAAAATGATTTCCAACCACTGTATCAGTTATCACCTTTGGAATTTTTAAAACTTCTTTGTTATCGTTGGTGATTTTTGGCTTATCAGTGGTTTGATTTTGCTTAGCCGTGTTTACACTTTGCTTAGCAGTGGTTGGAACCCATTTAGGAGAAGCAGTGACAATTGATTTTGTATTCCCATTTCTCATCAACACTGCACTAGGAATCATGTTATTGTTTGGATGAGGGTTTGTTTTCTTTGAAATGTTTTGATGATTTACCCTTCTCCATTGATTCCATACTTGTGGTTTGTTTTTATTACAATTTCTCTGCAAGTGTTCAAAACTACCACATACAAAACAAGCCTTTTTAACACATTGAAACTCATCACCTAATCTGTTAGAAATTAGACCATTTAAGCTTCTTTGATTACCCCTAGGTTTATATTGTTTCATCTGTTCCCTAGGTATTTCCCTGTACTCTACTACTTTCTTGGTAATTTTAGCTCCAAATCTAGGTACAAGGTTGACTTGCTGAGAATCAACTTTCTTAACTTTTTCTATCTCTGTAGACTTAGTTGATTCAAGACTATCTTCCTCGTAATCTGATTTCCAATCTTCAATTTTGGAAGCATCGATGACTTATCGAACTTATCTTAGGTGTTTCTGTGTACTTAATCCTTCTACAGGTTTGTTAAAGCTGAATTCACTACTAAATGACAGCTCTTTAGGGTGGTGCATTTTTCATCAAAGAGGGTGGTGGCATATTATTGTATCCAAGACCAGTACCATCTTTGAACAGTTTTTGACCTATTGGTTTATTTACTAGATCAGAAGCATATTGTGTTTTGGCAACCCTAACAACATGTTTTTCTTTTTCATCTAGGGCTTTTTGTTTAACAATCTCTGCCTCTGCTAGTTTATCTTTAAGCATTTTAATCTCTCTATCTTTAAGATCAATTTCAACACCTAGTATATTGATCTTTTCTACATACTCAAACTAACATTTGATACGTAATTTTAGCTTCTCTTCCACACCCTCTAGACCAACTCTATAACCTAAGTTATCTAGAGTCAATCTTTCTACTTCTTTCCTCATACTCTCAGTGATAGCTTTTTGAGATTCTAAGTTATCATAACATGATTTAAAAGAACAAGTAGATGATTTAGAATCATTAGATACCTCGAATCTGAACCGAAGATGAAGCATAGGCAATAAGAGCAAAGTTATGCTCTTTTGAAGCTTCACTAGCAAGAAAAGCTGCATTTGGACCTTCTTCAATTTGATCACTCCAGTCATAATCTCCAAGCCCATCTTGAGCAACCAAAGTCAAGAAACAGCAGCTCTTCTCGTGACCTTCTTAGTGCCTTCAATTCTCTTAGGAGCTCGACATTCCCTAGCAAAGTGACCTTTCTTCTTGCAATTAAAGCACTCCATCTTGCTCTTGTCGAATCCAGCTCTCCTTTGACCATCATACTTAACCTGTCTTCTAGTCCTTCTCTAAACTTCCTTGCTTGTAAAGTCAACATTGCCATTTGCCATTGAAGATTAATCTCCTCAAGATCATCAGGATCAATTTGATCTAGGTCTTGATTAAGAACAAGAACACCGTAGTTAAATCAGCCATAAAAGCACAAATTGCACCATCACTGACATTATCACTAACAGTGGTATTGTTTGCAATAGTCGTGGATATACCATAAGCAGCAGTGGATACATCTTGTGGGCTCTTGTGATTAGTGGATACAAAAGCAATGTTTGGATTAGCAGAAGAGGCATTAGCAAAGGTATTCTCAGACTCATAAACCTTCAAGTTATTGAAGAGATTATCCAGAGTCATCTTAGGAAAGTCCTCCTTATTCCTCCACACAATTGTATGAATAGCCCATTCAGACGATAGACTCCTAATGAACTTCAAATTAATATCTTCTTGAAGAACCTTATAATCTACAGATTTCAGTTGGCTGATAAGTTTTTGAAGTCTATTGTATGTGCCATCAATCTTTTCTCCACTGAGAGCAGTGAAGGTTTCAAATTGATGCTTGAGCATATTCATCCTGGACTTCTTAGTAGCTTCATTGCCAACAAACCTTGTCTCAAGAGCATCCAGTAACTCTTTAGCAGATTCATATTGTTCAAAATCCAAAGCATAATCATTGGGTATTCCTATGGAGAGAATACTGTGAGCTTTGATCTCCATTTTCCTTTTAGCTTTATCAGGTTCACTAACAATAGCTATCTCTTTGCCATCCTCACCCTTCTTAGGAAGAGTGTCTCCCTTTTCAACGACATCCAAGAGAGCATAGTCAATCATGCTAATGTATTGCCTCATTCGCATTCTCCAGATTTGATACTCACCATGCTTGAGCATGGGTACCTTGGAAGCAATCACCATGTGAGTTTCGTCAGACATCTTATCGTAGAATAGAGCTTAATGACTTCTTCTTGTTATAGTTTCTAGACCACAAGCTCTGATACCACTTGTTGATCCCAGTTGAGCAAACGATCTAATATAGAAACCGACTTAGAATAACAACTTATTAAGTATTATGCGGAATTTAACACTTAATCTTAAGAAGAAGAACAGTTAATATTCAACACCTCAATATTATTTATTAATACGTAATACTCTTACAAGATTAGGGTTTTGCAACCTTGAAGTGTATCGACCTTAGATATAAAACTTACGCTCTACTAATCTAACCTAGGTCCTCCTTTTATAAGCCAAGGAGTCCTATACATTATACAATACGTAACCTACAAGATAAATATCTTTTCCATATTTATCTACAACAATAAACTAACCGACTATACAAAACACTAGCAGTAGTTACAATATATCATCCGTGGTTACACATTACTACTAGCCGCGTTATCTTCATCTGTGGTTACACTCTTCTGTCCGTGGTTCTATCAAGCCTGTCCGTGGTTCCAGTACTTAAAGTAATTCTTGATGCAAGGAACCTAAAACCCAACACCGTTAATCAGCCAATGGTTGATAATGTCATGGACGGTGAGTGCTGCTCACCTCTATTGAAATGTGGTTTGTTAAATTTCTTTGTTTTTGTATTCCGGTTTGTCATTGGTCACCCACATTGGCATGGTGTATTTTTTTGTTGGAATAAGGTTATGTGTTGATGATGCCCCATCTACACACAATATTATAAAAATAGCTACGCCATCTAAACAGGAGCGCCAAAGACCAGCTGACCTGTGTGAATAATCTGGGTGTGTGCATCATGGCGGTCAGCTAGTGACTCCTAATACAATGGAAGGTGGGTTTACCGATGTTTCAGGCCAAAGTAGAAAAAGGAAAAAAATGTCGGGTGATGTTGTTAGACCACGTGTGCATGACCCTGACACATGCCATGGTGTGCAGGATGATTTTTCCCAACTACCTTTGCATGTGCGCGAAGGTCAGTGGTGTTATGTTCATCTATGCCATTTTTAAGAAAAACGGCCTGTCTGCATGTAGTTTTAGTTTTAAATTTCAACCGTTCGTTTTCCAGCAGCTGCAACTGCTGTTGATGATAGTGTTCCTCCTGAAGCTGCATCTAATAGTTTTTATTTGTGAATGCTTTCCCAAAAACAGAGAACCATCTCAGGCCTCCACACCATCTATGCATCGATTGGGTGCAGACAGCGGTGGTCACAGCACTGGTGAACCGTCTACTCCTAATGCAACTGAAAGTGAGTTCTTTTTGTGTTTTTTAGTTTTTTAGGCACATGCTCTACATCTAACATTGCCTTTAACTTATTGTGGTGGTTTCTTTTGTTACTAACAGCCAGGGTACATGCTGATAGTCAACCAGGTGTCACGAAAAATGTTGGCCGTGTGGGACAGCCTCATAAGAGGACTGTGCGGCGGCATGCTCTCATCAGCAGCCTCTGTTCCGGCTCGGATAATAGTGCATGCGGCATTGATGAATAGGCATCTCCTTCTACGATACAAGGTGCACGCTGTTTTTTTAGCATTTTTCTATGACTCATCTTTTTCTCAAGCATATATTGTCACGTCTTTAACTTGAATATGATTTCTCGATCAATGCAAGCATTGACCCTGAATATGATGATCTAGGAGATTGTACTCAGCGATGCTGTTATTGTGATGCTATTTTTTACGGCGAAAATTGCGTGCCATCGCTTTTGCAGATGCTTCAGCTAAATACCATACATGTTAGGTGGTAAAGTTTTTATGCGCCGACACGAACGGCCTCAGATATCAAAGAGTTGCTTGGCCAACGCCCCTTTATGGAAAATATACGAACATACAACCGTGATGTTTGCAATGACATCATTCGGTGCCACAGTTGACAATGCCATCAACAATGGTGGAGGGCCATATGTTTTTAAAGTCTCCGGCCAAATATACCATCGGATTGGTTCACTTTGCCCGCTAATGATGATCCAAAGTTTTTGCGCTCTACATCTATGACACGCAGATGAAGTCCAACATAGGTTGAGCCATTTTTCAACCTCGATGGCCATGATTTGAACCCGATATAGTGCAAGGGCTCATTCAATTCTTAGATGCTCACAACGAATCGGTACAAATATTCAGACCGCACGTGACAAATGTGTCAACCATGATGTTCCAGAATTTAAGGTAAAGCTTTACAGCGGTGAAGCTCCACGCGGTTATGAAGCTCCATTGTCAAATACCCTCGGCGCTATTGTCTTTGACTGTGGTCCCGAAGTGAATCGGATTACGATGTTATACCGAGTACATGAATGGCCCGCTAAAAAGAATCAGCAAGATCAATAAGTCGCACATGTCGCTGCGCTTCCACCGATATTCATATATGGTCAACCAGGGTATCATACAAAGCTGAAGTTAAGAACAGCAGATCCAAACATCGAGCCAAAACGGGTGTCGATGGATGCATTCTATGCATACCAACTACACCCGAGGCATGACGGTTATAATCTGCTTTTCGCATCGAAGGCTTTTTCAACAGTACGTTGTTGGCGTATACTGTTTCATAGAACAGAATCGGATGGATTTTTATAGGACACACCAGAGTGACATTCTAGGGGATTTTTTGTCAGGCCTTTATAATGAGATTTCAAGGGGAGAGCATGATGGGTCGCAGGCGGGTTCTCACATTATATTGCCTTCATCGTTTACTGGAGGTCCGAGGTATATGTACAGTCATTATTTGGATGCATTGGCGATTTGCAGAGTGCTTGGTAATCCATGATTTTTTATAACGTTTACGTGTAATGTAAAGTGGCCTGAGATACAAAGATACATGGCAAGCTTTCCTCATTTGACAACAGCGGATACGGTGGATATAGTATGCAGAGTTTTTGAGCAAAAAGTCAAATCATTTGTCAAGTTTATGAAGGAAAGGCAGACATTTGGTTATGTCACAGGAGGTATGGGTATTTTCTTTTAGGAGTAAAGCTTTATGCTTGATTTTTCATTCTTAGTTTTCCTATAGATGCTTGCATAATGTGGTTTGCTGATGTGTTATCCTAGCTTTATTTGTTCATATTTTTTTTGCCTGCAGTACTGTACACCATCGAGTTTCAGTAGCGTGGCCTCCCACATTGTCACACGCTGCTTTGGATTTCTTCATCAACCAAAATAGAAAATGCTCAAGATGTTGACCAGTACATTTCTGCAGAGTAACCTGATCCTCACACTGATCCACGCACTTATAAAATTGTTTCAGAAATGATGATGCATGGGCCGTGTGGCAAGGCTAGCCCGAATGCACCATGTATGAAAGGCGACCTGTGCAGCAAAAAATTCCCCAAACAATACAATAATGAAACTTTCTTTGACAACAAAGGTTATCCGCATTATCAAAGAAGACAAGAGAATACTTTCGCAGCAAAAGGGCAGATAAAGCTTGACAATGGGTATGTCGTGCCATATAACCGTGATGTGTGCCTGGCATTTGAAGCTCATATTAATATGGAATACTGCGGGTGGAGTATGCTAATAAAATATCTGGTTAAGTATATATCAAAAGGAACTGACAGAATCTTCGCCAAAGTAACAAGATCTATTGGTGAAGCATCCTCTTCTTCAGCACAACCGCAGGCATCGATTGATGAAATACATAATTACCTTGATGGCCGGTTCATATGTCCTCACGAAGCATGCTGGAGAATCCTGAAATTCTAAATACATATCTGATTGTACAATAGATTGCACTACCAGGCTTCGATGATGATCAAAGGTATGAGGGGTGTATGTTCCAGCCAAGACTTGTCTTTCACCGGAGAATAAGAAATACGAAACACTACGTTAAGTGATTACGCAGGGGTAGGACCATGCGAACCACCTCCGGCGTGAGAGTAAATATGAGTTATGGTTGTATAAGTGTGTGTAAGTAAAGAAATGAGTGTGAAATGAGCATACCATAATCTGTTAGCCTTAATAGTTTTTATTAGAAGTGATGGTCATTCATATTTAGGAACTTTGTAATGTGTGTTAGATATCATGATAGAATAGTCAACGGGCTCGTGGATTGGGCTAAGCTAATTGGGCATTAGTTATGTTAAGCTAGCCTTGTCTAGTTCGTGAAACCCAAGCCCAATCCAAGTCCATCTCAAGGCCCATGGCCAAGCCTTAGGGCATCTTCTTCTTGTACTATAAATACCCCTCAAGTATGTCATTTGAGGGGTGTGCTTGAGTGTGTGTGTGTGTGTTTTCCTTGAAGCAATATACAACTTATTGTTTTCATTTTCTTCTCTCTACCTCTCTAAACATACACGAATATACATCAAGTCACCATATCTTATCTTAATCTTTCTCTTTATTTACGCATATTGTGTTTGGTTTAACGTGGTATTTGTGTTGGGTTTGATTGGTAAAGTGATAAGGTTGATATATCTTAGGTCCTACAATTGGTATCAATCGCCTAACAATGGTTTAGGAGTGTTTGTGTTTGGTTTGAAGGTGTTACGCGTAAAAGGCTCTCGTTATACGTTTTTTGTCAAGCTTAAAGCTTTAATTTTTGCACTTTAAAATTCAAGATTCTTGTGGTTTAAGGTTTATTTGGTGCTAAAGTTTCAGTTTTTTGCAAAAAGTTCGAAGCTTTACGCGTTTTGGTTAAGTTTTGAGCTCGTTTTTGGTTATTGGTCATTTCTACTCGTAACTTTTCTAGGCACTTTGGGTGAAAAAGGTCAACATTTTTGGGTTATTCGAGTGTTTTTAAGGCTTTTTGTGCAAAAGAAATCATTTGAATCGTTGGAAATTTCTTATGAGTAGAAGTCAAAAAGTCAAAACCCTAGTTTTCTACTCGTAACTTTTTGGTGAAGAATCTTCGTGCTATAACTGTTACTCAGTGCTTCCCTCACTTGGATAAGTGTGTGGAACACTTCGACTTGTGGATATCCCTTACGCGGTGACAGTGTAAAGGATTTTTGGTTCTTAACCATAGTTTACGCATAAGCTAAAAGCTTACGAGTAACTCTACGAATAACTTCAAAATTACGCGTAAGGTTTACGAGTAACTTTTTGTCTACGCATAAGCTTAAGGTTACGCTAAGATACTTTCACGCATAAGGTTTCTACGCTTAAGGTTCCTACGCTTAAGGTTTCTACGCATAAGGTTCCTACGCATAAGGTTTCTACGCATAAGGTTTCTACGCTTAAGGTTTCTACGCATAAGGTTTCTACGCATAAGCTTCCTACGATAAGATCCTACGATAAGCACCGTGATCCTACGCCTAAGCCTCGTCTACTCGTAACTTCGTGTTTCTACGCCTAAGCTCTCTTTCTACGCATAAAGGTTTTAAGTTTAAAAAAAAAAAAAAAAAAAAAAAAAAAAAAAAAAATTTAAATTTTTGAGGAGACTAAACGTTCAATTTTTACGCGAGATTCAAATTTTGGTTTAACTGTGAAAATTTTGGTCAAAAATTCAAATTTTTGGGCCTAAATTCAAATTTTTCGGGTCAAATTTGGCGTCAAAATTGTCATAACTCAAATTTTCATACGACCTTAGAATTGATTTTTATAGTGAATTTCAAATTTTGGGCTTAAAATTTTAAGAACCGAAGTTTACGATACGACTTTCGAAAAACCTCAACCGAGCTTAATCATCAGCAACACAACTCCTTTATCGTTGAATCGATCCTACATCAACTTTATCAGATCATACCTTCATCAATGGCAACTCAACAAGACATTCATGCAGCGGTGCCAAAAACCGTCCTCCTATGTTGGAAAAAGGTGGTTATCTTCAATGGACAAGTCGTATGCTCCGCTACATCAAGACTAAACCTAATGGAAAACTCATGATTAACTCCATTACGAATGGACCTTTCAAGCCTCGTCAAATCCAAGATCATGGAACTCCTGACATCCCACCATCTTTTCATACTCAAACTCAATCGTAATACACCGCAGAGGATCAAAAGCAAGTCGATGCAGATGATATGGCTATTCATATTGTCCAACTGGGTTTACCAATAGACATCTTTGCTGCGGTAGACAGTTGTGAAACTGCTTTCGATATGTGGGAACGTATAAGACGGCTTTGTCATGGAACAGAAATTGGTCAACAAGACATGGAGAACAAGTTGCTAACTGAATGGGAAAAGTTTACTTCCACTCCAGGAGAACCCATTGAATCCTACTATGGAAGGTTCTGCACTTTGATGAATGAGCTAATCAAACAAGCTGACACCCGTAACTATCGCTCAAAACATCAAGTTCCTGAATAATCTTCCATAAGAATGGGGACGATATGTCACTATTGTCAACCAAACAAAAGACTTACATCGTGAACTTTGATCAATCAATGATTTTCAAACAAAACCAAGCTGAGTGAATGAAGTCGAAAGAAAGATTGGCAAAGAATCATGATCCATTGGCACTCATTGCAAAGACTCAAACTCCAAAGGAATACACAACAACAAGCTTCATCATCTTCCAACAACAACAACTTGCAGCAATTCATTCCACAACCACAACAACAATTCTATCCAGAACAACAATACCAGGAACAAGGAATCATGAACAAAATGACCCGTTTACCTTGCAAATGATATACTTTTCTTGGGTAACGCACTCAAAAGTCGCTATTCCACACCAACTAACAACAACCAAAGGATTTCGTCAAACACTCGCAACAGTGCAAATTGCACACCGGTGTGAATATGGGTAATCAAGGACAAATGGTTGGAGTTATTGGGAATCAGCAGGATATGCTACTGATTTCGTATGGGTAATCGACGGCTCCGTATCGGGTAATCAGTGGGTCAATGTTGGAAATCGATGGGTCCGAATGTTGGGAATAGAGCAATGGGTAATCGAATGGGAATGTTGCAGCCCAGTTGGTAATTATGGAAATGTGAATCGTGGTAATCGATTAAGTGTTATAACTGTCCAAGGAGTGGGTCACATGGCAAGAAACCGCCCCACTAAACCGCACAAGAAGACCGGTGATTTTCTTCGAAAAGCCGCTTTGTTAGCAGATAAGCTAGATGCGGGTTACAGTTGAGTGCTGAGGAAAATGACTTTTTTGCTATTGTGGATGAATTGGAAGACCTCGAGGAACTCAATGCGAATTGCATCTTCATGGCAAATCTTCGGGAAGCTAAGTATGACATCGAGTCGACTCACCTCCGCCTATGACGCCAATACAAAGATCTCGAGGTACCAATCATTGATCCATGCTATAACAATGTCATATTTGATGTGTTTAATCATGACGAACAGCATTCTGTGACGCCAACACCTACTTATGATACATATATGGACAATCCGAGTTGTAGCAATACTAACTCAAACTCCGATATGGATCCTAATGGAGGCTGTGTGGTACAAAATACTGAGACCGATGAGGAAACGCGTGCTTATTTTGAATCATTAATCCATAAATGTGGCATTGAAATTGAGAAAGTCAGTAAGGTCAATCGCGAAGTTAAGGCCGCTAATGTTAAATTGACCACTGAGCTTGAGAGTTACAAAGAGAACGCCAGAGCCTATGAATTTCATACAAACAAAATATCGTAATTAGAAATTGGTTACCGAGATTCTGTTTTAAGAGAACAACAATTGCAAATCAAGTATGACACACTTGATGTGAATCTGAACTTGAAAATAAAATCTTCAAACAAGGAAATTTCTGAATTAAATGACCAACTTTCTAAACAAAAGCAATGTATTCTCGATCTTGAAAAGAGAAGAAGAAGTTGATAACTGATTTTGCAAAACGAGAAGATTCTCTTCTTGATGAGATTCTGGAAAAAAATGAAATGATCAAAAAATTGGACAATTTACTTCTTACAACGGGTCATTCCGCTAAGACAAACAAAATGCTTTCTAATCAAGTAAATCCGATTTTTCATACATCTCACAAAATGGCTCTTGGTAACTCACCTCCTTGTTTTCTCAAGAAAGCTCAGAATCTCGAATGTGTTGCACAATGGAAAACCATTGCATGAACCCATAATTGTGCATGACTCGCTTGAAACGTTGGAACTATCTGAGGAGAGTAGATCAAAATGAAACAAAACATCCGAAATAAAACCTATTGATTATAACAAATGGAACAAAATTAATGGTATTTCGTTTGTGTCTCAATCAACGTTTTCCACCACACAAAGTGTTTCAAACAAAGTGTCAACATCTGTTTCAAAATCAGTTTCAACACCAGTTGTAGTTTCCAAATCTCTTTCGAAAATCGAACAAATGTCTTCAAACAATCCTTTTAACACAAGTGATACTCGAAGCATTTTAGATGACGTTAAAACGAGAATAGGGTATCTTCAAGGGAGTGTTAAATCTAAAACCCATAATACAACCAACATCTGGTTTTCTAGTTTTGATATTGAACAAAAAAGGTTTTTTGAAAATGAAATTGCCCTCAGTGAATGCCATCAGTACAAGGGTAATTCATGTTGAACAAGCACTTTTGAAAGAAACAGCTGACTTTGTCAAGGACCATAAATCCCTGGTAAAGCAAGCTAATGAAAGTTTTGAACACATCAAAGTTTTGGAAAATTTGAATGATTCTCTCTTCGAAGATGTTATGACTACAGACATCATGTCCATCATTTTACAAACATATTCTGTTGAAGATCATGAAAGACTCCAGTCTGAGACCTCCGCAATTGTTTCAAAATATGAAAAAGCTCTTGAAAAACTTGAAAAAGAAAACGTGTCCTATTTTAAACAACTTGATCGAAAATCTGAGGAATGCAAGTATGACAAACTGTCGTATGAGCGTGCCCACAAGGACATGAAAGAGCAAAATGATCTTTTGAGGGCTCACCGAATGTCAAAAAGGCTGTGGATACTAAGTTTGCAAAACCATTGACTGAGGAGAAAACAAAGGTTCCCAAACCGGTTTTTAAACCAAAAATGTCTATTTCTATGCCTCCTCCAAAAGTCAATGAGAAAAATGATTTGTCAAAAACAAACTCCACAAATCCCTGCCTTTAAAAAGAGAATTTTAAAAGTTTTTGAAAAGAAAAAGCGGTTTTTGAAAACCAAAAGTGATTACACCCGCATCTCTAGGAATATTACATGGAATGTGACCAAAAATCCAGTTAAAGAATCTGTCAGTTCTAACAATATGGTCAACAATCACTATCTAGAAGAAGCTAGGAAAAAGGCACAGACTCGAAAAGACGGAATTCTAGGTGCAACATCTAGGGTGACGAATTCTACAAGATTTCAAGGCACGGCTAGTAGTAGTAAACCATTACCTAGGAACACTCTACAAAAGACTAGGGATTGGCTTACATCTAAGAGTAGTTGCAAAAAAGAAAATGCTATGCCCTTAGAAAACAACACTAGGAATTCTAGGTCTTTTTCGAACAAGAATCAATTTCCAAAAGACTGTAGTGACAAAGTTAAAGCTGCTGTTTTAAACAAGAATATTGAATTTGTCTGTACTACATGTAAAAAATGTATCTTTTCAGCTAATCATGATGCATGTGCCTTACAATATCTCAAGAAAGATAATTCTCGTGTCAAGGCACAATCCACTAAGACACCAAATAGAAACAAGCCCGTTGATAAAATGTCAAACAAACAGAAACCTAATAGGTGGATCTCTTCAGACGAGTTTTTCCAAAAATAAGTCTTCCGCTGCATCTGATAAGAAAACAACTCCTAGATCTTACCTTAGGTGGAAACCCACGGAAAAGTTTTCAGACAATAGGTCTTAGATGGATTCCCACAAGAAAGATTTTTGATACTTGCTCCAACACAGATAATAGTGAAACTCATCAAGATAAGGAAGTCAAAACCACTACAACCGTTGATAGTGATCACCCTCACCGTGAGGAATCTTGTACTTCTAACACTGTTATTTGTGAAAACTCTTCTTCTTTGGTTGCAGTGTGAATCAAATATCTCGTAACCCACTCATCGAGGGTTCCAATTCTGTAAACTCTTCATTCTATCTATCTTCTATTTTTGATTTTCCATTTCTTTTATAAAACCAACAAAAGCAAAATATAAAAAAATATAAAACTTTCAAAAATACAAAAACAATAGAAAATCAAAAATCCAAAAATATTCTTCTACGACATGTCTCTTGTATAATCGATATTCTGTACGTATCTAGAAATGTCATTCAACAATGATACGGGCATGTACAGATGCTTGAGTGAGAGTTCTTTAATTTGTTTTCTAAAACATGTCGTTTCTCAAAATTTCTTCAATAATGGCTTTCGTATACTTCGGTACGAAACCCGGACTTCAAAATAATGGCTTCTGAACACATCGGGGACCCGCTTCAAAGAAAGGAAAGTGCTTATCAAAATCAAAGGTTTTTAAATATTTTTTCTAGCACTATTCCTAAAATCATAATGGCTTGTAAGTATTTCAGCTTGCAACCCGATCTTTAAAGAAAGGAAAGTGCTACGCAAAATCGATTTTCATATATATCGAGCACTTATCCTTAATCACACGAAGATAATTTTTCTCAAATATCTTCAAAAGATTTTCAAAATCTTCTTCACATCTTGCGTACCATTGATTCGAAAGTTTTCAAAAAGATTTTTCAAAATCTCTCACACTTGGTACCAAGATAACTCCCTCTAAACCCTTAATTGATTCTAAATTTTCTGTTTGAAAAATATGCTTTCGTTAAGGGGGAGTATTAAAACAAAATTGTTCCAAAATTCATGCTAAATCAGTTTCTCTCCAAATGATTTTTGAAAAACATATCTTTTAATCATTTTGTTTCAAAAACATCATGGATATGCTATTTTTGAGGGGGAGAAACGTGATTAAAATGTGATCAAAAAGTTTAATGATCGTTGTTTGAATCTCAAAAGAGCTCGACTCAGACGGAACCAATGAATTGACGAGTAATCAAAGTCAGTAAATGTACCATTTCGAGAAACTTTCTATGGACTTGACCAGGACGGGTAATAATTTCAAGCTAATTCACTAGTGATGTAAACGTGTCTCGAATCGGTCTTGTCTATTGAAAGTCGATCAATTCAAAAGTGCTTAACTCTTCCCTCAATATGAAAATTTCTCTTAAAAAATATATAAGCACATGTGAAGGGGGAGTGTTTCTGAAAATATAAACTCTCAGAGTGTCTCAAACATGTTTTCTATCATAAACACTCTGAGAGATTTTCAAGAAAAATGGTTTTATGGCAACAATAGGACATCCATGGAGTTATAAGGTGACTAAGGATAGGAAATTGGCCCTATAATCTGCCAGAGCCGGAGGGATCTACCCAAGGACAATACCCATAGTTAGTATTAGAAGTCCTTAGGTATGATTGAAAAAGGAGTAATGTGAGAAAGGAGAAAGAAGGGGTTGAAGAATTAAAAAGAAATGTAATGAAAAAGGGTGAAAAGAAATAGCCCTCCATATTCAACCTTAGGGCGTAAACCGGTTCAATACATATGCTACTGGTTGTCACTAAGATGACACCGGTATTGAAGACAAAGACGTCATGGACCCAGTGACGCACTGCACTAAACCTTCTTGCCACTCAATTCCTCTCAAAAGGGATTTGTTTCATTCTCACCGGGAACCCCGTGATAATCTATCGACTCTTTCTTAGAGATTGTTGGTATTGAAGAAGGAGAGCCTCTCCCTAGTCTCCGCCAGAAAACCAAAATGCACTTATTGAGTCTAGAGCCACGAGATTCATCAAAAGATCTCATAGGAACACATGACATGACATCGCTTGTTGTTCATCATTAAGGGCACAAGTGATATATTATAGAGTCCTACGCAGATCTTAGCAATTTGCCAGAACATTTATGAGAAGTTTCACATCTGTGATCTTCAGTGATTGAATGGAAACTCCTGCCAGGGTCAACATCAAGCAGCCCTGACAGCAGGTCACTTCGGTAATTCTCCGTGGATTACGCTTAGTGTGTCTCAAACGGTCTACAGTCGTGAGGTGATGCCTCGGTGTACCTCAGCTGACTCATCCGAACTCAGATGTACTTCGTATATCGCGTATCTCACTTGTGGGACTCCAGTTCAGAACGCCCTTGTGAGAATTAGAGACATGTTTTCACACTATGCCGTTAACACCCTCGAAATTCAAACTTGTAAGTGCCGGAATCCGCTTATCACTAACAATGTTTTATGTTTTCTTCTTATGGAAGCTCCGGAGCGGATGGATCGTGCAGACTCGCCACATGCTCATACCAACCACATATGAAAGTTCTCATCACAATCAAAGGCTACTCAAAGTTTAAAGACTCGAGAACTACATCATTGGTAACCAAAAGTCAAATAGAAGTGTGAGCATGGTGGAGAAAGACGTGGAGACACCTAACCAACGGTTGACAACGCAGACAACCATATTAACTGATCACAAAGCATGAAGGAACAAAGAATCAAGACTATTCTATATCTACACACAAAGTTCGAGCTCAAGAAAAGTAAAGACCTATTCAAGTGGAGCATCATTTGAATGACCACCCCTTAGGGGGAGATTGTTAGCCTTAATAGTTTTTATTAGAAGTGATGGTCATTCATATTTAGGAACTTTGTAATGTGTGTTAGATATCATGATAGAATAGTCAACGGGCTCGTGGATTGGGCTAAGCTAATTGGGCATTAGTTATGTTAAGCTAGCCTTGTCTAGTTCGTGAAACCCAAGCCCAATCCAAGTCCATCTCAAGGCCCATGGCCAAGCCTTAGGGCATCTTCTTCTTGTACTATAAATACCCCTCAAGTATGTCATTTGAGGGGTGTGCTTGAGTGTGTGTGTGTGTGTTTTCCTTGAAGCAATATACAACTTATTGTTTTCATTTTCTTCTCTCTACCTCTCTAAACATACACGAATATACATCAAGTCACCATATCTTATCTTAATCTTTCTCTTTATTTACGCATATTGTGTTTGGTTTAACGTGGTATTTGTGTTGGGTTTGATTGGTAAAGTGATAAGGTTGATATATCTTAGGTCCTACATAATCCATTGCCCATCCAACCTATTTATAGTGGAAGAAATAGGGTTAGGAGCACTTCTGCGCGAATGTCGGAGATCATGGGGGCGTCCCATGATTGTGGGTAACCGCTAGAGCTTAGTGACCCACGTTCTCAAGCTTGGCAGGTAGCCGTGAAAGAGAGGGAGATCGTGGGTTTGACCAAGTCGAGGTTCTCCTATCCATTACTCCTTCACAACCGTACCTCGAAGCGGCTTAGGGCTTCGAATGGCTTAATTCCCTGAGGTAACCTTCATGATAACGAATGGTTTGACGCCTATGGATATTCTGGAATCCTAACTTGGGCCTTCGAATAGAAGGGCTTCGATACGTCTCGGAGGAGTGTCCTTCAAGCTGTTCGGAGGGTACATCATCAAGCCCCCCAGTCGAAAGTGATGCATATGAGCGAAGAGGCATTGCTTTCGACTTCATGCTTTGAAAAAATACCCGTTCACTGCTAAGCTTATCAATTAGAAGATAAATATGCGCCTAACTTAGCGCATTTAATGCTAACTAGACGTTTCGGCTGCCCGCTACAGGAATCACAATTCCCCATCTTACCCGGAGACCAAAAGACTTCTTTTTAAAATTTAAAAACAATTTAAATCGGATAAGAGTAATTTTTTGGGACACGTGTGCGGTGCTTAAGAGAGGCGAAAGAGAGTATAAAAAGGGGGGTAGTTGAAACCCTAGTACATTTTACTCTCTCCCTCACTTTCTACAAGCAGTAAACTTGATCGCCATAGCTGTTCAGAGGGTACATCATCAAGCCCCCCAGTCGAAAGTGATGCATATGAGCGAAGAGGCATTGCTTTCGACTTCATGCTTCAAAAAATACCCGTTCACTGCTAAGCTTATCAATTAGAAGATAAATATGCGCCTAACGTAGTGCATTTAATGCTAACTAGACGTTTCGGCTGTCCGCTACAGGAATCACAATTCCCCATCTTACCCGGAGACCAAAAGACTTCTTTTTAAAATTTAAAAACAATTTAAATCGGATAAGAATAATTTTTTAGGACACGTGTGCGGTGCTTAAGAGAGGCGAAAGAGAGTATAAAAAGGGGGGTAGTTGAAACCCTAGTACATTTTACTCTCTCCCTCACTTTCTACACGCAGTAAATTTGATCGCCATAGCTCCGAAAAAGGTAAACATCCCTTCTCGTTTGTATCTTTTTTGTTTTCTAAAAAATGGATTCCATGTTTATCATTAAACAACAAAAATGCACGTTAACTGCACAAGATTTACACGATCATCTAGCAGATTATCCAATCCCATAGGAGTATAAGATCATGTTGCCTAAGTCTAATCAGGGTATATTTGATGCTCCTGAAGGTTTCGTAGGGCTATACACACACGCATTTAGCCATTCCAACCTTAGGATTTCATTGCACCCACTGATATTAGAGTTTATGCAATACTACAAGGTGAATATTTCTAGGTTCAACCCATTTGGTTTAGCCAAACTGACCACATTTATAGTAATGTATAAAGCATACGGCTATGAACCAACTCTAAGTGTGTTAAGGGGCTTTTTGAATTTGTATCCTGGGGGAAACTGGTTAACCTTGGCTAAGAGGCCTGAGGCAGATGTGCCGAACCTGTTTGGGAGAGTATACACCAACATAACAGCTTGGAAAGGAAGCTTCTTTTATGTGCAAAACACTTTTATCCCACCCAACTATCCAGAGTTGTTGAATAAGGAGTATATGTTTGATGCAAAACGGTACAATGACCCCTTGCCATATGAGGTGCGAAGGGATCCCTGCTATCAGCGTTTGGCTAGATACCCTGTGGATGTGCAAGTGTTCCCCGAGCCAATCTTATACATGGCTAGGATTGCCCAGAGCTGGGAGGGGTCTCCCAAGAAGCCTGTTATCATGTACCATGGACAAAGTATGTTTCTCTACTTCTTTTAAAGTAGGACCAATGTAGCACTGATATTTATTTCTTTTTGTTTCTTTTTTGCAGAGATGTCATTCAGGAACTTTATGTACCAAGATTTGGATGAAGACTTGAGCTTCATGCCAGCTGATAAGGCCGAAGAGTCTTAGGGTGTTGGCTCTCCTTCCACATCTGTCAACAACAATGAGGTGGATACTCTGAAGCCTGAGCATGTTGCATCGGCACCCCCACAAGCTGCGCTGGAGGGTCCTTCTCAGCTTGTTGAGAATGTTGCGGATTCGGATGATCCTGCAGAGGAGGATGTCCAGGTTGTAGGTTCCACCGGGATAGCTGACAGGTTGAAAAGCCGAAAAGGAACAGCTGGCAAGGCGGTTAAATCAACCAACAAAAGGAAGAATCCCCTTCCCGCCTCCGGATCTAGGGTCTGGAAGCGTAAGAGCCAAGGCGAAAGTTTGTGAAGTCAGCCTTTGAGTTACCAGATGAATCTGGAGGTGCATGGTAAGCAGCCCTTATAAAATATGTGAAGTGATAATTGTCAAAATTAACTTAGCCCTTATACATTGTATTGGTCGCAGGCCTTCCAGAAACGAAGGAGCTTCCCAATGCTTTGGCTTGTCACCGGATTATGGATCATGTCACCCCCCCCTCAATGGAAAGGTTTGCTGGACAATATGTCCATTGAAAGGGTTTGTGATATGCATGACAATGGTGTAGCGAGGCATGCAGTATTGGATAATCACTTAAATGGCAGAACCAAAGAGTTGCTCAGGGCTGTGACCAAGGCTAGACAGGAGATGGATGTCATGTTGGAAAGGGAAGAACATAGGGATCAAGAGTATGCTAAATTGGAGGCCAAGTGTGATGAGATTGAGAAGGACCTTGAGAAGAATCCTCTCGTTCAAGACCTTCGTCAAAAGGTTGCAGAGTTGACAACTGAAATTGTCAAACTCAAGGTAGAGGAGCATGCTTGGAGAGGTGCTTGAAGCGAAGTGTGCTGGTTTAGAGAGTGAAAGATCTAGGATTGGAGAGGTGGAAGTGAAGCTAAGGGAGGAGATTGATTGTAACACCCCAACCCGATAAGGGCAGAAGTGTCACATTCTGGTGTCATATCAGAACATACAAATAAAATCCTTACAAACGGAAACTTTAAAAATGAGGTATCAAATCATATAAACAATTGACTGACCAGGAACATACAATATCCAAAATGAAGTGAAATATCAAAATAAAAATTCTTCAAAGTAACTCCAAATAATAATGTAACTAGGGTTGGTCCACTCAGATAATCCAACTCTCAGCCCATCAACGCCCATCTTCAAATCTAAAACCTGCCGCAGGAAAAGAAATGCGGCTGAGCTTAAAAATCCCAGTGAAAAGATATAACAAAACGAAAGCTAAATAAAAGCAGAAACAAAATGAAACAAAGGAAATAGATAACAAAGTCGCAGCGAACTAAGAACAACGAGTCAAAGAGGATCCTGCAGAACACAATTATACGTGATATCCAAAACGAACAGTGATAACAGGAGAACGAAACAAAACAAAGCATCGATGACATATAAACAAGCACATACAAACCAGACATACAAGAACTGAAACATAAGCAAGCATAGCAGGCCGTGATCCACACAACATATATGTCATACAATCAATTCAGAAATCAAGACATACAAGCCAAACAGATATCTACGAGAAAGCGGAAGCAATTAATTAATAAGTGAGCATGGCAATTCACACAGGTCAAAACCCTTAGTTGAAAACATAACCAGATCATAATAGCGAAGTACTAACAGCAGTCAACACATGGCAATCACACGTAATAAGTAGGAATACAATATAAATGATATAATTAAATGAATTAAAGACATAAAGTAGGCAACTAAACAAATTAACAAGCCAGACGTCACAAAATGACCCATTTACCCAATCAAACCGTAGCATAGGCAGAAATATAAACATGGCAGATCAACAATAAACAGATAAGAATACAACGGGATAGTCATAGTCCACGAGATACCGAACAAAGCACACATAATAAACCGACAAAACTATCGATTACACATTAGTATGGTCACCGACAAATCGAGAGTCACATAACAGTGAGATCACATATCATCAAATGAAAATAGGTAACTCAGATAACCGCATAGTAATCACATCATAGCAGGATAATCAGTAGTCACATAAAACATGAATAGCATAATCAAATTCAATAAGCATATAATAACCCGACACGTGAATGGAACGATAGTCTGAAGTAACGGAATGAGAGTGTGACAGATCAAAGCAATGGAATATATATATCTCGGTAGTAGAGTGAGTCATATAAGGGTACTGAGTAATGAACAATTAACATAGCATATGGTGCGTTGGGGAATACAAAAGGTACAATATAGGTATGTCAAAGGTGTAAGGGTTGTTAGAAATCTACCACGAGCCCGAAACATATCATATCATATCATATCATAAGTAACCATTGTATTCGGAGGGGTGACCTCGGAATATCATATATAGTAGGAGGGGAGACCTCAATAACAAATGGAGTAGCTAGCTCCCGGAATGTGAAGACGCGTATTGCACACGACATCATTCACCATATAAATCATATCATATCATATTAAATCCACTAATACCATATCATATCTAGGATGCATCCATACCGGAAACATAGTGGCCAAATCATATACATATAGTGAGCTCATAATCATATCATAATGGGGACGGTGTGCAACATCACTCGTGCACACTGGAGTCATGCCATTGGTGCATCAATGACACGGTCATGTTACCTTCATGACTAGGAACACATATTTGGCTCGGGTATCAAACTGATGGGTCAAAGCATAATCATATCATATCATAAGGGTTCATATCAAAGTTCATATCAAAGGTTCATATCAAAGGTTCAAAAGTCAAAGGTTCATATCAGATTTCCATAATATAAGTTCATAATCAGAGGTTCATAATCAGATGGTTCATAATCATAAGGTTCATAATCAGAAGTTCAGAATCATAACAAACGAATATCATAGTGAATAGAATCATATCAAAGGATTATGTCGGAATCATATCAAAGGATCATAGCATAAGGAAAATCATACCAAAGGAATATCATAAGTGAAGGAAAGTCAAGGATTGAAAAGTCAGGAGAAATCCCTACTGAAAAGGGATAAAATATCTGTACCTCATTCGAAGCAAGAAAAATATGGAGTACGATCACACGAAGAATCAATCCCACCGTCCGGAACCTATGAATTAGATAACGTTTATTAAGATCGGATTACTCATTTTAGACGACTTTCCATTTTTAGCAGGTTTCTACTTTTAGTAAGTTTCCATAATCAGTAGGTTTTCGTATTTAGAAAGTTTAGCCATTCATGAAGCATTTAAAGACACATTAAGATAATTAAGTGATTTATGTACTTTAAACATCATTTATGCCGATTTACACAAGTTTAGGGTCCAACGTGTAATTATTATAAAGTGTAGGGTCTTAAGTGTAATATACCATTTTTATCCTTTTAAAACAGCCCTCAACGTTATTTTTACCACACACATTAATATCAATTTAATATACCATTTATCATGCTCGTTTATACGCGTTTTAAAGACCAAAGAGGATGTATAATAAGGGGTTTACTAAACGTAACATAGGACCAGTTTTAACACATATTTAACGCCATATAAATAAGGTTCAAGGTCTGATTTCTAGTGTTTAGGTATCATGTTATAATAGTCTTAGGTTAAGTATTCGATACAACATGTTTTATAGTTCAAAATTTGCGTGTGCGTATGGTATAAACCCACGACCAGAAAAACCAACACACGACCAGATTGTATAGGACCAAGAGCAGATTTATAAAGGTGCATGTGTAGACAAAATATAGGTTTGCTTTTCTTGATTTACGTAGCCTTTATATTAGGTTTATAAGTCCTTTAATTCTTTCACACAAAAGGGCATGACATAGGTTTTAAAGTGCACAAGAGGGGTCTTAAAACCCACGACCAGAAAGCCAAAAAAAATCAGATTCGCAAAGTTTCATGTCGACATATGTAATGGCTCGATTCATGGTTTTAACATAGCCTTAATGTCAAGTTATTCGACTTAGGTTATGTACATCCTTATAACATGGTTTTTAACAACAAAACATGTGTGTAAAGGGGCTGAAACCCACGACCAGAAATAGAAACATGAGGAGGACACGAGATATAATTGTTACCTATTGTAGCGTGTATATGAGCTAAGAAATCAATGGACAAAAAAAACAAGACTAGAGCACCCCTTTTGTGCCCTTGTTTACCCACGACAGGAGCAGCCAACACAACCCCAAAATAACCAAGCAAACCCCGTACCACAAACGTAATGATAGCAGCCTTGTAAGCCTTTCGAGTGCCTTTCTTGGACCTGTTTTGTCGACTGAAAAAAAAAGGTTGGAGGAGAAGTTTGTTTGCCGTAATATTTTCTTGGGAGGGTGAACTAGGGTTTTATTCCTTTTATTTTGAATCCACATAAAAATGAGATATGGCAACTCTTAAATTGAGAATGAAACGTGAGATTGGCTAAGAATCAGGAATTAGGGGCGTGAAAAGGGGGAAACATTTAAGACTATTCACACATGATTTACTTTCCAATTTAAATGATGCATTTTATTTTATTTATTTATTCTAAGTAGTACACTTAACATGTTAATGTGTTATGTATCTATTATAAGTTAATTACAAGTTTAGAATTTACAAGGTCTTGTACAAATCGGTTTTCATTAGGTGTCCATCAATTAAACGAGCTTGTTACATTTTATGAATTATCATTCGAGGGTATTATAGTCTTTTAAACGCGTTTACGATTTTAGGGTTTTACAACTCTTCCCCTCTAAAAGGAAATTTTCGTCCTCGAAAATTGAAGTCGCAGAGGTACACAGAGACGTACAAGTTCAAGGCAGATGTAGCAATCCATAATTTCACACAGATCATAACGATTTCAGTTCAAAGCGTACAAAACTTACACGTAATGATGTCGTGAGAATCTCACAAAGAGGTACAGTATTCCAATCGAACATGAGGAGTGATAAATAACGGATATAAGTCTTAGTCCATTCACGCATCCTACCCCAGTGCATTTCCCAAGACGTCGATGATTTCAATAAGTTCAGATTATATGATCTCGTATTATCACGCTGATCAGCGCCATAATACTTGCATCACATAACAAGTTCTTATTGTCATCATATTTTGTCCCGGGTCATGACAAACCACATAACCAATATCACAACAAAACATATCACATACAGATAGCAATTAACATACCAAAACAGACTAGATACACATACATGCAGCATATAATACATCAAACCAACTTACCATAACACAAAGAAGGGAAGCCACCAGCTTGCTCAAAACGGTTCCTCATGACTCATTACTGACGATCCAAAAACAAAACTGAGATATACCCGAATGCTAAACGATAAAACTTCACGATTCAAACCGAGTTCCGAACAAATCAAGAAAAGCAATACCGATCAGAATCACTTAACAGAATATCAAACCGCCTCAAAACGCATGACAAACGAATAGGAGTAACATAATTTGTGCCCAAATCATATGAAATAGATGAATCTTCTCAGCATCTCAGCGGTTGGACTGTTGACCACGCTACGCCGAATCTTTGTAGTAGCTTCTCCGCCCGCCTAAAGTACGCGGTCATAGTTCCTCTACTCATACGCTTTCCAAGCGCCCACCGCTTGAATCTTGTCTCCGCTTTGCGCCTACCGTTGATTCGCCAAAATTTCCTCCAAGAAGATCCCGGTGTCTCCAAAGAACACGGCGGTCGGGTGCGGCTTCTGCTTCACGAACCTCTCCAGCTCAGGGACTGTTGCAGCAAGGCAGGGTCGGCACCATCATCGTCAATTTCACGGTAGTTCCCATCTAACGATCGACAACGGATGTGCGAAGAAAAAATAACAAAATTCGATGCGAGAAGTGGAAGGCCAAATCAGTGAAGACAAACGAATATCAAGGTCAAATCGAAACGACAACCAAAAGGAATCAGAAGAGATCAGAACAGACGGAAGCCTAGTGTCTACCCAAATCCTCACAGGTCAATCCTAAGGTCAACAAGACGAAACTGGGCTCGATACCATAATTGTAACATCCCAACCCGATAAGGGCAGAAGTGTCACATTCTGGTGTCATATCAGAACATACAAATAAAATCCTTACAAACGGAAACCTTAAAATAAGGTATCAAATCATATAAACAATTGACTCCACCAGAACATACAATATCCAAAATGAAGTGAAATATCAAAATAAAAATTCTTCAAAGTAAGTCCAAATAATAAGGTAACTAGGGTTGGTCCACTCAGATAATCCAACTCTCAGCCCATCAACGCCCATTTTCAAATCTAAAACCTGCCGCAGGAAAAGAAATGCGGCTGAGCTTAAAAAGCCCAGTGAACATATATAACAAAACGAAAGCTAAATAAAAGCAGAAACAAAATGAAACAAAGGAAATAGATAACAAAGTCGCAGCGAACTAAGAACAACGAGTCAAAGAGGATCCTGCAGAACACAATTATACAGATATCCAAAACGAACAGATAACAGTGGAGAACTAAACAAAGCAAAGCATCAATGACATATAAACAAGCACATACAAAACCGCATACAAGAACTGAAACATAAGCAAGCATAGCAGCGCTGCATCCACACAACATATATGTCATACAATAAATTCAGAAATCAAGACATACAAGCCAAACAGATATCTACAGAAAGCGAAGCAATTAATTAATAAGTGAACATGACAATTCACACAGGTCAAAACCCTTAGTTGAAAACATAACCAAAGATCATAATAGCGGAAGTACTAACGGCAGTCAACACATGGCAGTCACACGTAATAAGTAGGAATACAATATAAATGATATAATTAAATGAATTAAAGACATAGCAGGGCAACTAAACAAATTAACAAGCCAGACGTCACAAGATGACCCATTTACCCAATCAAACCGTAGCATAGGCGTAAATATAAACATGGCGATCAACAATAAACGATAAGAATACAACGGATAGTCATAGTGCACGAGATACCAACAAAGCACACATAATAAACCGACAAATTTATCGACACACATTAGTATGGTCACCGACAAATCGAGAGTCACATAACAAAGGAGATCACATATCATCGATGAAAATAGGTAACTCGATAACCGCATAGTAATCACATCATAGCAGGATAATCAGGAGTCACATAAAACATGAATAGCATAATCAAATTCAATAAGCATATAATAACCCGTTACGTGAATGGAACGATAGTCTGAAGTAACGGAATGAGAGTGTGACAGATCAAAGCAATGGAATATATATATCTCGTTAGTAGAGTGAGTCATATAGGGTACCGAGTAATGAACAATTAACATAGCATATGGTATGCGTGGGGAATACAAAAGGTACAATATAGGTATGTCAAAGGTGTAAGGGTTGTCAAATCTACCACGAGTCCAAAACATATCATATCATATCATATCATATCATATCATAGTAACCATTGTATTCGAGGGGTGACCTCGAATACCATATATAGTAGGAGGGAGACCTCAGAATAAAATGGAGTAGCTAGCTCCCGAATGTGAAGACGCAGATTGCACACGACATAATTCACCATATAAATCATATCATATCATATTAAATCCACTAATACCATATCATATCTAGGATGCATCCATACTCGGAAACATAGTGGCCAAATCATATACATATAGTGAGCTCATAATCATATCATAATGGGGACGGTGTGCAACATCACTGCACACCGGATTCATGCCATTGGTGCATCAATGACACGGTCATGTTACCTTCATGACTAGGAACACATATTTGGCTCAGGTATCAAACTGACGGGTCAAAGCATAATCATATCATATCATAAGGGTTCATATCAAAGTTCATATTAAAGGTTGATATCAAAGGTTCAAAAGTAAAAGGTTCATATCCGATTTTCATAACATAAGTTCATAATCAGAGGTTCATAATCAGATGGTTCATAATCATAAGGTTCATAATCAGAAGTTCAGAATTATAACAAACGAATATCATAGCGAATAGAATCATATCAAAGGATTATGTCGGAATCATATCAAAGGATCATAGCATAAGGAAAATCATAACAAAGGAATATCATAAGTGAAGCAAAGTCAAGGATTGAAAAGTCAGGAGAAATCCCTACTGAAAAGGGATAAAATATATGTACCTCATTCGAAGCAAGCAAAATATGGAGTACGATCACACGAAGAATCACTCCCACCGTCCGGAACCTATGAATTAGATAACGTTTATTAAGATCGGATTACTCATTTTAGACGGCTTTCCATTTTTAGCAGGTTTCTACTTTTAGTAAGTTTCCATAATCAGCAGGTTTTCGTATTTAGAAAGTTTAGCCGTTCATGAAGCATTTAAAGACACATTAAGATAATTAAGTGATTTATGTACTTTAAAGATCATTTATGCCGATTTACACAAGTTTAGGGTCCAACGTGTAATTATTATAAAGTGTAGGGTCTTAAGTGTAATATACCATTTTTATCCTTTTAAAACAGCCCTCAACGTTATTTTTACCACACACATTAATATCAATTTAATATACCATTTATCATGCTCGTTTATACGCGTTTTAAAGACCAAAGAGGATGTATAATAAGGGGTTTACTAAACGTAACATAGGACCAGTTTTAACACATGTTTAGCGCCATATAAATAAGGTTCAAGGTTTGATTTCTAGTGTTTAGGTATCATGTTATAATAGTCTTAGGTTAAGCATTCGATACAACATGTTTTATAGTTCAAAATTTGCGTGTGCGTATGGTATAAACCCACGACCAGAAAAACCAACACACGACCAGATTTTATAGGACCAAGATCAGATTTATAAAGGTGCATGTGTAGACAAAATATAGGTTTGCTTTTCTTGATTTACGTAGCCTTTATATTAGGTTTATAAGTCCTTTAATTCTTTCACACAAAAGGGCATGACATAGGTTTTAAAGTGCACAAGAGGGGTCTTAAAACCCACGACCAGAACGGCAAAAACATTCAGATTCGCAAAGTTTCATGTCGACATATGTAATGGCTTGATTCATGGTTTTAACATAGCCTTAATATCAAGTTATTCGACTTAGGTTATGTACATGCTTATAACATGGTTTTTAACAACAAAACATGTGTGTAAAGGGGCTGAAACCCACGACCAGAAATAGAAACATGAGGAGGACATGAGATATAATTGTTACCTGTTGTAGCGTGTATATGAGCCAAGAAATCAATGGACAAAAAAACAAGACTAGAGCACCCCTTTTGTGCCCTTGTTTACCCACGACAGGAGCAGCCAACACAACCCCAAAATAACCAAGCAAACCCCGTACCACAAACGTAATGATAGCAGCCTTGTAAGCCTTTCGAGTGCCTTTCTTGGACCTGTTTTGTCGACTGAAAAAAAAAGGTTGGAGGAGAAGTTTGTTTGCCGTAATATTTTCTTGGGAGGGTGAACTAGGGTTTTATTCCTTTTATTTTGAATGCACATAAAAATGAGATATGGCAACTCTTAAATTGAGAATGAAACGTGAGATTGGCTAAGAATCAGGAATTAGGGGCGTGAAAAGGGGGAAACATTTAAGACTATTCACACATGATTTACTTTACAATTTAAATGGTGCATTTTATTTTATTTATTTTTTCTAAGTAGTACACTTAACATGTTAATGTGTTATGTATGTATTATAAGTTAATTACAAGTTTAGAATTTACAAGGTCTTGTACAAATCAGTTTTCATTAGGTGTCCATCGATTAAACGAGCTTGTTACATTTTATGAATTATCATTCGAGGGTATTATAGTCTTTTAAATGCGTTTACGATTTTAGGGTTTTACATTGATGGCTTTCAGATGAGATACAAGATGCTGCAAAAGGATCGCGCGGAGGTTGTGTCTAAGGTGGTGCCATATATAGCCATGGAACTTTATCATAGTGATGAATTGGGAGCACAAATGTGGAAGGTCATCAAATCAGCTATTTTTCATGGGAGGTGTTTAGCGTTGGAGGAGGCTGCTAAAACAGGAAAACCCGTAGACCTCTCCAAAATTGAATGCTACCGTCCCACATCAAAAGCTGAGTATGATGAGGCAGGAAATGCATTTGCAACAAAAGAGTACTCCTTCCTAACTGAAGCTACCAAAGATCCTATGGCACCACTAGAAGACCTCCTTTCCAAGAAGGCTCGCAAGCTCAAGCCTACGACTCCTACCTAGAAGACAATATCTACCAAGCCTGTCTTAGTTCAACCGTCCCCCACTTCATCCCCAAAAAAGCAGGAATGAAGGCTGCCATGTTGGCAGTAATTTGGTTTCCTCTAAAACAATTTGTGTTAATTGACAATGCTTGTCTGGTTCTCTAAACAATTTGAATATTTGTGACGTATGGCCTTAGGCCAAAGACAACGTAATTGGGGCTTAGGCTCCTTATACAGGTGAAAGGGCACTGGCCCTTATTTTGAATGGTATAGTGTGGAGGAGTACCTCTACACAATTAGTTATTATTTGTGTTTGTCTTTGAACTTCTCTTACGCCATTTTTCCGACGCTGAACTTTTACATCCTAAGGTTAAACAACCTCATTGTGTGTAAATTTCAACACCAAGAGTATAATGAAAAAATTTGATCATTGACAGAGGGTCGCGACCCACTTTATCTCAAAACCTTTAGGTAGTATGACTTTGTATATGTTTTCACAAGTGCCATAAACTACAAGGAGAGTTAATGTGAATGTTTTAGAAGGCTTAAATTTTGAGGCATTTATTACACCTTATGCCCCTTTATTCAACATTGAAACTCATAATCGACTTGGTTGAACAAATCTTTGTGTTTAAGAAACGAAGCAAGAGATTTGTGGGAAATGTCTTATTTATCATTGAATTTGGTAGAGAGGATTACAACATTCTTGAAATGAAAACTAAGACAACTACCAATAATGTTTGCTTTCCCTTGAGAAGCTTCTAATTACAAGAATGAAAAAGTAAAAGTACTTCTTAAACATAGAACTTTCAAAGGTTCGTACCATTCCATGTCCTATCGATGGGTTCTTCGAGAAGAGTGGCCAGTTTGTAGGCTCCGTTGCCGTAGGCCTCAGCTACCAAGTAAGGTCCTTCCCAAGTAGGTCCCTGCTTTCCCTGGTATTCTTCTTTGCTTGCACTGTTGAGGCGTAGCACATATTCCCCAGGCTTGAAGGTGGAAGGACTGACGCTTTTGTTATAGTAGCCTTCGATCTTATGCTTGTGCATTGCTTCTCGGATGGAAGCTATCTCTATTCTTTCTTCTAGTAGATCCGTGTTCTCCCTGATCCTTTCATCATTTTGGGAGGCATCATACGCTTGCCACACGCCCGTGTGTACACTTAGTTCCAAAGGGATGACCGCTTTTGTTTCGTATGTTAGGTCAAGGGGTTTCACCATTGCTTGACTTAGGATTTGTTCGATGGGCCCATAGTACTTGAGGGAGTTCATCTACCCATCCATGGTGAGTTTCTCCCAGCCTTTTCTCGAGCGCTTTGATGATGTCTCTGTTTGTAACCTCCACATGTCCGTTACCTTGTGGATGGTAGACGGATGTCCAAGATCGCTTTATGTTGAGCCCTTGACGAAGTCGTAGAAGACTCCTTCAAATAACTACTTTCCATTGTCAGATATGATTATGTGGGTCACTCCGAATCTGCACACAATGTGCTCCCACACAAACTTCTCGATCTGTCTCCCCGTAATGGAGGCTAAAGGTTTAGCTTCCACCCATTTAGTAAAGTAATCAATTGCCACCAGCAAATATTTGACTCCTCCATGAGCCATAGGCATAGGTCGTACGATGTCAATACCCCATTGGGAGAAAGGCCATGCAGATGTCACACTTGTCAGGTCCTGCTTCGGCATCTTAGGAACGTTTGAGTGTATCTGACAGGCTTCACATTTGAGAATGATTTATGCCGCATCCCTGTGCATCGAAGGCCAATAATAGCCCAACTTCATTATTTTCGAGACAACTGAGCAGGGTCCTGTATGGAGGCCGCAGGATCCTTCGTGGACTTCAGCGATAATACTCGTAGCCTGCTTGGGTCCCACACATCTTAACCAAGGTGATAGAAATGACCTTCTATATAGGGTTTCCCCTATTAGCCGGTAATGTGGGGACTTAACCCGAATTTTCCTTGCTAGCTTGGGATCTTCTGGGAGAAGACCGCTTATCAAATATTCCCTGATGGGAGTCATCCATGTCTCTCCTTCTTCGTGAACCATGTCTGAAACTTCCTTGCGAATGATGGACCTTTAGGGTAAGACTTCAACAAGTACTTCTTTGGTGAGATGAGCGAAGGCTATAGAGGCTAGCTTGCTCAGCGCATCTGTCTTCTTGTTCTGATTCCTACGAACATATTGGATGGTGTAGGATTCGAAGCTCTCCAGCATCTCCTTTTTTATATCCAAGTACTGTTTGATGACGGGCTGCCTTGCTTCATAGGAGCGTGTCACTTGGTTCGCTACCAATTGGGAGTCTACGAATACAGTGAGAGCTTTGACTTCCATATCTTTAGCCAATCGGAGGCCTGCTAGCAGGGCTTCGTACTCCACTTCATTGTTTGTGGCTTCGAACTCAAAACGAAGAGCATACGTATGCTCCTTCCCGTCAGTACGTGACCAAAGATTAGACCTACTCAGAACCATCGGAGTCGGATGCTCCATCTCAGATAAAGTGTCTAGTCATCCTGTACTTGAGTGAGTTTAGCTTTGGGCTCTTCCTTTTCTGTGTCTGGTTCGGAAGGTGTCTCTGCCAAGAAGTCTGCGAGAATTTGCCCTTTAATAGATTTTCGACCCTTGAATTCTATTTCATGCTCTCCAAGTTCAATAGCCCATTTAGCCACCCTCCCAGCATTTTTCAGTGCTTCGACAAGATCTGCTTTGAGTGGCTTGTCGGTTAAGACTATGATCCGATGGGCCGGAAATAGCCGAGCCTCCTTGCTGCGTAGATTAGGGCTAGTATTAACTTGTTGATAGTTGATCTCCTACCGTGAAGACCCTGCTAACAAAGTAAATGGGGATTTGCCATTTTTCTCGTTCTGCCATAAGGACTACGCTAATACTCTTGATTGAGGATGCTAAGTACATGAACAACACCTCGCCTTTGATTGGTGCTGTAAGTGTTGGAAGGATTTCGATGAACTCCTTCATCTTCTCGAAGGCGCCGATCCCGACTCCACTCGAGAAGTCTTCTTATCAACGCATCCTTTGAGTGTTCTGAAGAATGGTAGGGGCCTATCAGCCCCCTTCGATAAAAATCAACTTAGAGCCCATGCCCCATTCAGACTTTGCACATCTTTTAGACACTTAGGAGCTTGAGATCTGAATTGCCTTGACTTTGGAGGGATTAGCCTTTATCCCCGCTAGTATCAAATGCCCTAAGAATTGCCCCTCTTCAACACAAGGCGAGCATTTTTAGGTTCAGCCATGTTAATCGCCCAAAGCTGGTCAAATGTTTCTTGTACATCGAGGAGTAGATCTTCCTCCGTCTTGCTTTTGATAACCATGTCGTCAACGATGCTTCAGATTTCGCCTATCTGTTTGTTGAAGGCTTTATCTACGAGACGCTGGTAGGTTGCCCCCGCGTCTTTAATCCGGGGCATCTTCAGTAACAAAGAGACACCTTTGCTTGTGTAGAATGCTGTCTTTTCTTCGTCCTCCTTTGCCATCCGGATCCGGTGATACCCTTTGTAGGCATCTAAGAAGCATTTTAGCGGAAGCCCGCCAGGATTCTACCTTCCACCAATTTCTCGGTAGTAGCAATCCTTCGCCATGCTTTGTTGATGTCAGTGAAGTCAACGCACATGCGCCACCCTCCGTCGCTTTTTTTGACCATTACTGGGTTGGCTACCCAAGTTTGGTATTTAACTTCCCTTAGGATGCCCGCTTGTGTGAGTTCATCAAATTCTTTGCGTGCAACGCTTCTTCGGCTAGGCTCCTCGCTTTTTGTTTTATTGGCTCAATGTATTTGTACTCATTGAGTTTATGCTCCGTTCTGGGACTCCGCCCGCTCATCGAATGTTCTTGGTACCCCTGCCATGTCAATATTTCCAAGCAAAAATATCAAGGTTAGTCCATAACAGCCTGTGAGCTTCGCTTTGAAATTGGCCGAGTTATTTGCCTATTACCACCGCTTGTTCAGGTAGCTAGGGTTAACTACAACCGCTTCCTCGCATCCTGCGTAAGTTTAGAATTGCCATCTGAGGCTCCTCCCATTCTTCTTTCATCCTTTTGACACAATATACACCTTTATACGTCCCATAATTAGAATGAACAATTCCTACTTCGAAGGGGGTTTGGAACTTAATAGCAGCATGTATGGTGGAAACAACAATGCCCATCTTTTGCATAGCTGTTGTTGGATCGATATACTTTAATCAAACTAACTTAACTAGCTTGTTAAGGTTTAATAACCTCGGATAAATCCTAAGTTATTAACAAAGAAACACCGAGCAATCTTTATTAAGTACGCTGAATTTACTTAACAAAGCTAAGAAGAATAACCTTTTATTATAAACTCTAAATCGCTTATTATCAGATACTCTAATACAACTCTAAGATAATCGAACTTTTCTCTAAAACACTAATTAAGTAAACTCTAAAACTCTTTTTCTGAAATCGTATGTAATCGTACCTCTAATGCCAATCTAGGAGTCCTTTTATAGGCTCAAGGATATCCTAGTCGGTTTACAATTGATAACCTTATACGACAAGTAATCTAAACATAGAATACAATTCTTTCCATAAACTAATATAACTTGAGCTTCTTTTGTTCTTTGCAGGTACTTTGACTTCATATTGCAGAGGTATTTGAC
This sequence comes from Chrysanthemum makinoi, assembly GCA_910596185.1. Classification (NCBI taxonomy): domain Eukaryota; kingdom Viridiplantae; phylum Streptophyta; class Magnoliopsida; order Asterales; family Asteraceae; genus Chrysanthemum; species Chrysanthemum makinoi. The sequence goes on from OU343218.1 coordinate 140,695,469, forward strand.
TTTGTCTTTAGCGATTACTTTGAGTCTTTGACTTCTTCCAGATTACTTGCAAACTACAAGACTTTCATATCTTGATTACTTTGATATCTTCAGAACTTTCATATCCCAACAATCCTCCCCTAACTTGAATTCTACTTGCTTGACTTCAAGTTCCTTTGTGAATGTATCTTTAACGACTTCATCTTTTAAAACGGATTGTTTCTTAGTCTTTAAGCTTTATCTCAGAACATCTCGTGCTTGTCAAAGTATCTCTTAGAATTGTTCTCTTTACGTAAAGACATCCAAAGAAGCTCCATCTTTTCAAAGAACACAACAACATATGACAATTTGTACATTTAATTCAGTTTAAGTTGCATACTATTCTCATCACTTCCAAGTGAATCATTGAAAATTTAATGGATTTAGATCTCTTTACCAAAGCCATTATCTCTGAAGTAGCCAAATGTTTTGGTGTGTAAGACCATGGTACATTGATAACCATATGATTTTTAGCAAACCACCAGCTATCAATAGATTTGATTTGTCTTTACCAAAAGTTGTACCCTTTCCGACTAGTTAGTTCTTCTATTTAATGGTGAACTAATTACCAATAATGGTTTTTCCACTGCCTTTACCACAAGCCATTTTCTTGTGGGCTAGCCAACTCTTCACATTCTCTGATATGGTGAGTTGAATACCATCCAACTTATTAGCAAGTTGTCAACTAAAGACGGATTTGATATATCTTTACCAGAGCCGTTTGCTCATGGATTAGTCAATCCTTTTGTAACCATGGTGGATTGATAACCTATTGATGTTATCATCACAAAACCCATTTATTCAACCTTTAGTTCAAAATATTTATTACTTAGCAAAAAGGTTTCTTCTAAAATTTATTTAACTGGTTTAGTTCAAGAACAAGATTACTTTGATAAAAGTATCGGTTCTGATCACGAAGTGATACTTTGAATAAAAGTACCGATATATCAAAAAGTATTTATTCAAATAAAATTCATACCGCTATTGATCATTCTCGCAATGGTAGTCCGGTTTATAAACAAGTTGATAACCATGCAAGCGGTTTCATTATCCTCTTCTACTTCCAATCCATGCTCTAGCATTCTTCTCATGAGCTCAACTGTGAGAGGATATCTTCTTCTCTCGCAAACATGTGTATCATTGTTCCATTTTCCAGATCCAAAACATGAATTCCAGATTCTTCAAAGAATCTCCAGCAAACTATTTCCCAACTTTCTTGATTCTTCCAGATATCATCGCGTGCTTCTTCTTCGGTTCCCATATAGTTATTAGATCACCATGTAAAACCAAACCAATCCCTTCCAATGGATTATTTTCAAAGTAAGCCTTCACAACATGATATAAGTAAAATAGGTCTACTCTATCTATAATATGCAGTAAATCCCATAGCCTTTTGAAAACTTTGAAGCTTTCATCTTCTTTATGAAAAATCATGTAATCTCCATTCTTGGATTTCACAACTTTAAAACACTGATCTTTGATCTGTTCATCTTCATGTTATCATCTTCCTTTGTATAATCAAAATCTACCACTTTGAGATAATTCTTCAATTCATCACTAGTCTCAGATCTTAATTCAACCTTTTCTTTCTTTGAAAGCTGAACATCCTGTAACTTCAGGTTTTTCTTTTTCTCTTTAAGCTCTTCTTCCTTTCAAATTTAGGTCTATGAGCTTCTTCTCTAAAATCTTTGATGCCCGCAACACTGCTTCTTATAATCCTCCCTATGACAGCATCATATAATCTTTTCATCTCAAGATAATTAAACTTACGCAATCCTTTATACCCTTGACTTTTAAGATAAGCCATCATAGCATTCCTGTCCTTAGCTAAATTAGGTCTTCTTGGCATATATCTACTTGAGTGTGTAGGGGTATCAGAAAAGGTTCAGATTTTACAAAGATCTAATTCATCTTGCACCTTTTGAGTCGCTTCTCTCTATTCTGAGCTTCTTGAGCTTCTTTTCTTCGCTCTATCTTTAGCATCTAACTCTTCTTGAACTTTTCTAGTCAGCCTTCATTCCTAGCAACTTCAATTGCTCTAAGTTCTGCAAAAGTGAGTTTCTTTTTCTTTGTTTCAACCGTAATACCTTTCCTTTATCTTTTGGATCAATTGCGTGTTGAGAAGTTCTTGGTTGTTCTTCTTCTTGTACATCTCTAATAGTAACTCCTCCTCTTGGTTGTGACAAATCTAATATTGTAGCAATTAATTCATCATCACTTGCGAGAATTAATAGGTTTGAATGTAGCTTCCTCCTCTTCTTCTATAACAATTGTAGAAGGACGATCTTCTTCAAAATTTAATACCCTTGGTGTTATTACTTCTTGCCTAGATGTATCATGAAAAACATTACTTTGATGTTCAAGTACCTTCTGATCATCAGATACTTGAACTTGCACTTCTTCGTCGAATCTGAAATAATCTTTTCTGCGGTATTCTACAGATTCTTTCTTCTTCGCAACATCTTCTTTCAAATTTTCGTTTTCTAAATTCCTCCCAAGTTGATGTAAGATGATTTAGGAACCTTCTTTCGTTTTAATTCCTTTCAAAGTTGTTTACGACGTTTGTTTTCCTCTTTAACCCATAAGTTGAAACCTTGAATATATGGTTTAATAAAATTCCTCAACCATATATACTTACGCTTCAATTTCCTAAGCGCTTTAGCTTGAAACTCAACAGTCTTGTTCAACCTAACGAGCTCCCTTGTCAAAGCATAATTATCCAAAGTCAAACCTTCACGAGGTATAGTATGATCGTCACCTTGAAGATGTGAATGTTCCTCCGACGAGCGAAGCGCTGTGGAGATGTAGTAGGTGTTCTTTCAATCTCTGCTTGAACCTCGGGGCTTGGAGAAACAGATACTCGTAAAGATGCATTAGACTTCAATAGAAGCAGATTTGCATGCTGTTACCTTGTGAGGCAGACTTTGTGAAGCGATCTTGGAAAACGAGAACTTTGAGAGGCAGCACTTTGTGAAGCATTCATGTACGTAATCGACCTTCACTTTCTTCATCCTCTCCGGCCTTCAAAGACGCATGTACGGCTTGAACAACTTCCATCATTGTAGAAGTTAATGGAATATCTCCACCTCTGAACAAATTACTTCGCCTAGCCATAAATGTAAATATTTTGGCTTGTTGCACAATGACAGTACAAAGCAGGTTTTGGAACATCACCAATTGCTTGTTTAAGAAAACTGTACAAACCTTGGGTACATCACCATTTTGACCTGAGGATATATGTGATAGCATCCCATCCAAAATAAGCCTTGAAAAATTAAACACTCTGTCGGTAGCTAGTCCAACCACTGCAGATGCTATATTGGACCCAAATTTGCTCTCCCCAAGAAGTACTTTTAGAACTTATGCAATGAAGCAGCACATGAATCAAGAACTTCCATTGAGGACAGAATAATGCTTTCTTGAATGTTTGTTCTCTAAAGACCCTTCATAACTAAGATTCCTAAAAGTATCCCAAATCAGTTGCTTGTCAAATCGAATAGCCCCATCTTCATCTCCAAATAATAAATCTTCTCGAATAGAGGCTTCGTAATCTTGATAGTCCATCCAAAGAATCATTTGAGATCTAATATAAGATTCATCCTCCTCCATGTTATCTCTAGCATTAGCCCAAAATTCTTGAATCCAGGATTCAATAATATCCGGTTCAACTAAAAGAGCATAACTAATAGGCGACCCGATAAGAAGATAATCAACAATATCATAAAAGCCATATTCGCCAGCCTCGGTCTTGTCCAAATTAGCCACCATATTGTGCTTTGAAACGTTAAACGATTCAGCCATTGTTGAATAATTGAGCACAATAAAGATTTTATCGAAGAATAAAGAGATGGTGATTGGGAGATAAGGATGGAAAAGATGTAAAGTAATAATATGAGAGGGAAAATCGAGAAGTAGTTATTTATAGGTAGGATTTGAAAAATCACAGCCTATAATAACAAAGTTACCGTAACTATCAATTACCCATCAATATTACCGTTGGAACAAGATTACTTTAATACGACAAACAAGATTACTTTCCACATAAGCAGAGGTACTTTCCAAGCAGTACTTTCGGAAAAAACAAGGTATTTTGCCAAATTCCTTCATATAAACTAAGTATAAACAAGCATCCTCCCCTCAAGCAATACGTGACTATACTAACACCTTATAGTCCTACCCTCAAACATAGCTTAGTAGTTAATCATTCCAATGCTCACAACCAAGTGATTGAATCGTGACACATCAAAACCTTTTGTGAGTAAATCAACTACATTGTCATCCGTGTGAACCTTAACAACATTGATGAGCCTGTGCTCATAACAATCTCGGATAAAGTGATGCCTAATCTGAATATGCTTTGTCTTGGAATGATACACAGGATTCTTCACAATACAAATTGTAATCTCATTATCAATATTGATAGGAGTATTTTTGAAATTGAACCCATAGTCCAAGAGTTGATTTTGCATCCACAAAACTTGACCACAACAACTTGCGCAGCTGACTATATTCAAAGAGAGATGATATTGCTTTGCAATTGTCCGCTTTTGCATTGCCGTGAGACTAGCCTTCTTCCAAGATATTGGCATCCTCCAGTGGTTGATCTTCTATCATAGTTATCACCTGCATAATCACTATCCAAAAAAGCTTCCAAGTGAAAAGGTGACTCTTTAGGATACCACAACCCCAACTTTGGTTGTTGCTTCAAATAACGAGAAGATTCTTTTACAAAGATTCATGTGAGAGATCTTTGGTGAGACTTGATATCTAGCACATAGACAAACCGCAAACATTATATCAGGGCCTTGATGCATGAGATACATAAGAGAGCCAATCATTGATCTATAAAGCTTGACTTCAACATGGTGTCCATCTTCATCTTTGCCCAATGAATTGATAGATTTAATAGGTGTAGTAAATGCGACTTCATATCATCAAAATTGAATTTCTTAAGTATGTCAAGAATATACTTGTCTTGGTGATAAAAATACCTTCCTTTGATCAGCTTAACTTTGAAGTCCTAAAAGAAAGTCAACTCTCCCATTGAACTCATTTGAAATTCTTTCTCGATCACCGCCAAACTCCTTAACCATGGATCTTTGCTTGGTAGCCCCAAAGAAGATATCATCAACATAAACTTGAACTAACATGATATCTTTCTTGTCTCTCTTGATAAACAAAGTCTTGTCAATAGCTCCCTTCTATATCCATGTTGCAATAAGAATGTGGAGAGTCTTTCATACCAAGCTCTAGGTGCCCGATGAAGGCCATAAAGAGCCTTAACCACCTTATAGACTTTGTTTGGATGTTTAGGATCTTCAAAACCTGGAGGTTGTTTCACATACACCTCCTCTGTAATCTTGCCATATAAAAAGGCACTTTTAATATCCATCTGGTAAACTTGAAAGCCCATATAAGAAGCAAAAGCAAGAAATATTCTAATAGCTTCTATTCTTGCTACAGGAGCAAATACTTCATCATAATCTACTCCTTCTTCTTGTCTATATCCTTGTGCTACTAACCTTGCCTTATTCTTGATAACATTACCTCTTTCATCTCTTTTGACTAAAAACCCATCACGGTTCCAATAACTCTCTTCCCATCGGAAGATCACATAAAACCAAACCTCTTGAAGTTTAAATTGAAGAAGTTCTTCCTGCATAGCTTCAACCCATATTTCTTTAGTCAAAGCTTGAGCAATATTCTTGGGTTCTTCTTGAGTGATAAAACAAGTAAATAGGCGAGGTTTGATGGTCCTTATGATTCGACTGTTTTGTTTATACACAAAGCTAAGTAAAGCATTGTGAGATGTAGAAAGTCTTAGCTCCTGTGTCTAGTCAAGACTCCGAAGTAGAAGGACCAATGATTTGATCGTAAGGATGATCTTTATGAGTTCTTAAGTTTGGAGACTGTGGAACTTCATAATTATCCTCTAAATTAGTAACATCAACACCTTCATTGGAATTTGGGAAAATACCTTCATCTTCAAATTCATCATCGGTATCTTCTAATCCAGGCATGGTATGATCATCGGATCGGCTAAAGTATCAGCAAGTGCTAGATACTTTGTACAAAAGTATCTTGTCCCAAAGTACTATGAGAGTACTCTGCAGTCTTGTTCTTCTTCTTTGCTTCTTCATAAGCTCTCCTTTGTTCATCGGTGTAAGAATGTGCTAAAACATCTTGAAGAAGCATCTGATTAAGTTCCTCTTGAATAGATTGATCCTCAGAAGATAATGAGGATTGTGGTGCAACGACTTTGTTTTGGAGAATCGCGAGTTTGCTTAGGAACTTGATACTTTGTGTTGAACTTACAGGATCTTTATCGAGAACGATCGTCTAATATGAACTCCATGAACCACATATTGGAAATCTTCTCCATCTTGCCTTTGGTTGATTTTCTTCTCTAACAGGAACATAGTTCATAGATGGAGTTAAAACCTCAAGATCAAACATCCAATCAGGACCATTACCTTTCTCATTGTCTTGATCTTCTAAAAACTCAACATGAAGACAATCTTGAATCTTCTTAGTAAGTCATTTGTAGACTCTAAATCCCTTCTTGTTAGTGCAATAACCCAATAAGTATCCTTCTTCCGACTTGCCATCAAACTTCCCAGTTATCAATAGTGTTTAAAATAGTAAGAGGGCATCCAAAGGTTTCATAAAGCGAATGTTGGGTTTATTGCCCATCTTCATAGGGTGTCTTCATCGTGGTTTGGTGTGATGATACCCTTAAGTACATAGCATGCGGTACTAAGACTACATTACAAAATTGAATAAGGAGATGAGAATCTGCTAACATTGTCCTTGCAGCTTCAATCAAGGTCCTATTCTTCCTCTCTACTACACCATTCAGTTGTGGTTTTCTTGCAATACTAAACTCCCTTTTTATGCCTTTGTTTGCACAAAATTCATCCATAAGTTTGTTCTTGAATTCAGTCCCATTGTCACATCTAATACCTCTTACCTTGAGTCTCAATTGGTTTTCAAGAGCAATAATCGGTCTGATAGCATCAAAGTATCATCTTTAAAGCCCAAAAAGAAAACCCAACTGAATCTACTACAATCATCAAGAATAACCAAACCAAGATACTTTTTCTTATTTAAACTTGCCACAGAGACAGGTCCAAATAAATCCATATGTAACAGCTCCTATGGTTCTCTAATAGTTCTTTCCTCAAGCTTCTTGCAGGAAGCTTTGTGTTGTTACCCTTCTTGCATTCCAAACATGATTGATCATTCTTGTAAGTCTTTGAAGGTAGACCTCTAACTAAATTGCCTTTGACGGTTTGTTGATGTTCTTGAAATTAACATGACCCAATCTTCTATGCCATTGATGTGCCTCTTGAGATGTTGCTTTAGCCACCAAACATGTGGCTCTGCCATATGAATGTAGACTCTTCATGTCTAAACTATACACATCATTTGTCCTTGGTACTCTAAGTACTACCAAGTCATCATCAACAGGTTTAAAGTCGAGGAAAGGATGAGACATTACTGCGGTCAAGTGAATAACACAGGATCCTTTTATCACAAATTTGAGAGACTGACAACAAGTTGAACTTAAGCTCCTTCACATATCGAACATTTTCAAAATCGATTCTTCCAGCTTTAATTGTTCCTTTCCCAGTAATTCTTCCTCCATTGGGATCATTCCCAAATGCAACTTTTCCTCCACTAATATTTCTAAAATCGGGCGGGTGGGGATCTCTTTGTCTCTGTCATACTTCCGTGAAACAACCACTATCCACAATAAGATGATCTTTAAGCTCCTCTTCTGGGTTGCCTTGCACATAAAGAAAAGAGTTAGAAACTTTTAGGAACCCAAGCCATTCGACTTGTGTTCCCACTTGTGAGTTACAAACTCAAATTCTTTGAGTATGTAATTACCACTATCTTTCAAATGATGATCGTAATTATCTTTTGATCTTTAGTATGTGGATTTTCAAAACTTTACGGTTTTCAACACAAATCTCTTTTTGTCATCACAAAAACATCGATTCACTTTTAGTTGAAAGCATCCCGTCCCTCTGCGATTACTTTCCCTTTTAACCCATTCTGTTTTAACACTTGGTTCCTGTGATCTAAATCTCCTATGTGAATTGTAATACCTTCTAGGTTGATAGTGACATTTCCTAGAATTTCTATACCAAGTATTGTGATCGATTACCTTGTTTTGTGCGAGCGATTACTTTGTGAAAGTACTAGGCGAGTTATGATACTTTGGAAAGTCTTGTGAGATCTTGAAGGTTTTGAAAAAGGTTTTATTTGGTGTGGGTATCTATGATCGGTGAGAAATTTACGTGATTGACCCTATTTGAATTATTCCAAAGCGGTTTGTACTCTCTAGGTTTCGGTTGGCGGTCTGTTCTTTGGAAATTATCTAAGGTATTTTGAGTGATGTTCACAATCCTTAATTAGATGAGTAGGACTAAAACACACAAAACAGTTTCGACCCATCTTGTCAAAGTGACATTTTCTATGTCTATGCCCAAAATTATTTTGCCTTCTTGGTGAGTGATTAAACTTGTTTTGACCAAAATTATCCCAAAAGGTTTAGCGATGCTGTTTTGAAAAGGTTTTGAAGAAGCTGCTTGTGGAGCGATACTTTGATTTAAGGTACTACTTGATTTTGAACATCGTTTTCAACGATTCTTTGGGTTTTAGGACCTAGATTTAGCAACTAGCTTTTCCTAAACTCTAGATTGTCTACTCCAAAGCGAAACACTCAGGCCTAAGGGGTTGATGAATGCTAGTAGGATGTGGAGCGACATGATAATCATTAGCTTTCTTATATTCGGGAGGTGAGTCACTTATTGAACCATCATTACTAGATGTATCTACATAATTAATGAGTTCTTCATCACTAGTGGTTATATCCTCATACTCACCTTCATCCTAATTACTAGATTGGTTTTCTTCTATCTTACTAAAATCCATTCCAAAACCTAATCGGTTTAAGGTAGGCTCTTTCTTTGTTTTGAACATAAGAAACATGTGACGACCGACTTCACCAGCGACAAACTTAGCTAACAAATCATCTCTTTCCTTAGTTAATTTCTCAATTTGACAATTTTACGGTTTAATTTCCATTCACTAAGCTTTAGCGGTAATCTGTTGTGCATATTTTTATTAAGCTACTTCATTAGTTTCATGTGCTAAAAATTTGGCTTCCATAGATTCTAAGGTTATTTGATAACACCTTTTACCTCGAACCTAGCCTTAACACAATTATCTCTCCTGATCACATAAGCGCTAAGTAATTTATGATAAAAATCATAGCAATTTGAGCATACCTCAGAGATAGGAGATTGAGTTGGTGAAGTAGCCACCAATGCAAGTTGAACAGGATCATCTTCACTTTCCTTGCTCGATCAAATCCTCCAAAGCCATCATCGATTCCAAAGCAGCATGTTCGGGTTCTTGACAAAAGCGGTGCTCCAATCCAATGCTTCTCTTGAATCTTGAATTTCTTCTTCCACTTTGCTACCATGCAATAAGTTCTTGGTTCATCATCAAACTCTTCCTCGGTCAACCGATAACTTCTCTTGAGCAACCAAAGCCTTTGTTTCAATAATGGGAATTTCCTTAAGCTCAAGTTTTGGCTTTTCGGATGTCACATGTTTGCTTGATACTTAGCAAACCTGCACTCCCTTACAAAGTGACCAGTCTTTTGACAATTGAAGCATTCAATTTTAGATTTGTCAAAAGTTATGCCTTGTTTTGGTTTGAAATCAATGCTTTTTGCTGTCTTCTTCATGGACTTTTGATTCTTGCATGATCATAGCAACTTTTGCCACGATATCAATTTCTTCATGTGCATCTTCTTCAATCTGTGCTAGATCTTCTTCATAAGTGACAGGTAAACTAGCTTGTTGTGCAAAGAAGAAGCACATAACTTCATCTGAGGCCATAGTGGTAGTTGGTGGGGCCTGTTGAACATATGAGGGGTGTATAGGCAGCAATACTTTGAGAAGCGTACTTTGAGGAGTAGCGGTACTTTTGGAAGTCTGCGGCCTTCTTCAGATGATAGAAAAGCAATATTGTGAGACTTAGAACTTGTTTGACCACTCATCTCATGCTCATACACCTTAAGTTGATGATAAAGATCATCAAAGTCCATGACATCTAAACCTTGTTGTCCTCTGATCATTGTAGCAATCACATGCCATGAAGATGGCAAACTCATTAGAAACTTCAAATTAGCATCTTCAATGATACTTACGCCTTGTATAGCTCCAACATGTTGAGTAGATTACGAAACCTATCATATGCACAGCATCAAGACTCTCTTTTTCTCCTCTTGTGAAAGTTTCAAGCATTTGCTTGACAAATTTACGTGCATCTTCTTAGAGGCTTCATTCCCTCAAATCGGTCTTGAGAGCTTGACCAGGCTGCTTAGCATCTTTAGCATCATGAAACTTGAGAAGATGACCATGCGGAATGGCGGACAATAGAATGTTTAGAGCCTTCTCTTGATTCCTTAGGGTTCTTCTTTGGTAAGGCTGGTTTAGGTGCCTTTGGTTGTCGGGGAATATCAATGGGGTGCGCTACAACTTCATTCCCATTCACAATAACATTCCAAAGAGCATGGTGCAGTAATGGCAATGTCTTTGCCTCATCTTCATGCACCGAGAGATCATATTCTCCTTCTTGATTATTGGAATTCGAGTGAGGTGATTGAGGGTGGTGGAGCGACTTGGTCGACATCTTGAATATTGTTGAAGTAGGGATTCTTCCTAGTCGGAGTTTCCACACAAGCTCACGATACCACTTGTTGGATCGATATACTTTAATCAAACTAACTTAACTAGCTTGTTGAGGTTTAATAACCTCGGATAAATCCTAAGTTATTAACAAAGAAACACTGAGCAATCTTTATTAAGTGCGCGGAATTTACTTAACAAAGCTAAGAAGAATAACCTTTTATTATAAACTCTAAATCGGCTTATTATGCAGATACTCTAATACAACTCTAAGATAATCGAACTTTTCTCTAAAACACTAATTAAGTAAACTCTAAAACTCTTTTTCTGAAATCGTATGTAATCGTACATCTAATGCCAATCTAGGAGTCCTTTTATAGGCTCAAGGATATCCTAGTCGGTTTACAATTGATAACCTTATACGACAAGTAATCTAAACATAGAATACAATTCTTTCCATAAGCGAATATAACGAGTTCTTTTGTTCTTTGCAGTACTTTGACTTCATATTGCGGTACTTTGACTTTGTCTTTAGCGGTTACTTTGAGTCTTTGACTTCTTCCGTACTTTGCGACTACAGTACTTTCATATCTTGATGCTGATATCTTGACACTTTCATATCCCAACAGCTGTTCTCCCTATTAACAAATTATAAGGAGAATCTGACCTGACTATGACGAAGGTGAGTATCTCCCTGCGGGATAAGGGGCCTTCGCCTATGGTGATTTCCAACGGTACTTCTCCCAGGGGCCATGAGTGTTCACAGGAGAACCCTACGATGGTGTTTTCAAGTCCACCCGCATGGCGTATGGATGACTTGAGCATTAGGAAACAATGCTCATAAATGATCTCACGGGGAGCTTCCACAATCCATATCACGCTCTATTTACCTCCCGTTTGAGACTCGCATACCTTGATGACCACGGGGTGGTTCGAAGGTGTTAATGCCCGAGATGGAAGGGAAGGTTATTTCTCCTACGCTTCCCAGTTCCCCATCTGCTTCCTTCCGTTTCAAGATTGGATCATGCACTTGCACCATTAGTATCGGCGCCTCTGTAGGGTAGCCTCCTTCTTGTTCCCCTTCCATTTACCCAGTTGGGTGTCGGAGAACTTGTCTTTTCCTTCTTGATGCCCTTAACGGGTGTGCTAATTGTCGGATCGTTACCGCCTCTTCGATCTACTTCTTTAGCTCTCTGGGTTGTTTGTGTCATGTCCATGGTCTTCATGGAAATGGCGGTACTTGGACATATCCTGGCTTTGCTCGTCTTTGACATCCGAGGGTGGTGGATCGAAGGACTTTTAAACTTTCTCGGTAGCGAGAATCTCCACAGGAGATTTGACCAAGTTCGCTAATAGTCCATGGTTCGAACCTTTGTTGTATGGAGTGTAGCGTTCTCTGTCCTTCTTCTTGTTCTTGGATCCTTCCCAGGAGGACCCTCGGGAGAACTTGTCAGAAGCTTCCTTTTGCTCTATCGAGACCCGTTTCTTTGCTACTTCTTTAGACTCAATCCATGTGTAAGTCTTCTCCATCAGTGCCTTGTAAGTGGTGGGAAGATCGGTGGACAGGAATTCCACCAAGTTTCGCGTCCGAAGGCCATGTACAAAACACGAGATCCTCGATCTTCGATGCAAACCAAATTTGCAAAGTTTCATCGGTGTACCTAGTAGCGAAGGCCCTTGTGCTTTCGTTGTCCCTTTGCTTGATGGTGTGCACGGCTAGATGGGTTTTGGTGTACTTCTTCTGTTGGCTAAAGTGTGATCGAATTTAGCCTTAAGGTCGTCTAGACTTACAATGCTTCCCACTTACGTCCATTCCACCATATTCTCGTGAGTCTCGGGCGTGTAAGTGAACATGTGGCATGCTACGGGCATGACCCACTTTTGCATCTTGATAGCGCCCAGAACAAGTGTAGGAAGTTATCAGGATCGCCTTTTCCATCATAGGTGCCTATGTGAGTGGGCATCTTTACACCTTCGGTAGGGGTAGTCTTGATCCACTTCGAAAGGTGTACAAGCTCCGACAGGCCGGTGTAGTATGAGTTGTATGGAGGTGGATAGACAAGTGTAGGGTTATATGGGTTAGCAAATGGCGTATGTAGGCAGGGATAAACCGTAAAAGCGATCTGAAGGTTTACACCCATCGACTGCATAGGAACGTGTCCATAGGGCATTTCTTGGTAACTCGGTTGGGGAGAGAACCATTCTGAGGGTAGGTGTTATAGGTTTGAGTAGTTAGGTAGGGGTTCATTCACGGAGGGGTAATTGATTCATCCACGAGTATGGAGGAGGACCTCGGACACTCGAAACTATCTGAGGGGTATCGGAGCCCCATCCTTCTCTTCCTAAGTGGGCAGCTAGGAGAGGGGGTAGGTTTACCCCTCTGTTCCCTACCGGGTTGTTTCCTTCATTAGAGTTCTCGCTCCTTCTTTCACCTTGCACTCTTTCCCTTCTTCCCGGATCTCCTCCGGGACCTTCTTCAAAACCCACAGTCCTTCCATTTGGCCTTCTGATGGAAGGAGAACCATTCGTGGGGAAGCGGCGACCCTGCTTAGGTCGAGGGAGCCTCTCCTATCTCAATCTCTTCGTCATACTCCTCACTAGAGTATTCCAGCTCTCTTCGCATTTTAGTGTTTCGAACCTGCCTCTTATGAGCCCTTAGTAAAGACTCTAAGGCTTCAAATTTTGCCTCAACGAAGGCGGGGCTAATATCTGGAATAGGGTTAGCGGATGTTGAGCGTGATGTACAGGGAGTGGTTTCCAAACGAGATCGTGTGGTGAAGGTTGAGGCGTTATGGGGCAAGATTATCGGTGTTAGTTGTGTTGAGATGGACCAGGTGAGAAAACACGGTGGAGGTGTATCTTCCTTCCAGCCAAGACTTGTCTTTCACACGAGAATAAGAAATACGAAACACTATGTTAAGTGATTACACAGGGGTAGGACCCTGCGAACCACCTCCGGCGTGAGAGTAAGTATAAGTTATGGTTGTATAAGTGTGTGTAAGTAAAGAAATGAGTGTGAAATGAGCATACCATAATCCATTTCCTGTCCAACCTATTTATAGTGGAAGAAATAGGGTTAGGGGCACTTCTGCGCGAATGTCGGAGATCATGGGGGCGTCCTATGATTGTGGGTAACTGCTAGGGCTTAGTGACCCAGGTTCTCAAGCTTGGCGGGAAGCCGGGAAAGAGAGGGAGATCGTGGGTTTGACCAAGTCAGGAGGTTCTCCTATCCATTACTCCTTCGTCAACCGTACCCTGAAGGGCTTAGGGCTTCGAATGGCGAATTCTCCTGAGGTAACCTTCGTGATAACGAATGGTTTGACGCCTATGGATATTCTGGAATCCTAACTTGGGCCTTCGAATAGAAGGGCTTAGACACGTCTCGAAGGAGTGTCCTTCGAGCTGTTCGGAGGGTACATCATCAAAGGGGCTTGATTATCGGTGTTAGTTGTGTTGAGAGGGACCAGGATAGAAAAACCTGGTGGAGGTGTATCTTCCCTTCCTGGTTCCATGCGGAAGGTAGCGTGTCGGTTAGTGTTTTAAGGCTGGGTGATTCGGGACTAATAGTAGTGGTCCCACGGATGGCGCCACTTGATTGTACAATAGATTGCACTACCGAGGCCGATGATGATCAAAGGTATGAGGGGTGTATGTTCCGGCCAAGACTTGTCTTTCACCTGAGAATAAGAAATACGAAACACTACGTTAAGTGATTATGCTGGGGTAGGACCCTGCGAACCACCTCCGTGAGGTAAGTATGAGTTATGGTTGTATAAGTGTGTGTAAGTAAAGAAATGATTGTGAAATGAGCATACCATAATCCATTGCCCATCCAACCTATTTATAGTGGAAGAAATAGGGTTAGGGGCATACGCACTTACGAATGTCGAGATCATGGTGGCGTCCCATGATTGTGGGTAACCGCTAGGACTTAGTGACCCACATTCTCAAGCTTGGCGGGGAAGCTAGGAAAGAGAGGGAGATCGTGGGTTTGACCATGTCAGGAGGTTCTCCTATCCATTACTCCTTCGTCAACCGTACCTCGAAGGGCTTAGGGCTTCGAATGGCGAATTCCCCTGAGGTAACCTTCGTGATAACGAATGGTTTGACGCCCATGGATATTCTGGAATCTTAACTTGGGCCTTCGAATAGAAGGGCTTCGACACGTCTCGGAGGAGTGTCCTTCGAGCTGTTCGGAGGGTACATCATCTTACTGATTGTACAGTAGATTGCACTACCAGGATTCGATGATGATCAAAGGTATGAGGGGTGTATTTTCCAGCCAAGACTTGTCTTTTACCTGAGAATAAGAAATAAGAAACACTACGTTAAGTGATTACGCAAGGGTAGGACCCTGTGAACTACCTCCGACGTGAGAGTAAGTATGAGTTATGGTTGTATAAGTGTGTGTAAGTAAAGAAATGAGTGTGAAATGAGCATACCATAATCCATTGGCCATCCAACCTATTTATAGTGGAAGAAATAGGGTTAGGGGCACTTCTGCGCGAATGTCAGAGTTCATGGGGGCGTCCCATGATTGTGGGTAACCGCTAGGGCTTAGTGACCCACGTTCTCAAGCTTGGCGGGAAAGCCAGGAAAGAGAGGGAGATCGTGGGTTTGACCAAGTCAGGAGGTTCTCCTATCCATTACTCCTTCGTCAATCGTACCCCGAAGGGCTTAGGGCTTCGAATGGCGAATTCCCCTGAGGTAACCTTCGTGATAACGAATGGTTTGACGCCTATGGATATTCTGGAATCCTAACTTGGACCTTTGAATAGAAGGGCTTCGACACGTCTCAGAGGAGTGTCCTTTGAGCTGTTCGGAGGGTACATCATCAAGCCCCTCAGTCGAAAGGGATGCATATGAGAGAAGAGGCATTGCTTTCGACTTCATGCTTTGAAAAAATACCCGTTCACTGCTAAGCTTATCAATTAGAAGATAAATATGCGCCTAACTTAGCGCTTTTAATGCTAACTAGACGTTTCGACTGCCCGCTACAGGAATCACAATTCCCCATCTTACCCGGAGACCAAAAGACTTCTTTTTAAAATTTAAAAACAATTTAAATCGGATAAGATTAATTTTTTAGGACACGTGTGCGGTGCTTAAGAGAGGCGAAAGAGAGTATAAAAAGGGGGTAGTTGAAACCCTAGCACATTTTACTCTCTCCCTCACTTTCTACACGCAGTAAACTTGATCGCCATAGCTCCGAAAAAGGTAAACATCCCTTCTCGTTTGTATCTTTTTTTTTTTCTAAAAAATGGATTCCAAGTTTATCATTAAACAACAAAAATGTACGTTAACTGCACAAGATTTACACGATCATCTAGCAGAGTATCCAATCACATTGGAGTATAAGATCATGTTTCCTAAGTCTAATAAGGGTATATTTGATGCTCCTGAAGGTTTCGTAGGGCTATACACACATGCATTTAGCCATTCCAACCTTAGGATTCCATAGCACCCACTGATATTAGAGTTTATGCAATACTACAAGGTGCATATTTCTAGGTTCAACCCATTTGGTTTAGCCAAACTGACCACATTTATAGTAATGTGTAAAGCATACGGCTATGAACCAACTCTAAGTGTGTTAAGGGGGTTTTTGAATTTGTATCCTAGGGGAAACTGGTTAACCATGGCTAAGAGGCCTGAGGCAGATGTGCCGAACCTGTTTGGGAGAGTATACACCAACATAACAGCTTGGAAAGGCAGCTTCTTTTATGTGCAAAACACTTTTATCCCACCCAACTATCCAGAGTTGGTGAATAAGGAGTATATGTTTGATGCAAAACTGTACAATGACCCCTTGCCATATGAGGTGCGAAGGGATCCCTGCTATCAGCGTTTGGCTAGATATATTCTTGATGTGCAAGTGTTCCCCGAGCCAATATTATACATGGCTGGGATTGCCCAGAGCTGGGAGGAGTCTCCCTAGAAGCCTGTTATCATGTACCATGGACAAAGTATGTTTCTCTACTTCATTTAAAGTAGGACCAATGTAGCACTGATATTTATTTCTTTTTGTTTCTTTTTTGCAGAGATGTCATTCAGGAACTTTATGTACCAAGATTTGGATGAATACTTGAGCTTCATGCCAGCTGATAAGGCCGAAGAGTCTTACGGTGTTGGCTCTCCTTCCACATCTGTCAACAACAATGAGGTGGATACTCCGAAGCCGGAGCCTGTTGCATCGGCACCCCCACAAGCTGCGCTGGAGGGTCCTTCTCAGATTGTTGAGAATGTTGCGGATTCGGACGATCCTGTGGAGGAGGATGTCCAGGTTGTAGGTTCCACCGGGATAGCTGACAGGTTGAAAAGACGAAAAGGAACAGCTAGCAAGGCGGTTAAGTCAACCAACAAAAGGAAGAATCCCCTTCCCGCCTCCGGATCTAGGGCTGTGAAGTAGAAGAGCGCTGAAGGCAGAAAGTTTGTGAAGTCAGCCTTTAAGTTACCAGATGAAGCAGTAGAGGTGCATGGTAAGCAGTTTCTCCTTATAAAATATGTGAAGTGAAAATTGTCAAAATTAACTTAGCCCTTATACATTGTATTGGTCGCAGGCCTTCCAGAAACGAAGGAGCTTCCCAATGCTTTGGCTTGTCACCGGATTGTGGATCATGTCACCCCCCTCAATGGAAAGGTTTTCTGGACAATATGTCCATTGAAAGGGTTTGTGATATGCATGACAATGGTGTAGCGAGGCACGCAGTATTGGATAATCACTTAAATGGCGAGAACAGAGAGGAGTTGCTGGTTTGTGACCAAGGCTAGACAGGAGATGGATGTCATGTTGGAAAGGGAAAAACATAGGGATCAGGAGTATGCAAAATTGGAGGCCAAGTGTGATGAGATTGAGAAGGACCTTGAGAAGAATCCTCTCGTTCAAGACCTTCGTCAAAAAGGTAGCAGAGTTGAATACTGAAATTGTCAAACTCAATGTAGAGGAGGGTAGGGTAGTGACTCTCATTGGTTAAACTGTTGTACTTGAAGCGAAGTGTCTTTGGTTTAGAGAGTGAAATATCTAGGCTTGGAGAGGTGGAAGTGAAGCTAAGGGAGGAGATTGATGGCTTGCAGATGAGATACAAGATGCTGCAAAAGGATCGCGCGGAGGTTGTGTCTAAGGTGGTGCCATATATAGCCATGGAACTTTATCATAGTGATGTATTGGGAGCACAAATGTGGAAGGTCATCAAATCAGCTATTTTTCATGGGAGGTGTTTAGCGTTGGAGGAGGCTGCTAAAACAGGAAAACCCGTAGACCTCTCCAAAATTGAATGCTACCGTCCCACATCAAAAGCTGAGTATGATGAGGCAGGAAATGCATTTGCAACATAAGAGTACTCCTTCCTAACTGAAGCTACCAAAGATCCTATGGCACCACTAGAAGACCTCCTTTCCAAGAAGCCTCGCAAGCTCAAGCCTACGACTCCTACCAAGAAGACAATATCTACCAAGCCTGTCTCAGTTCAACCGTCCCCCACTCCATTCCCAAAAAAGCAGGAATGAAGGCTGCCATGTTGGCAGTAATTTGGTTTCAAGGGTGGCATGTACCCTCTAAAACAATTGGTGTTATTTGACAATGCTTGTCTGGTTCTCTAAACAATTTGAATATTTGTGACGTATGGCCTTGGGCCAAAGACAACGTAATTGGGGCTTAGGCTCCTTATGCAGGTGCAAGGGCACTAGCCCTTATTTTGAATGGTATAGTGTGGAGGAGTACCTCTACACAATTAGTTATTATTTGTGTTTGTCTTTGAACTTCTCTTACGCCATTTTTCCGACGCTTAACTTTTACATCCTAAGGTTAAACAACCTCATTGTGTGTAAATTTCAACACCAAGAGTATAATGACCAAATTTGATCATTGACAGAGGGTCGCGACCCACTTTATCTCAAAACCTTTAGGTAGTATGACTTTGTATATGTTTTCACAAGTCCCATAAACTACAAGGAGAGTTAATGTGAATGTTTTAGAAGGCTTAAATTATGAGGCGTTTATTACACCTTATGCCCTTTTATTCGACATTGAAACTCATAATCGACTTGGTTGAACAAATCTTTGTGTTTAAGAAACGAAGCAAGAGATTTGTGGGAAATGTCTTATTTATCATTGAATTGGTAGAGAGGATTACAACATTCTTGAAATGAAAACTAAGACAACTACCAATAATGTTTGCTTTCCCTTGAGAAGCTTCTAATTAAAAGAATGAAAAAGTAAAAGTACTTCTTAAACATAGAACTTTCAAAGGTTCGTACCATTCCATGTCATGTCGATGGGTTCTTCGAGAAGAGTGGCCAGTTTGTAGGCTCCGTTGCCGTAGGCCTCAGCTACCATGTAAGGTCCTTCCCAAGTAGGTCCCTGATTTCCCTGGTATTCTGCTTTGCTTGGACTGTTGAGGCGTAGCACATATTCCCCAGGCTTGAAGGTGGAAGGCCTGACCCTTTTGTTATAGTAGCCTTCGATCTTATGCTTGTGCATTGCTTCTCGGATGGAAGCTATCTCTCTTCTTTCTTCTAGTAGATCCAGGTTCTCCCTGATCCTTTCATCATTTTGGGAGGCATCATACGTTGCCACACGCTCCGTGTGTACACTTAGTTCCGAAGGGATGACCGCTTCTGTTTCGTATGTTAGGCTGAAGGGGGTTTCACCATTGCTTGACTTAGGATTTGTTCGATGGGCCCATAGTACTTGAGGGAGTTCATCTACCCATCCATGGTGAGTTTCTCCCAGCCTTTTCTCGAGCGCTTTGATGATGTCTCTGTTTGTAACCTCCACATGTCCGTTACCTTGTGGATGGTAGACGGATGTCCAAGACTGCTTTATGTTGAGCCCTTGACAGAAGTCGTAGAAGACTCCTTCAGCGAACTACTTTCCATTGTCAGATATGATTATGTGGGTCACTCCAAATCTGCACACAATGTGCTCCCACACAAACTTCTCGATCTGTCTCCCCGTAATGGAGGCTAAAGGTTTAGCTTCCACCCATTTAGTAAAGTAATCAATTGCCACCAGCAAATATTTGACTCCTCCATGAGCCATAGGCATAGGTCGTACGATGTCAATACCCCATTGGGAGAAAGGCCATGCAGATGTCACACTTGTCAGGTCCTGCTTCGGCATCTTAGGAACGTTTGAGTGTATCTGACAGGCTTCACATTTGAGAATGATTTAAGCCGTATCCATGTGCATCGAAGGCCAATAATAGCCCAACTTCATTATTTTCGAGACAACTAAGCGGGGTCCTGCATGGAGGCCGCAGGATCCTTCGTGTACTTCAGCGATAATACTCGTAGCCTGCTTGGGTCCCACACATCTTAACCAAGGTGATAGAAATGACCTTCTATATAGGGTTTCCCCTATTAGCCGGTACTGTGGGGACTTAACCCGAATTTTCCTTGCTAGCTTGGGATCTTCGGGGAGAAGACCGCTTATCAAATATTCCCTGATGGGAGTCATCCATGTCTCTCCTTCTTCGTGAACCACGTCTGCAACTTCCTTGCGAATAATGGACCTTTCGGGTAAGACTTCGACAAGTACTTCTTTGGTGAGATGAGAGAAGGCCATAGAGGCTAGCTTGCTCAGTGCATCTGCCTTCTTGTTCTGATTCCTACAAACATGTTGGATGGTGTAGGAGTCGAAGCTCTCCAGCATCTCCTTTGTTTTATCCAAGTACTGTTTGATGACGGGCTGCCTTGCTTCATAGGAGCTTGTCACTTGGTTCGCTACCAATTGTGAGTTTACGAAAACAGTGAGAGCTTTGACTTCCATATCTTTAGCTAATCGGAGGCCTGCTAGCAGGGCTTCGTACTCCTTCATTTTTGTGGCTTTGAACTCAAAACGAAGAGCATCGTATGCTCCTTCCCGTCGGTGACCAGGCATAGACATGCTCCAGAACCATCGGAGCTGGATGCTCCGTCTGTATAAAGTTTCTAGTCATCCTGTACTTGAGTGAGTTTAGCTTTGGGCTCTTCCTTTTCTGTGTCTGGTTCGAAAGGTGTCTCTGCCAAGAAGTTTGCGAGAATTTTCCCTTTAATAGAGTTTCGACCCTTGAATTCTATTTCATGCTCTCCAAGTTCAATAGCCCATTTAGCCACCCTTCCAGATTTTTCAGGCTTCGACAAGATCTGTTTGAGTGGCTTGTCGTTTAAGACTATGATCGGATGGGCCTGGAAATAGCGTCGGAGCCTCCTTGCTGCGTAGATTAGGGCTAGTATTAACTTCTCCAATGTTGGATAGTTGATCTCCGCCCCCTGTAAGACCCTGCTAACAAAGTAAATGGGGATCTGTCGTTTTCTCGTTCTGCCATAAGGACTACGCTAATACTCTCCATTGAGGATGCTAAGTACATGAACAACACCTCGCCTTTGATTGGGGCTGTAAGTGTTGGAAGGATTTCGATGAACTCCTTCATCTTCTGAAAGGCAGCTTCTGCATCCTGACTCCACTGAGAAGTATTCTTATCAACGCATCCTTTGAGTGTTCTAAAGAATGGTAGGGACCTATCAGCCCCCTTCGACAAAAATCGACTTAGAGCAGCCAGCTTCCCATTCAGACTTTGCACATCTTTTAGACACTTAGGAGCTTAGAGATCTGTAATTGCCTTGACTTTCTAGGGATTAGCCTTTATCCCCTGCTTAGTAATCAAATGCCCTAGGAATTGCCCCTCTTCAACACCGAAGGAGCATTTCTTAGGGTTCAGCTTCATGTTAATCGCCCGAAGCTGGTCAAAGGTTTCTTGTACATCGAGGAGTAGATCTTCCTCCGTCTTGCTTTTGATAACCATGTCGTCAACGTATGCTTCGAGATTTCTGCCTATCTGTTTGTTGAAGGCTTTATCTACGAGACGTTGGTAGGTTGCCCCTGCGGTCTTCAATCCGAAGGGCATCTTTCTGTAACAGTAGACACCTTTGCTTGTGTAGAATGCTATCTTTTCTTCGTCCTCTTTTGCCATCTGGATCTGGTGATACCCTTTGTAGGCATCTAAGAAGCATTTTAGCCGGAAGCCTGCCAAGGATTCTACCTTCCAGTCAATTTCTGGTAGGGGGTAGCAATCCTTCGGGCATGCTTTGTTGATGTCAGTGAAGTCAACGCACATGCGCCACCCTCCGTCGCTCTTTTTGACCATTACTGGGTTGGCTACCCAAGTTTGGTATCTAACTTCCCTTAGGATGCCTGCTTGTGTGAGTTCATCAACTTCTTTGCAGGCTGCAACGTTTCTTTCGGGGGCTAGGCTCCTCCTTTTCTGTTTTATTGGCTCAATGTATTTGTACTCATTGAGTTTATGCTCCGTTCCGAAGGACTGTCCGTCTATCAGCAATGTTCTTGGTACCCCTGTCATGTCAGAATATTTCCAAGCAAAAATATCAAGGTTAGTCCGTAACAGTTCTGTGAGCTTCGCCTTGAAATTCGCCGGGAGTTGTTTGCCTATTACCACCGTTTGTTCAGGGTAGCTAGGGTTAACTACAACTCGCTCTTCCGCATTTGTGCAGCTTAGAATTGCCATCGAAGGCTCTTCCGATTCTTCTTTCATCCTTTTGACACCATATACACCCATATCCGTCCCATAATTAGAATGAACAGTTCCTACTCCGAAGGGGGTTTGGAACTTAATAGCAGCATGTATGGTGGAAACAACAATGCCCATCTTTAGCATAGATGTTCTCCCTATTAACAAATTATAAGGAGAATCTGACCTGACTATGATGAAGGTGAGTGTCTCTGTGCGGGATAAGGGGCCTTCGCCTATGGTGATTTCTAACGGTACTTCTCCCAGGGGCCATGAGTGTTCACCGGAGAACCCTACCAGTGGTGTTTTCGAGTCCACCCTTCGTGAGCGTATGGATGACTTGAGCTTTAGGAAACAATGCTCATAAATGATCTCACAGGAGCTTCCACAATCCATATATGCTCTATTTACCTCCCTGTTTTAGACTCGCACCTTGATGACCACGGGGTCAGTCGAAGGTGTCTGCCCCAGGATGGAAGGGAAGGTTATTTCTCCTACGCTTCCCAGTTCCTCATCTGCTTCCTTCCGTTTCAAGGTTGGATCATGCCTGTGCACCATTAGTATCGAAGCCTCTGTAGGGGTAGCCTCCTTCTTGTTCCCCTTCCATTCACCCAGTTGGGTATCGGAGAACTTGTCTTTTCCCTTCTTGATGCCCTTAACCAGGTGTGCTAATTGTGCGGATAGTACCGCCTCTTCGATCTGCTTCTTTAGCTCTCTGCAGTTGTTTGTGTCGTGTCCATGGTCTTCATGGAAATGGCAGTACTTGGACATATCCCTGGCTTTGCTTCGTGCTGACATCCGAGGTGGTGGATCGAAGGACTTTGCGGCTTTCTCGGTAGCCAGAATCTCCCTGGGAGATTTGACCAAGTTCGCTAATAGTCCATGGTTCGAACCTTTGTTGTATGGAGTGAAGCGTTCTCTGTTCTTCTTCTTGTTCTTGGATCCTGCCTAGGAGGACCCTCGGGAGAACTTGTCAAAAGCTTCCTTTTGCTCTATCTGAGACCCGTTTGCTGCTACTTCTTTAGACTCAATCCAAGTGTAAGTCTTCTCCATCAGTGCCTTGTAAGTGGTGGGAAGATCGGTGGACAGGAATTCCACCAAGCTTTGCGTCCGAAGGCCATGTACAAAACCTGAGATACTCTGATCTTCGTTCAAACTCAGAATTTGCAAAGTTTCATCGGTGTACCTCGTAACGAAGGCCCTTGCGCTTTCGTTGTCACTTTGCTTGATGGTGTGCAAGGCTAGATGGGTCTTGGTGTACTTCTTCTGTTGGCTAAAGTGTGATCGGAACTTAGCCTTAAGGTCGTCTAGACTTACAATGATTCCCAGCTTCTGTCCATTCCACCATATTCTCGCGGAGTCTCAGAGCGTGTAATGGAACATGTGGCATGCTACGGGCATGACCCACTTTTGCATCTTGATAGCGCCTTCGAACAAGTGTAGGAAGTTATCAGGATCGCATTTTCCATCGTAGGTGCCTATGTGAGTGGGCATCTTTACACCGTCAGGTAGAGGGTAGTCTTGGATCCACTTCACGAAAGGTGTACAAGCTCCAGAGGCTTCGGTGTAGTATGGGTTGTATGGAGGTGGATAGACAAGTGTAGGGTTATATGGGTTAGCAAATGGCTGTATGTAGGCAGGATAAACCGTAAAAGGTTGATACGAAGGGTTTACACCCATCGACTGCGTAGGAACGTGTCCATAGGGCATTTGCTGGTAACTCTGGTTGGGGAGAGAACCATTCTGAGGGTAGGTGTTATAGGTTTGAGTAGTTAGGTAGGGGTTCATTCCCGGAGGGGGTAACTGATTCATCCCTGAGTATGGAGGAGGACCTCCGACACTCGAAACATACGAGGGGGGTATCGGAGCCCCCATCCCTTCTCTTCCTAAGTGGGCAGCTAGGAGAGGGGGTAGGTTTACCCCTCTGTTCCCTACCGGGTTGCTTCCTTCATTAGAGTTCTCGCTCCTTCTTTCACCTTGCACTCTTTCCCTTCTTCCCGGATCTCCTCCGGGACCTTCTTCAAAACCCACAGTCCTTCCATTTGGCCTTCTGATGGAAGGAGAACCATTTCGTAGGGCCGAGCGCCCCCTGCTAACCGGTCGAGGCCTCTCCTCTATCTCAATCTCTTCGTCATACTCCTCACTAGAGTATTCCAGCTCTCTTCGCATTTTAGTGTTTCGAACCTGCCTCTTATGAGCCCTTAGTAAAGACTCTAAGGCTTCAAATTTTGCCTCAACGAAGGCGGGGCTAATATCTGGAATAGGGTTACCGGATGTTGAGGCGTGATGTACGGGAGTGGTTTCCAAACGAGATCGTGTGGTGAAGGTTGAGGCCGTTATGGGGGCAAGATTATCGGTGTTAGTTGTGTTGAGATGGACCAGGGTAGAAAAATCTGGTGGAGGTGTATCTTCCCTTCCAGCCAAGACTTGTCTTTCACCTGCGAATAAGAAATACGAAACACTACGTTAAGTGATTACACAGGGGTAGGACCCTGCGAACCACCTCCGGCGTGAGAGTAAGTATGAGTTATGGTTGTATAAGTGTGTGTAAGTAAAGAAATGAGTGTGAAATGAGCATACCATAATCCATTTCCTGTCCAACCTATTTATAGTGGAAGAAATAGGGTTAGGGGCACTTCTGCGCGAATGTCGGAGATCATGGGGGCGTCCTATGATTGTGGGTAACCGCTAGGGCTTAGTGACCCACGTTCTCAAGCTTGGCGGGGAAGCCAAGAAAGAGAGGGAGATCATGGGTTTGACCAAGTCAGGAGGTTCTCCTATCCATTACTCCTTCGTCAACCGTACCCCGAAGGGCTTAGGGCTTCGAATGGCGAATTATCCTGAGGTAACCTTTGTGATAACGAATGGTTTGACGCCTATGGATATTCTGGAATCCTAACTTGGGCCTTCTAATAGAAGGGGTTCGACATGTCTCAGAGGAGTGTCCTTCGAGCTGTTTGGAGGGTACATCATCAATATCAGAGAGCCAGCCATTCAGATCCTTTCACTCCATCTAGAAAACATGCAGCACGTAACTTTTAGAGACGGTGATAACTTAGATGCAGTTGTCAACCGTCGTGATAATAAGCTGACAACACTGACAGAATGGTTTACTTACAATATTGAAAATGAAGATGGACACCATTTGACTTACTTGCAGTTTCCGTCAGAGTTTGTATGGTATGGAGATCGGAAATGTTGGTCACGCAGAAAGACCAGCAAATATTCTATTGGACGCCTTGCATATATACACCCGACTTCGGGTGAGCTTTTCTTCTTAAGAATGTTATTGTGTCATCAAAAAGAATGTAGAGACTTCACAGAACTAAGGTCAGTAAACGAAATTGTCTATCCAACGTATCGTTCTGCTTGTGATGCGCTTGGCTTGCTTGGCGACGACAAAGAATGGGACACAGCTCTTGCAGAAGCCTGCGGGTCAGCTTCGTCTATGGAACTAAGATTCCTTTTTGCGAGGCTACTTACTCATTGTGAGATTGCAAACCCTCTGTACTTATGGGATAAATATTGGCGAGAAATAGGCCATGATATTCCAGTGATTGTCTCGGAACAAGTACGTATACCCAACTACCATGTGAACGATGCAGAATTGGAAGGGTACATATTATATGAATTGGAAATAGTGCTAAGCAGTTGTGGGAAATCAGTCCAGAACTATGGTTTGGAACCACCTCCAAAACAGCTTCTAGATCAGTTAAACAACCGCCTATTAATGAATGACCGTCGATGGTTTGAAACATTGGATAGGACTCTTAGATACATATTGGATGCACCAGATGTTTTGTTTGTTGGGAAAACAGTTGTTTTAGGCTGTGATTTCCGGCAAACACTGCCAATCAAAAAAGGCGCTCCAAAAATGGAGATAGTAGCATCGTCGGTCGCAGAGTCACACCTCTGGCCTTATTTTCATGTCATGACACTTAAAGAAAACATGAGGCTTTTCCGCTCAGATTTGACTCTAGAAGAGCAAAGCACAGCGCGGTCCTTTGCATCATGGCTTCTCGATATTGGAAATGGTCAAATTGGTCAACCTGATGAAGAAGACCCTAGAGATTCAGCATGGGTCGAAATCCCTTCTAGGTTTTGCATACAAGATGATGAAGAAGGCCACTCGAATCTCATAGATTTCATCTATGATAAGCCTACACTCCAAACCCCTTCAGCAATCACTCTACAAGAAAAGGCAATCGTGTGTCCAAACAATGAAACAGCGGACATCATTAATTCAAAAGTTTTAGACATGCTTGATGGCGAAATAACAACTTATGCAAGCTATGATATAGCCACACCGGTGGGGAATAGCGGTGCTCAAACAGAAATGTTATACCCTCCTTAGTATATAAACACATTTAAGCTACCAGGTTTCCCTCCGCATGAACTGCAGCTCAAAGTTGGATCACCAGTGATGCTTTTAAGGAATGTTAACTTGGAAGGCGGTTTATGCAACGGGACACGCATGGTAGTCACACACCTGATGTCAAAGCTTTTTGAAGTGCAGATTATCACAGGCACAAGAGTCGGCGAAAAATTTTTGTTCACAGGATACCACTGATCCATAAAGATCCAAACCTCCCTTTTGTTTTCAAACGCACTCAATTCCCAATTAAGCTCTGTTATGCTATGAAAATCAATAAAAGCCAGGGCCAATCTTTAAACAAAATTGGTGTATACCTACCTGAGCCAGTATTTGGTCATAGGCAATTGTATGACGCTCTTTCTAGAGCAACATCTGCTCATGGATTAAAAGTCCTTATGAAACAGCAGGAAAACCAAAAACCAAATGTCACAAAAAATATCGTTTACAAAGATTTTAAAAAAATAAAAGAAACAGCTTTTCCTTTGCCGGTGCAAACATAACAATTGGTGTTTATATTTTTTTACAACAACTACTTTGTTTGTTATTCTATACACAAAGCCATCATAATTACATGTTATTATCTTTTGCTTTTATAAAAGTATTGTTAAAGGGTCTGGCCACAGGTAGATTTTTTGCACGCCAATTCTATATGCTGTCTCTCATCATTTTAATGCTCTATTTCCTATTCCCTATATCATTGTTCATTCTCAGGTGTTTATCTGTATCTAACTTTCTTTTTTATGACTTACCAGTACAATGGAAGAAACTCAAAAAGCTATGGTGCACCATGCCTCTCAAGAGAGCCTTGAAATCAGTGCTTCACCAGAGATTGTGAGGATTAAGCAGTTAAAACCAACATCTCACAGCAAAGTGCTCGAAGCAAGGGTTTACAGGAAATGGACTTTAGTGACTTTTGGCAAAAAAGGTGCGGCTGGAGTTCCTGGCAAAAAAAAGAAACAGGATTCTGTTGTATCCTCATAGATCGAGAGGTATGCATTAATTCAACCAGCACAAATAAAACATGTTGCCATTTCAGATTTCTCTAATACCAAATAATTCTGAACAGGGCAATGCTATACAAAGTAACATGAATATCAAAGAATTCGACTATTTCAACCCAAAACTCAAGCTTGGGGAGGTTTACAGGATTTCGGAGTTCATTTGCGAACCAACCAATCCTTACCAGCAAACAATTGACAACAAAACAAGCCTGAAATTTGGGAAAGCAAGAAAGTTTGATGTTATACAAGCACCGGACATCCCTCAGCACTACTTTGAGTGTGTTTCGTACAACCAACTTCAATACAGGGTTCCCACAAAAGATGCAATGGGCAGAATGGAGTACCCAATTCTGACAGGTAAGGTTTGTGCCTTTTTTTTTTACAACAAGCGCAACAGTACCATCCTAACACCTAACTGGTGGCAGATTACATAGGATATTTACGGTCAGTTGGAGAGGTTGCGCGCAAAATAGGTGCAACACAACAAGAAACCGTTTACAAAAAAGTGGATATCGAAAATTTGAGGTGCGTTGGTATTTTTTTTTCGTTATATATATTTTTTTTTTTTGTTTTTTTTTGGTTGGCTAAAAAAAATAAACTGCGAGGGTTTATCACATCTCCGATGACTTGGTCATCTTTTCAGTGGTAATGTTATTGAGCTCACTATGTGTGGATGACATGGCTGTGAAGTTTGAAGAGGCTCAGGCTCAAGCAATGCAGCAGCCAGTTATAATTGCTGTCAGCTCTTGCAGAGTTGCAAAATTCAGAGGTATTGCATTAACATATTATCCAAACTTAAACATCAAATGCTTACCAGATTGTCAAACAATGACATCACAGATTACCAGCTAACAACAACGTCTGCAACACGTTACTACTTAAATCCACAGATACCTGAGGCTGATAAAGCACGAGCAAGGTAAAATCTTTTATTTTGCAAATTTTAAGTTCACGCGATGGTCGTGTAAAAATTTGGTAATTCTAATTTTACAACACAAAACAGGCACAAAGAAAAGCATCAGAAAACACCGCCCCTCCATATTACAAAGACTCCATATGAAGCTGTTGTAAAAGAAAAGTGCCGAAATAGATTTCCCTTGAAGACATTGCTAAACCAAGATCCTGAAACCTATTCGGTGAGTTTTCTGTAACACAAAATTTAACAAACCAACATTCAATTACACACCTAAAAAAAAGTATGATGCTTAACTGTTTGCGTAAACATTTACAGGGAGTGCATTTCACAACTGGGGCAACAGTAACCAGCATCAACATCAAGAGAGATTGGTTCTACATGAGGCAACAATAACCAACATCAGCAGCGGGTCTAACACCAACAAACCAACAAAATGTCGACCAACAGCAACTTGAGCAAAGTGCCATTTCAGAAGCAAAGGAACAAGAAGGTGACTGCTACAAATTAAATACACAATTTCATTAAATAAAAGGTGTCATGCCTGACTCATTTGCAAATGCAAATAATGAATATTTGTTTATCACTCAGTGGAAACAGCAGCTACACCTGTGACGATGACACCCGTGGAGGATTTGGAAGAACAAAAACATAAACCAGCCAGCTCAAAAAGTGTGAGGAGCGCATTATTTCAGGATGAGCATGAAGATACAAAGAGACAAAAAGGTTAGCCCTGCAAATTTAACAACCCATTTTATTCAGTACAATATCTTACAATCGATTTCCATGAGTCACACACAAGCAATACAACAACACTCATAATAAGATCACTAGCACACACAACTGCAAAAACAACCAACAACAGAGAGCACACTTAGCAGACACACACTTAGAAATCCATCAAGCCCCTAAGATTCTGGATAAAGATGTCATTGTTCTGAGCATTCAGCTCTAGTTCCTTTGCCAGGATACACATCTGCATGATCTTTTGATCATCTTTACCTTGAACCCCCCTCAAATATTTTGCTGTTTTTTGAGCATGCGTGTTTCCAACACTCTCCAATTCTTGAATAAAGTTGAGCCTTTCTTGAGTGATTTGAAGCAATCTTCTTGCAAGCGCATTCATTTGTTGTGCCATCCCAGTATCTTCGCCAAAGGCTTGGTAACAATAGAACACTAGCATATCAGGCCAGTTGTTAGAATGCGCATCGGCTCTAAGCTTATCACACCTAGGATATCTAGACATTTCCTTATCTCACTCCTTTATCACAACTTAGAAAATAAAGTGGTTCACTAACAAGGTGGGTTGGCTGTCTTATATAGGCAAGCAGCAAATAAAAAACAAAAGACAAATACATACATTACTGTTTGTTTAATCTGTTTTTTGATTTAATTTATCCATGCTAAAATTACAACTTTTATTATCACTTTTATTCATCACACCAATTTACACATGCATGTTTCTCAAACATAAACACAAACTTTATTATACACATACATATTATATGACAGTGCACATTAACATTTAGAAATCAATTAGTCCCTTAAGCTTCATGGCAAACACATCCTTATCACGAGCACTTAAATCCAATGTATCTACCATTATTATCATTTCATCAACTTTTTTCCAGTCTTTTATATTTTAAATATTCCTGTGAGCATAGGCTTCTTTTTCACATGCGTATTCCATATCTCCAATCCATGTCCTCATAATTCAGTCCATCACATGATGCACAGCTGCTCCCATATAATTGAATAACACTAAAAAAAATGACAGCCATTCAGCTGCTTTAAAGTCCAGCTGCTTTAAAGCCCATCCACATATTACCACTAAATTTGTTTTTTTCACTTACACATGCTCACAAGTTTTTCTATTTCTGAACACACATTCAAAACAGGACAAATAATTACACACCAATTATTTATACAGTTACTTAATCTTAGAACCACAAACCAGCACTCAACCATAGTCAGTGCTGTTTAACTTCAACCAATGACACACTAAAAACAGCAGAAATCAGAATTATCGAGCATGCCTTTTCACACTTCTTAAATCCTTTGCATTTATTAACCTTTAACATAAAACATAAAGAAACACTCATACACAAAGGCAAGGTTTTATTCATATCAGAATTTAAATACTTGGTTGAAGAAAATACATTAAAATAAACTTAAAATTCATGCAACCTTGCTAGCAATATAGTCAGTGACACCAATCACCAGAGCAACCAGCACTAACCCTTTAGATCCATCAAACCTACATGATGTTGCTTTTCAGCCCTCCCTTCACGAGCTAAATCCAAAACCCCAACCAGTGCAGCTAAGATATCTCGGTCTCTCTGCTGCGTCTCCAACATGCACTCAACTGCATCAGGAGCAACATCATCAAATGGACTAAAAGACTGCCCTTCTTGAATTAGTCGATCTCTTCTCTCAATGTTAGCCTCAAGATCAGCACATTTCTGCGAAATGTACATGATCATGCTCTCATGCTCTCTCCATTCTTGCACAAAGAGATACTTAAAGCAATGCTGGAGTTTATTAGAACCACAACACTCCTTTAAATGGTCAATGTTTGGTCTTGCACCCATAGTGGTCACATGTGAGGTCGATGTAGAATGCCTAACCAAAGTCATCCTTATATAGCCAACAAAAACAAACAGGGTACAAAACAATTAATTTAAAAAATAAAATGGTAAAAAAAAGATTAATAATAATAAAAACACATTCATGTAACTCAAATGATGCACAAACTGGTGAGCTTTATTGATACAAACAATATTTTACAACATGAAATACAAACATGACCTCACCATAACATTGCTTCTACTGAGAAACAAGGCCACACCTAAAACCATAGAAAGGTTCACTAATCGTATTGCTCCCTGGTCAGCACGTGATGACGCTTCTGGCTACATGCTTCGTGCGCTATATCAACAAGGACAACCATTGCAGACAATAGTTGATAGTCTTTGCTCTATGCTTCCTGCAACCACGCGAGTCCATTAACTGCTACAGGATCAGTTGAGCTCAAGCCTTCACCCTCTCTCAGTAGCTCCCTTTTTTTCACGATTCTCGCACGCACATCATCACATTTTTCATTCTGCACCATAATCAGGCCTTCGATATCACACTCTTCATGCAAAAACAGCAAACGGAAAGTGCGATGCAGCTTATCAGAACAGCATGCTTCTTTCAGTTCATCAAAATTAAGAGTCGTTCACATTTTTTCACGCACAGTTTCTAACAAATAATTGCTAAGGTATCACCCTCAATGACACACGCATGTCCACTACTTATTTAGACACCAGGTGTACCGCTGTCACTGTGCTCAGTCCACCTAACCAAACTAAAATAGTTGCATTGTTATTGCATTTACTTTTACCAGTTTATACTTAACTATCACAATGACAATTTGTTTCTGCTACCACTGTATTTTCATGTGTTTCTGAGAAATAATACTTACCTTTACCTATTTACTTTTACCTTCTCTCACTAATGCTGCTATTTATATTATGTTTATGCGATCCAGCAGAACCTGCACTGAGAGAAAAGGAAGACAAGGAACACTGAAAAAAAGAAAGAGATCTAACCATCAGCCTACCA
This sequence comes from Chrysanthemum makinoi, assembly GCA_910596185.1. Classification (NCBI taxonomy): domain Eukaryota; kingdom Viridiplantae; phylum Streptophyta; class Magnoliopsida; order Asterales; family Asteraceae; genus Chrysanthemum; species Chrysanthemum makinoi. The sequence continues at coordinate 140,727,598 of OU343218.1, forward strand.
ATATGGATGTTTAAAATGCCAGCCTTAAAACATGATGTGTTTTGAATCATATTTCCTGCTCTAGCTGCTGAAATATGCTCCCAAACATTGTATTCTTTTGTGTGAAACTTAGAGAGAAGGTGTGCCGTGTTTGCATGCCAAAATCCTCATGCTTTTATGGCTGTATGTTTCAAAGATGGCATGCAAAACCGTGTTCTACTTAGAGAGAAGGTGTGCCTTATGTCACAGGCTTGCGTTATAGCTGCAACAGCCAACTGCATAGGGTATACTTGCAAGCTTATGTCTTTTACCATTGCTATCTTCGACAATCTGTTCGCTATATATTTAAAAAAAACACCCGCGGCAACGCGCGGGCTCGAAACCTCGTACTACCTTACATTTATTGGGATTTCTTTCTACAGTGTAGAGAGAGAAATAAATGTGACGTGGTTTTTTTTACTGTACTTTTGGTTGGACCCCATTTGGTGAACCCGCCTGTTCTATTTATCCCTACTCACATCCCTCCTTTTCGTCTTAGATCCGCCTGGGTTTATTTCCGGGGAAAAAAACTCTGGTGCCTTGATTCAAGTAGACATCTTTGCGTGTTCGTATGCTGGTTGGTGAGAGGGTTACAGTGATCCGTACCATGGAAACAATAATTTTATCGGTTTTGTGGATCTCTGTAGGCCACATGGTTTTTCCTACAGTGGTAACTTTCTTTTGGTCCATATATCTGTTGTGTTTGGTAAATCTGAAGGTAACCTTACCAATTTCAATCCTTGATTATCATAAAACCTAATTGCATATTTCCTGATTTGGGAGAAACGATTAGAGGTTTGATATTTTTTTTTCCTTTCTTTAGGTTTTTTTTTGTTGCTCTTTATGTGGTTATGGTATGCTGTCTTTAGGTTGGTTTGTGCGTTATTTTAGGTTTATTTATTGTGCCTTTCCTATATTTAGGGCTTACAGTAGTTGTGCGTTGTTTATGCTGGTTGAAATGCTGTTTATGGTTGCATTTTGGGTTGAGTAGGCGAGTTTTGTTGTTTGGTTTGGGTATACTATTGCAGCTAAGTGCAGTTAGAGTGGTTAGATGTTGGTCATGGCTGTTGAAATGTTACTCGTAGTTAGGTGTTGGGGTGAGTAAATGAGTTTTGTCGTTTTGTTTGGGGTTTACTATTATAGCCAGGTGCAATTAAATGTGCTCCCTATTAAATGTAGAGCATCAATATGTATATTTTTTTTTGCTTTTTGGGGGGTCTTGCTTTCTATTTCCTTTTTATTTTTTGTTATACCTTTTTTTAAATAATGGTCACTGACTATTTTTGATTTTTTTGGTGTGCCTTTTTTTTCTTTTTTTTTTTGCGCCTGCTCTCTTTGCAAATCCTCAATTGATAATGCTTTTGTTGCTCACATTAACTGTTTTGAATATATTAGTCGTTTTGGTTTGTCTGTTGTTTATTGCTTTCACAATTGGGCTGTCTATTATTGTTTATAATTATGACTTCAAAACCGATAATTGGCTCAAAAAGTATAGACGACCACTCATTTCAAAACCTGATACAAAACAATGTTCCGAATACACATGCTGGTTCTGGCTGCCAAATGTGTAACACCATTACGCCAGCCGTGTGTGCCTGTAAACCATATGTGTCATCGATGTTTGCTATATCAGAGACTCATGATGCTACAGGTTAAGTGTTCTTTTTTTATTGTTCAATTTCCCTGTGCCCACACTTATTGTAATTTTTCCCGTTGAAACATGTTCGTGCTAATGTTGGGTTTTTTGGGGTAGAAGTTGTTGGAAAAGAGAGTGTGCAGAGTGCAGAGCAGCAGCTTCATCCGGCCTTGCCTATGTGTGATGGTGAGTCTTCGCAGCAGGTTGGACGTCAGCCGATGGCTCCTGATATGATGAAAGGTGAGCTGCGTTCTTCGGTTTCCAACTATGGTTTGTTAAATTTTGTTGCTTTGTTTTTGTGTGCCGCTTTGTCATGCATAAATCACAATTTCATGCTTCTTTTTTTTTTTTTTTTTGGAACAGGGTCTTTGCAGTTTAGAAAGAGAGGGAGACCGAGGAAACAAACGACCACCAACGTGGCTAACCCAATTGATTATCTGCACACCCTTAATCAGCCAGCGGTTCATAATGTCACGGGCGGTGAGTGCTGCTCATCTCTTTTCGGATGCGTTTTGTTAAATTTCTTGGGTTTCTTTTTACATTCCAGGCTGTCATCACTTCATGGTATAATCTTATTTTTATTGGAACAGGTCCGCATTTGGATGACGGGCCACCCCCTTTGCAGTGTAGGAAAAGAAAGAGGCCGAGAAAATAGACCGTCAACAACCCATCCGACCCACAAGATCATGTGCACACCGGTGCATCTTTGCAGCAGGTTGGAGGTCAGCCAATGTCTAACACAACTGATTATCAGCACACCATTAATCAGCCAATGGTTCATAATGTCATGGGCGGTGAGTTTTGCTCATCTGTTTTTGGATGCGTTCTGTTAAATTTCTTGGGTTTCTTTTTGCATTCCAGGCTGTCATCGCTTCATAGTATAATCTTATTTTTATTGGAACAGGTCTCCATTTGGATGATGAGCCACCACCTTTGCAGTGTAAAAAAAGAAGGAAGCCCAGAAAACAAACCACCAACATCCCGTCTGACCCACAAGATCATGTTCACGCCGGTGCATCTTTGCAGCAGGTTGGAGGTCAGCCGATGGCTCCTGATATAATGGGAGGTGAGATGCGCTCTTCTATTTTCAGCTGTGGTTTGTTAAATTTTGTTGGTTTGTTTTTGTGTGTTGCTTTCTCATGCATAAATCGATTTTTGAACAGCCTCTTTGCAGTTTAGAAAAAGAGGGAGGCCATGGCTAGACGCGACCAACACCGTATCTAACCCAATTGATTATCTGCACACCGTTAAACAACCAATGGTTGATAATGTCATGGACGGTGAGTGCTGCTCACCTCTATTGAAATGCGGTTTGTTAAATTTCTTTGTTTTTGTATTCCGGTTTGTCATTGGTCACCCACATTGGCATGGTGTATTTTTTTGATGGAATAGGGTTATGCGTTGATGATGCCCCGTCTACACACAATCTTATAAAAATAGCCACGCCATCTAAACAGGAGCGCCAAAGACCAGCTGACCTGTGTGAATCATCTGGGTGTGTGCATCATGGTGGTCAGCTAATGACTCCTAATACAATGGAAGGTGGGTTTACCGATGCTTCAGGACAAAGTAGAAAAAGGAAAAAAATGTCGGGTGATGTTGTTAGACCACGTGTGCATGACCCTGACACATGCCATGGTGTGCAGGAAGATGTTGCCCAGCTACCTTTGCATGTGCGAAAAGATCAGTGGTGTTATGTTCATCTGTGCAATTTTTAAGAAAAACGGCATGTCTGCATGTAGTTTTAGTTTAAAATTTCACCCGGTTGTTTTCCAGCATCTGCAACTGCTCTTGATGATAGTGTTCCTCCTGAAGCTGCATCTGATAGTTTTTATTTGCAGAACAGCTTTCCCAAAAACAGAGAACCATCTCAGGCCTCCACACCATCTAGGCATCGGTTGGGTGCAGACAGCGGTGGTCACAGCACCGGTGAACCGTCTACTCCTAATGCAACTGAAAGTGAGTTCTTTTTGTGTTTTTTAGTTTTTTAGGCACATGCCCTGCATCCAACATTGCCTTTAATTTATTGTGGTGGTTTCTTTTGTTACCAACAGCCAAGGTACATGTTGATAGTCAACCAGGTGTCACGGAAAATGTTGGCCGTGAATCACAGCGCCGAAAAAGAGATAGGCTTATGGGACAGCCTTGTAAGAGGACTGTGCGGCGGCGTGCTCTCATCAGCAGCCTCCGTTCCTGCTCGGATAATAGTGCATGCGGCATTGATGAAGAGGCATTTGCTTCTACGATGCAAGGTGCGTGCTGTTTTTTTTTTTTTTTTTTTTTTTTTAGCAGTTTTCTGTGACTCATCTTTTTCACAAGCATATATTGTCACGTCTTTAACTTGAATATGGTTTCTCGATCAATGCAGGCATTGACCCTGAATATGATGATCTAGGAGATTGTACTCAGCGATGTTGTTATTGTGATGCTATTTTTTGGCGTGGTGAGCAGCTTGCAGGCCATCATTTTGTAGATGGTTCAGCTAAATACCATACATGTTGCGGAGGTGGTAAAGTTTTTATACAGCCTGACGCAGAACCGCCTCAGTATATCAAAGAGTTGCTTGGCCAACGTCCCTTTATGGAAAATATACGAATATACAACCAAATGTTTGCAATGACATCATTCGGTGCCATAGTTGACAACGCCATCAATAATGGTGGAGGGCCATATGTTTTTAAAGTCTCTGGCCAAATATATCATCGGATTGGTTCACTTTGCCCGGTTAATGATGATCCAAAGTTTTTGCAGCTCTACATCTATGACACGCATGATGAAGTCCAACATAGGTTGAGCCATTTTTCAACCTCAGATGGCCATGATTTGAACCCAGATATAGTGCAATGGCTCATTCAATTCTTAGATGCTCACAACGAACTGGTACAAATATTCAGGACCGCACGTGACAAATGTGTCAAGCATGATGTCCCAGAATTTAAGGTAAAGCTTTACAGCGGTGAAGCTCCACGCGGTTATGAAGCTCCATTGTCAAATACCCTCGGCGCTATTGTCTATGACTGTGGCCCTGAAAGTGAATCGGATTACGATGTTATACTGGAGTACATGAATGGCCCGCTAAAAAGAATCAGCAAGATCCATAAGTCGTACATGTCGTTGCAGTTTCCACTGATATTCATATATGGTCAGCCAGGGTATCATACAAAGCTGAAGTTAAGAACAGCAGATCCAAACATCGAGCCAAAACGGGTGTCGATGAATGCATTCTATGCATACCAACTACACCCGAGGCATGACAATTATAACCTGCTCTTTCGCACTGGAAGGCTTTTTCAACAGTACGTTGTTGGCGTATACTGTTGCATAGAAAAGAATCGAATGGATTTTTATAGGACGCACGAGAGTGACATTCGAGGGGATTTTTTGTCATGCCTTTATGATGTGATTTCAAAGGGAGAGCATGATGGGTCGCAGGCGGGTTCTCGCATTATATTGCCTTCATCGTTTACTGGAGGTCCGAGGTATATGTACAGTCATTATTTGGATGCATTGGCGATTTGCAGATTGCTTGGTAATCCACGATTTTTTATAACGTTTACGTGTAATGTAAAGTGGCCTGAGATACAAGATACATGGCAAACTTTCCTCATTTGACAACAGCGGATAGGGCGGATATAGTATGCAGAGTTTTTGAGCAAAAAGTCAAACCATTTGTCAAGTTTATGAAGGAAAGGCAGACATTTGGTTATGTCACAGGAGGTATGGGTATTTTCTTTTAGGAGTAAAGCTTTATGCTTGATTTTTCATTCTTAGTTTTCCTATAGATGCTTGCATAATGTGGTTTGCTGATGTGTCCAAGCTTTATTTGTTCATATTTTTTTTACCTACAGTATTGTACACCATCGAGTTTCAGAAGCGTGGCCTCCCACATTGTCACACGCTGCTTTGGATTTCTTCATCAACCAAAATAGAAAATGCTCAGGATGTTGACCAGTACATTTCTGCAGAGTTATCTGATCCTCACACTGATCCACGCACCTATAAAATTGTTTCAGAAATGATGATGCATGGGCCATGTGGCAAGGCTAGCCCGAATGCACCGTGTATGAAAAGCGACCGGTGCAGCAAACAATTCCCCAAACAATACAATAATGAAACTTTCTTTGACAACAAAGGTTATCCGCATTATCGAAGAAGACAAGAGAATACTTTCGCAGTAAAAGGGCAGATAAAGCTTGACAATGGGTATGTCGTGCCATATTACCGTGATTTGTGCCTGGCATTTGAAGCTAATATCAATGTGGAATACTGCGGGTGGAGTATGCTAATAAAATATTTGTTTAAGTATATATCAAAAGGAACTGACAGAATCTTCGCCAAAGTAACAAGATCTATTAGTGAGGCATCCTCTTCTTCAGCACAACCGCAGGCATCGATTGATGAAATACAGAATTACCTTGATGGCCGGTTAATATGTCCTCACGAAGCATGCTGGAGAATCCTCAAATTCAAAATACATATCAGAGAGCCAGCCGTTCAGATCCTTTCAGTCCATCTAGAAAACATGCAGCATGTAACTTTTAAAGACGGTGATAACTTAGAAGCAGTTGTCAACCGTCGTGATCGTAAGCTGACAACACTGACAGAATGGTTTACTTACAACATTGAAAACGAAGATGGACGCCATTTGACTTACTTACAGTTTCCGTCAAAGTTTGTATGGTATGGAGATCGAAAATGTTGTTCACGCAGAAAGACCAGCAAATATTCTATTGGACGCCTTGCATATATACACCTAACTTTGGGTGAGCTTTTCTACTTAAGAATGTTATTGTGTCATCAAAAAGGATGTAGAGACTTCGCAGAACTAAGGTCGTTAAACGAAATTGTCTATCCAACGTATCGTGCTGCATGTGATGCGCTTGGCTTGCTCGGCGACGACAAAGAATGGGACACAGCTCTTGTAGAAGCCTGCGGGTCAGCTTCGTGTGTAGAACTAAGATTCCTTTTTGCGAGGCTACTTACTCATTGTGAGATTCCAAACCCTCTGTACTTATGGGATAAATATTGGCGAGGAATGGGCCATGATATTCCAGCGATTGTCTCGGAACAAGTACGTATACCCAACTACCATGTGAACGATGCAGAACTGGAAGGGTACATATTATATGAATTGGAAATAGTGCTAAGAAGTTGTGGGAAATCAGTCCAGAACTATGGTATGGAACCACCTCCAAAACAGCTTCAAGATCAGTTAAACAACCGCCTAGATCAGTTAAACTACAATAGGGAGATGCTAGCGCGAGAAAGAGATGAATCAATTCCAAAGCTCAACACCAAAGAAAAAATTGTATATGACACTGTTATAAACGCTTTTAAAGCCGGTAAGCAAGAGTTAATATTCGTGTATGGTCATGGAGGAACTAGTAAAACATTTCTTTGGAAAGCAATAATCAGCACTGTACGGGCTGAAGGTAAGATTGTCTTAGCGGTTGCTTCTTCTGGTATTGCTTCACTCCTTCTTCCTGCAGGTTGCACCGCGCATTCAAGGTTCAAACTTCCACTCGAGCTCACGGATGAGTCCCTCTGTTGCGTGAAAAAAAACACTATCATAGGAAACCTTTTAAAAGAAACTGATCTCATTATCTGGGATAAATCGCCAATGAATGACCTTTGATGCTTTGAAACATTGGATAGGACTCTTAGAGACATATTGGATACACCAGATGTTTTGTTTGGTGGTAAAACAGTTGTTTTAGGCGGTGATTTCCGGCAAACACTGCCAATCAAAAAAGGCGCTCCAATAGTGGAGATAGTAGCATCGTCGGTCGCAAGAGTCACACCTATGGCCTTATTTTCATGTCATGACACTTAAAGAAAACATGAGGCTTTTCCGCTTAGATTTGACTCTAGAAGAGCAAAGCACAGCGCGGTCCTTTGCATCATGGCTTCTCGATATTGGAGATGGTCAAATTGGTCAACCTGATGAAGAAGACCCTAGAGATTCAGCATGGGTCGAAATCCCTTCTAGGTTTTGCATACGAGATGATGAAGAAGGCCTCCCGAATCTCATAGATTTCATGTATGATAAGCCTACACTCCAAACCCCTTCAGCAATCACTCTACAAGAAAAGGCAATCGTGTGTCCAAAGAATGAAACAGCGGACATCATTAATTCAAAAGTTTTAGACATGCTTGATGGCGAAATAACAACTTATGCAAGCTATGATATAGCCACACCGGTGGGGAATAGCGGTGCTGAAACAGAAATGTTATACCCTCCTGAGTATATAAACACATTTAAGCTACCAGGTTTCCTGCCGCATGAACTGCAGCTCAAAGTTGGATCATCAATGATGCTTTTAAGGAATGTTAACTTGGCAGGCGGTTTATACAACGGGATACGCATGATAGTCACACAACTGATGTCAAAGCTTATTGAAGTGCAGATTATCACAGGCATAAGAGTCGGTGAAAAAGTTTTTGTTCACAGGATACCACTGATCCATAAAGATCCAAACCTCCCTTTTGTTTTCAAACGCACTCAATTCCCAATTAAGCTCTGTTACGCTATGACAATCAATAAAAGCCAGGGCCAATCTTTAAACAAAATTGGTGTATACCTTCCTGAGCCAGTATTTGGTCATGGGCAATTGTATGTCACTCTTTCTAGAGCAACATCTGCTCATGGATTAAAAGTCCTTATGAAACAGCAGGAAAACCAAAAACCAAATGTCACAAAAAATATCGTTTACAAAGATTTAAAAAAAATAAAAGAAACAGCTTTTCCTTTGCCGGTGCAAACATAACGATTGGTGTTTATCTTTTTTTACAACAACTACTTCGTTTTTTATACTATACACAATGCCATCATAATTACATGTTATTATCTTTTGCTTTTATAAAAGTATTGTTAAAGGCTCTGGCCACAGGTAGATTTGCTGCACGCCGATTCTATATGTTGTGTCTCATCATTTTAATGCTCTGATTCCTATTCCCTATATCATTGTTCATTCTCAGGTGTTTATCTGTATCTAACTTTCTTTTTTATGACTTACCAGCACAATGGAAAAAACTCAAAAAGCTATGGTGCACCATGCCTCTCAAGAGAAGAGCCTTGAAATCAGTGCTTCACCAGAGATTGTGACGATTAAGCAGTTAAAACCAACATCTCACAGCAAAGTGCTCGAAGCAAGGGTTTATAGGAAATGGACTTCAGTGACTTTTGGCAAAAAAGATGCGGCTGGAGTTCCTGGCAAAAAAAAAACAGGATTCTGCTGTATCCTCATAGATCGAGAGGTATGCATTAATTCAACCAAAACAAATAAAACATGTTGCCATTTCAGATTTCTCTAATACCAAATAATTCTGAACAGGGAAATGCTATACAAGGTAACATGAATATCAAAGAATTCGACTATTTCAACCCAAAAATCAAGCTTGAGGAGGTTTACAGGATTTTGGAGTTCATGCGCGAACCAACCAATCCTTACCAGCAAACAATTGACAACAAAACAAGGCTGAAATTTGGAAAAGCAACGAAGTTTGATGTTATACAAGCACCGGACATCCCTCAGCACTATTTGAGTTTGTTTCGTACAACCAACTTCTATACAGGGTTCCCAAATAAGATGCAATTGGCAAAATGCAGTACCCAATTCTGACAGGTAAGGTTTGTGCCCTTTTTTTTACAACAAGCGTAACAGTACCATCCTAACACCTAACTGGTGGCAGATTACATACCAGTTGGAGAGGTTGTGCACAAAATAGGTGCAACACAACAAGAAACCGTTTACAGAAAAGTGGATATCGAAAATTTGAGGTGCGTTGATTTTTTTTCATTACATATATATATATATATATATATATATATATATATATATATATATATATATATATATATATATATATATATTGGTTGGCTAAAAAAATAAACTGCGAGAGTTTATCACATCTCCAATGACTTGGTCATCTTTTCAGTGGTAATGTTGTTGAGCTCACTATGTGGGATGACATGGCTGTGAAGTTTGAAGAGGCTCAGGCTCAAGCAACGCAGCAGCCAGTTATAATTGCTGTCAGCTCTTGCAGAGTTGCAACATTCAGAGGTATTGCATTAACAGATTATCCAAACTTAAACATCAAATGCTTACCAGATTGTCAAACAATGACATCATAGATTACCAGCAAACAGCAACATCTGCAACACGTTACTACTTAAATCCACAGATACCTGAGGCTGATGAAGCATGAGCAAGGTAAAATATTTTATTTTGGAAATTTTAAGGTCACGCGATGGTCGTGTAAAAATTTGGTAATTCTTATTTTACAACACAAAACAGGCACAAAGAAAAGCATCAGAAAACACTGCCCCTCCGTATTACAAAGACTCCATATGAAGCTGTTGAAAAAGAAAAGTGCCGAAATAGATTTCCCTTGAAGACATTGCTAAACCAAGATCCTGAAACCTATTCGGTGAGTTTTCTGTAACACAAAATTTAACAAACAAACATTCAATTACACACCCAAAAAAAAGTTAAATGAAAAAAAAGTATGATGCTTAACTGTTTGCGCAAACATTTACAGGGAGTGCATTTCACAACTGAGGCAACAGTAACCAGCATCAACATCAAGAGAGATTGGTTCTATATGTCTTGCAACGAATGTACTTAGAAAGTGAAAGAAGAGGGAGGAATGTTTCGCTGTCTGAACCATGGAAAACAAGCAAAGCCATCCTATAAGTACATAATTTTCTGCCTGAGCTTCGTATAATATTAAAAAACAAAATCTGCCACAAAAATTAAATCCTTATCATTTCGCTTGATCAAACACGCAGGTTTAATTTCAGAGCCTTCATCACAGACCCATGCGCGACAGTTGAGGTTGCTTTCTTCAGCCTGGCAGTAGAAGATGTTACAGGGTATTCATGCTCAGAGCTGCTGGCAAAGCATAAGGCGGAAGACCCGCAAGAAATACCTGAAGAGATTTTTGCCATTGAAGTGCAAAAAAATGTCTTCCAGCTCCATTTCAGCACATCAGGTAGGCCAGGAGATTTTGTTGTTGGAAAAGTTTTCAACAAAAACAAAAGACACAAGGGAATTGTGAAGATTATAGAAGCATCCCCAGGTAACATCATTTATTATACTACCTTACATTTATTGGGATTTCTTTCTACAGTGTAGAGAGATAAATAAATGTGACGTGGCTTTGTTTACTGTACTTTTGGTTGGAGCCCTATTTGGTGAACTCGCCCGTTCTATTCATCCCTACTCACATCCCTCCTTTTCATCTTAGATCCGCCTGGGTTTATTTCCAGGGGAAAAAACTCCGGTGCCTTGATTCAAGTAGATATCTTTTCGTGTTCGTATGCTGGTTGGTGAGAGGGTTACAGTGATTCGTACCATGGAAACAATATTTTTAACGGTTTTGTGGATCTCCGTAGGCCACATGGTTTTTCCTACAGTGGTAACTTTCTTTTGGTCCATATATCTGTTGTGTTTGGTAAATCTGAAGGTAACCTTACCAATTTCAATCCTTGATTATCAATAAACCTAATTGCATATTTCCTGATTTGGGAGAAACGATTAGAGGTTTGATATTTTTTTTCCTTTCTTTAGGTTTTTTTTTGTTGCTCTTTATGTGGTTATGGTATGCTGTCTTTAGGTTGGTTTGTGCGTTATTTCAGGTTTATTTATTGTGCCTTTCTTATATTTAGGGCTTACAGTAGTTGTACGTTGTTTATGCTGGTTGAAATGCTGTTTATGGTTGCATTTTGGGTTGAGTAGGCGAGTTTTGTTGTTTGGTTTGGGTATACTGTTGCAGCTAAGTGCAGTTAGAGTGGTTAGATGTTGGTCATGGCTGTTGAAATGTTACTCATAGTTAGGTGTTGGGGTGAGTAAATGAGTTTTGTGGTTTTGTTTGGGGTTTACTATTATAGCTAGGTGCAATTGAATGTGCTCCATATTAAATGTTGTGCATCAATATGTATATTTTTTTTTGCTTTTTGGGGGGTCTTGCTTTCTATTTCCTTCTTAGTTTTTGTTATACCTTTTTTTTTAAATGATGGTCACTGACTTTTTTTGATTTTGTTTGGTGTGCCTTTTTTTTCTTTTTTTTTTGCGCCTGCTGTCTTTGCAAATCCTCAATTGATAATGCTTTTGTTGCTCACATTAACTGTTTTGAATATGTTAGTCGTTTTGGTTTGTCTGTTGTTTATTGCTTTCACAATTGGGTTGTCTATTATTGTTTATAATTATGACTTCAAAACCGATAACTGGCTCAAAAAGTATTGACGATCACTCATTTCAAAACCAGATACAAAACAATGTTCCGAATACACATGGTGGTTCTGGCTGCCAAATGTGTAACACCATTACGCCAGCCGCGTGTGCCTGTAAACCATATGTGTCATTGCTGTTTGCTATATCAGAGACTCATGATGCTACAGGTTAGGTGTTCTTTTTTTGTTGTTCAATTTCCCTGTGCCCACATTTATTGTCGTTTTTCCCGTCGAAACATGTTCGTGTTAATGTTGGGTTTTTTGGGGTAGATGTTGTTGGAAAGGAGAGTGTGCAGAGTGCAGCGCAGCAGCTTCATCCGGCCTTGCCTATGTGTGATGGTGAGTCTTCGCAGCAGGTTGGACATCAGCCGATGGCTCCTGATATGATGGAAGGTGAGCTGCGCTCTTCGGTTTCCAACTGTGGTTTGTTAAATTTTGTTGCTTTGGTTTTGTGTGCCGCTTTGTCATGCATAAATCACATTTTCATGCATCCTTTTTTTTTTTTTTTTTTTTTTTTGGAACAGGGTCTTTGCAGTTTAGAAAGAGAGGGAGACCGAGGAAACAAACGACCACCAACGTGGCTAACCCAATTGATTATCTGCACACCCTTAATCAGCCAGCGGTTCATAATGTCACGGGCGGTGAGTGCTGCTCATCTCTTTTTGGATGCGTTTTGTTAAATTTATTGGGTTTCTTTTTACATTCCAGGCTGTCATCACTTCATGGTATAATCTTATTTTTATTGGAACAGGTCCGCATTTGGATGACGGGCCACCCCCTTTGCAGTGTAGGAAAAGAAAGAGGCCGAGAAAACAGATCGTCAACAACCCATCTGACCCACAAGATCATGTGCACACCGGTGTATCTTCGCAGCAGGTTGGAGGTCAGCCAATGTCTAACACAACTGATTATCTGCACATCGTTAATCAGCCAATGGTTCATAGTGTCATGGGCGGTGAGTTTTGCTCATTTGTTTTTGGATGCGTTCTGTTAAATTTCTTGGGTTTCTTTTTGCATTCCAGGCTGTCATCGCTTCATAGTATAATCTTATTTTTATTGGAACAGGTCTGCATTTGGATGATGAGCCACCCCCTTTGCAATGTAAAAAAAGAAGGAAGCCAAGAAAACAGACCGCCAACAACCCGTCTGACCCACAAGATCATGTGCACGCCGGTGCATCTTCGCAGCAGGTTGGAGGTCAGCCGATGGCTCCTGATATAATGGGAGGTGAGCTGCGCTCTTCTATTTTCAGCTGTGGTTTGTTAACTTTTGTTGGTTTGTTTTTGTGTGAAGCTTTCTCATGCATAAATCGCTTTTTGAACAGCCTCTTTGCAGTTTAGAAAAAGAGGGAGGCCATGGTTATACGCGACCAGCACCGTGTCTAACCCAATTGATTATCTGCACACCGTTAATCAGCCAATGGTTGATAATGTCATGGGCGGTAAGTGCTGCTCACCTCTATTGAAATGCGGTTTGTTAAATTTCTGGAGTTTGTTTTTGTATTCCAGTTTGTCATTGGTCACCCACATTGGCACGGTGTAATTTTTTGTTGGAATAGGGTTACGTGTTGATGATGCCCCGTCTACACAAAATCTTATAAAGATAGCCACGCCATCTAAATAGGAGCTCCAAAGACCAGCTGACCTGTGTGAATCATGGCGATCATCTGGGTGTGTGCATCATGGCGATCAGCTAATGACTCCTAACACAATGGAAGGTGGGTTTACCGATGCTTCAGGGCAAAGTAGAAAAAGGAAAAAAATGTCGGGTGATGTTGTTAGACCACGTGTGCATGACCCTGACACATGCCATGGTGTGCAGAAATATGTTTCCCAGCTACCTTTGCATGTACGCGAAGGTCAGTGGTGTTATGTTCATCTGTGCCATTTTTAAGAAAAACGGCCTGTCTGTATGTAGTTTTAGTTTTAAATTTCAACCGTTCGTTTTCCAGCAGCTGCAACTGTTGTTGATGATATTGTTCCTCCTGAAGCTGCATCTGATAGTTTTTATTTGCGGAAAAGCTTTCCCAAAAACAGAGAACCATCTCAGGCCTCCATACCATCTATGCACCGGTTTGGTGCAGACAGCGGTGGTCACAGCACCGGTGAACCGTCTACTCCTAATGCAACTGAAAGTGAGTTCTTTTTGTGTTTTTTAGTTTTTTAGGCACATGCTCTGCATCCAACATTGCCTTTAATTTATTGTGGTGGTTTCTTTTGTTACCAACAGCCAGGGTACATGCTGATAGTCAACTAGGTGTCACGGAAAATGTTGGCCGTGAATCACAGCGCCGGAAAAGAGATAGGCGTGTGGGCAGCCTCATAAGAGGACTGTGCGGCGGCGTGCTCACATCAGCAGCCTCCGTTTCGTCTCGGATAATAGTGCGTGCGGCATTGATGAAGAGGCATCTCCTACTACGAAGCAAGGCGCGCGCTGTTTTTTTTTTAGCAGTTTTCTGTGACTTATCTTCTTCTCAAGCATATATTGTCTCGTCTTTAACTTGAATATGGTTTCTCGATCAATGCAGGCATTGACCCTGAATATGATGATCTAGGAGATTGTACTCAGCGATGCTGTTATTGTGATGCTATTTTTTTGCGTGGTGAGCAGCTTGCAGGCCATCGTTTTGCAGATGCTTCAGCTAAATACCATACATGTTGCGAAGGTGGTAAAGTTTTTATGCAGCCTGACGCAGAACCGCCTCAGTATATCAAAGATTTGCTTGGCCAACTTCCCTTTATGGAAAATATATGAACATACAACCAGATGTTTGCAATGACATCATTCGGTGCCACAGTTGACAACGCCATCAACAATGGTGGAGGGCCATATGTTTTTAAAGTCTCTGGCCAAATATACCATCGGATTGGTTCACTTTTCCCAGTTAATGATGATCAAAAGTTTTGCAGCTCTACATCTATGACACGCAGGATGAAGTACAACATATGTAGAGCCATTTTTCAACCTCAGATGGCCATGATTTGAACCCAGATATAGTGCAAGGGCTCATTCAATTCTTAGATGCTCACAACAAACTGGTACAAATATTCAGGACCGCACGTGACAAATGTGTCAACCATGATGTCCCAGAATTTAAGGTAAAGCTTTACAGCGATGAAGCTCCACGCGGTTTTGAAGCTCCATTGTCAAATACCCTCGGCGCTATTGTCTTTGACTGTGGCCCTGAAAGTGAATCGGATTACGATGTTATACTGGAGTACAGGAATGGCCCGCTAAAAAGAATCAGCAAGATCCATAAGTCGTACATGTCGTTGCAGTTTCCACTGATATTCATATATGGTCAGCCAGGGTATCATACAAAGTTGAAGTTAAGAACAGCAGATCCAAACATCGAGCCAAAACGGGTGTCGATGAATGCATTCTATGCATACCAACTACACCCGAGGCATGACAGTCATAACCTGCTCTTTCGCACTGGAAGGCTTTTTCAACAGTACGTTGTTGGCGTATACTGTTCCATAGAACAGAATCGGATGGATTTTTACAGGACGCACCAGAGTGACATTCGAGGGGATTTTTTGTCAGGCCTTTATGATGCGATTTCAAGGGGAGAGCATGATGGGTCGCAGGTGGGTTCTCGCATTATATTGCCTTCATCGTTTACTGGAGGTCCGAGGTATATGTACAGTCATTATTTGGATGCATTGGCGATTTGCAGAGTGCTTGGTAATCCACGATTTTTTATAACGTTTACGTGTAATGTGAAGTGGCCTGAGATACAAAGATACATGGCACACTTTCCTCATTTGACAACAGCGGATAGGGCGGATATAGTATGCAGAGTTTTTGAGCAAAAAGTCAAATCATTTGTCAAGATTATGAAGGAAAGGCAGACATTTGGTTATGTCACATGAGGTATGGGTATTTTCTTTTAGGAGTAAAGCTTTATGCTTGATTTTTCATTCTTAGTTTTCCTATAGATGCTTGCATAATGTGGTTTGCTGATGTGTTATCCTAGCTTTATTTGTTCATATTTTTTTTTTGCCTGCAGTATTGTACACCATCGAGTTTCAGAAGCGTGGCCTCCCACATTGTCACAGGCTGCTTTGGATTTGTTCATCAGCCAAAATAGAAAATGCTCAGGATGTTGACCGGTACATTTCTACAGAGTTACCTGATCCTCACACTAATCCACGCACCTATAAAATTGTTTCAGAAATGATGATGCATGGGCCGTGTGGCAAGGCTAGCCCGAATGCACCGTGTATGAAAAGTGACCTGTGCAGCAAAAAAATCCCCAAACAATACAATAATGAAACTTTCTTTGACGACAAAGGTTATCCGTATTATCGAAAAAGACAAGAGAATACTTTCGCAGCAAAAGGGCAGATAAAGCTTGAAAATGGGTATGTCGTGCCATATAACCGTGATTTGTGCCTAGCATTTGAAGCTCATATCAATGTGGAATACTGCGGGTGGAGTATGCTAATAAAATATCTGTTTAAGTATATATCAAAAGGAACTGACAGAATCTTTGCCAAAGTAACAAGATCTATCGGTGAGGCATCCTCTTCTTTAGCATAACCGCAGGCATCGACTGATGAAATACAGAATTACCTTGATGGCTGGTTCATATGTCCTCATGAAGCATGCTGGAGAATCCTCAAATTCGAAATACATATCAGAGAGCCAGCCGTTCAGATCCTTTCAGTCCATCTAGAGACGGTGATAACTTAGACGCAGTTGTCAACCGTCGTGATCGTAAGCCGACAACACTAACAAAATGGTTTACTTACAACATTGAAAACGAAGATGGACGCCATTTGACTTACTTGCAGTTTCCGTCAGAGTTTGTATGGTATGGAGATCGGAAATGTTGGTCACGCAAAAAGACCAGCAAATATTCTATTGGACGCCTTGCATATATACACCCGACTTCGGGTGAGCTTTTCTACTTAAGAATGTTATTATGTCATCAAAAAGGATGTAGAGACTTCGCAGAACTAAGGTCGGTAAACGAAATTGTCTATCCAACGTATCGTGTTGCATGTGATGCGCTTGGCTTGCTCGGCGACGACAAAGAATGGGACACAGCTCTTGCAGAAGCCTGCGGGTCAGCTTCGTCTGCAGAACTAAGATTCCTTTTTGCGAGGCTACTTACTCATTGTGAGATTGCAGACCCTCTGTACTTATGGGATAAATATTGGCGAGAAATGGGCCATGATATTCCAGCGATTGTCTCGGAACATGTACGTATACCCAACTACCATGTGAACGATGCAGAACTGGAAGGGTACATATTATATGAATTGGAAATAGTGCTAAGCAGTTGTGGGAAATCAGTCCAGAACTATGGTTTGGAACCACCTCCAAAATAGCTTCTAGATCATTTAAACAACTGCCTATTAATGGAAGAAAAAAACTACAATAGGGAGATGCTAGCGCGAGAAAGAGATGAATCAATTTTAAGGCCCAACACCAAACAAAAAATTATATATGACACTGTTATAAACGCTTTTAAAGAAGGTAAGCAAGAATTAATATTCGTGTATGGTCATGGAGGAACTGGCAAAACATTTCTTTGGAAAGCAATAATCAGCACTATACGGGCTGAAGGTAAGAGTGTCTTAGCGGTTGCTTCTTCTGGTATTGCTTCGCTCCTTCTTCTAGCAGGTCGCACCGCGCATTCAAGGTTCAAACTTCCACTCGAGCACACGGATGAGTCCCTCTGTTGCGTGAAAAAAAACACTCTCATAGGAAACCTTTTAAAAGAAACTGATCTCATTATCTGGGATGAAAGGCCAATGAATGACCGTCAATGCTTTGAAACATTGGATAGGACTCATAGAGACATATTGGATGCACCAGATGTTTTTTTTGGTGGGAAAACAGTTGTTTTAGGCAGTGATTTCCGACAAACACTGCCAATCAAAAAAGGCGCTCCAAAAATGGAGATAGTAGCATCGTCGGTCGCAGAGTCACACCTCTGGCATTATTTTCATGTCATGACACTTAAAGAAAACATGAGGCTTTTCCACTCAGATTTGACTCTACAAGAGCAAAGCACATTACGGTCCTTTGCATCATGGCTTCTCGATATTGGAGATGGTCAAATTTGTCAACCTGATGAAGAAGATCCTAGAGATTCAGCATGGGTCGAAATCCCTTCTAGGTTTTGCATACAAGATGATGAAGAAGGCCTCTCGAATCTCATAGATTTCATGTATGATAAGCCTACACTCCAAACCCCTTCAGCAATCACTCTACAAGAAAAGGCAATCGTGTGTCCAAAGAATGAAACAACGGACATCATTAATTCAAAAGTTTTAGACATGCTTGATGGCGAAATAACAACTTATGCAAGCTATGATATAGCCACACCGGTGGGGAATAGCGGTGCTGAAACAGAAATGTTATACCCTCCTGAGTATATAAACAAATTTAAGCTACCAGGTTTCCCGCCGCATGAACTGCAGCTCAAAGTTGGATCATCAATGATGCTTTTAAGGAATGTTAACTTGGCAGGCGGTTTATGCAACGGGACATGCATGATAGTCACACAACTGATGTCAAAGCTTATTGAAGTGCAGATTATCACAGGCACAAGAGTGGGCGAAAAAGTTTTTGTTCACAGGATACCACTGATCCATAAAGATCCAAACCTCCCTTTTGTTTTCAAACGCACTCAATTCCCAATTAAGCTCTGTTATGCTATGACAATCAATAAAATCCAGGGCTAATCTTTAAACAAAATTGGTGTATACCTTCCTGAGCCAGTATTTGTTCATGGGAAATTGTATGTCGCTCTTTCTAGAGCAACATCTGCTCATGGATTAAAAGTCCTTATGAAACAACAGGAAAACCAAAAACCAAATGTCACAAAAAATATCGTTTACAAAGATTTTTTTAGAAAAATAAAAGAAACAGCTTTTCCTTTGCCGGTGCAAACATAACGATTGGTGTTTATCTTTTTTTACAACAACTACTTCGTTTGTTATTCTATACACAATGCCATCATAATTACATGTTATTATCTTTTGCTTTTATAAAAGTATTGTTAAAGGGTCTGGCCAAAGGTAGATTTGCTGCACGCCAATTCTATATGCTGTGTCTCATCATTTTAATGCTCTGATTCCTATTCCCTATATCATTGTCATTCTCAGGTGTTTATCTGTATCTAACTTTCTTTTTTATGACTTACCAGCACAATGGAAGTAACTCAAAAAGCTATGGTGCAGCATGCCTCTCAAGAGAACAGCCTTGAAATCAGTGCTTCACCAGAGATTGTGACGATTAAGCTGTTAAAACCAACATCTCACAGCAAAGTTCTCGAAGCAAGGGTTTATAGGAAATGGACTTCAGTGAATTTTGGAAAAAAAGATGCGGCTGGAGTTCCTGGCAAAAAAAAAAGAAACAGGATTCTGCTGTATCCTCATAGATCGAGAGGTATGCATTAATTCAACCAGCACAAATAAAACATGCTGCCATTTCAGATTTCTCTAATACCAAATAATTCTGAACAGGGCAATGCTATACAAGGTAACATGAATATCAAAGAATTCGACTATTTCAACCCAAAAATCAAGCTTGGGGAGGTTTACAAGATTTCAGAGTTCATGTGCGAACCAACCAATCCTTACCAGCAAACGATTGACAACAAAACAAGCTTGAAATTTGGAAAAGCAACAAAGTTTGATGTTATACAATCACCGGACATCCATCAGCACTACTTTGAGTTTGTTTCGTACAACCAACTTCAGTACAGGGTTCCCACAGAAGATGCAATGGGCAGAATGCAGTACCCAATTCTGACAGGTAAGGTTTGTGCCTTTTTTTTACAACAAGCGCAACAGTACCATCTTAACACCTAACTGGTGGCAGATTACATAGGATGTTTACGGTCAGTTGGAGAGGTTGTGCGCAAAATAGGTGCAATACAACAAGAAACCGTTTACAGAAAAGTGGATATCGAAAATTTGAGGTGCGTTGGTATTTTTTTTCATTATATATATCACTTTTATTTTTGTTTTTTTTTGTTTTTTTTTTGTTTTTTTTTTTGGTTGGCTAAAAAAAATAAACTGCGAGGGTTTATCACATCTCCGATGACTTGGTCATCTTTTCAGTGGTAATGTTGTTGAGCTCACTATGTGGGACGACATGGCTGTGAAATTTGAAGAGGCTCAGGTTCAAGCAACGCAGCAGCCAGTTATAATTGATGTCAGCTCTTGCCGAGTTGCAAAATTAAGAGGTATTGCAATAGCATATTATCCAAACTTAAACATCAAATGCTTACCAGATTGTCAAACAATGACATCACAGATTACCAGCTAACAGCAACGTCTGCAACACGTTACTACTTAAATCCACAGATACCTGAGGCTGATAAAGCACGAGCAAGGTAAAATCTTTTATTTTGCAAATTTTAAGGTCACGCGATGGTCGCGTAAAAATTTGGTAATTCTAATTTTACAACACAAAACAGGCACAAAGAAAAGCATCAGAAAACACCGCCCCTCCGTATTACAAAGACTCCATATGAAGCTGTTGTAAAAAAAAGTGTCGAAATAGATTTCCCTTGAAGACATTGCTAAACCGAGATCCTGAAACCTATTCGGTGAGTTTTCTGTAACACAAAATTTAACAAACCAACATTCAATTACACACCTGCAAAAAAGTTAAATGGAAAAAAAGTATGATGCTTAACTGTTTGCGCAAACATTTATAGGGAGTGCATTTCAAAACTGAGGCAACAGTAACCAGCATCAACATCAAGAGATATTGGTTCTACATGTCTTGCAATGAATGTGCTTCGAAAGTGAAAGAAGAGGGAGGAATGTTTCGCTATCTGAACCATGGAAAGCAAGAAAAGCCATCCTATAAGTACATAATTTTCTGCCTGAGCTTCGTATAATATTAAAAAACAAAATTTGCCACAAAAATTAAATCCTTATCGTTTCACTTGATCAAACACGCAGGTTTAATTTCAGAGCCTTCATCACAGACCCATCCGCGACAGTTGAGGTTGCTTTCTTCAGCCCGGCAGCAGAAGATGTTACAGGGTATTCATGCTCAGAGCTGCTGGCAAAGCATAAAGCGGAAGACCCGCAAGAAATACCTGAAGAGATTTTTGCCATTGAAGGGCAAAAAAATGTCTTCCAGCTCCATTTCAGCAGATCAGATAGGCCAGGAGATTTTGTTGTTGGAAAAGTTTTCAACAAAAACAAAAGACACGAGGGAATTGTGAAGATGATAGAAGCATCCCTAGGTAACATCATTTAGATCAACAAACTATCTTAGTTAGAACAAGCATTCCTGCCTACAAATATTTAATTTTGTTTGTGTATTCATAGGAACATCAGCAGCGGGTCTAACACCAACAAACCAACAAAATGTCGACCAACAGCAACTTGAGCAAAGTGCCATTTCAGAAGCAAAGGAACAAGAAGGTGACTGCTACAAATTTAATACACAATTTTATTAAATAAAAGGTGTCATGCCTGACTCATTTGCAAATGCAAATAATGAATACTGGTTTATCACTCAGTGGAAACGGCAGCTACACGATGACACCCGTGGAGGATTTGGAAGAACAAAAACATAAACCAGCCAGCTCAAAAAGTGTGGGGAGAGCATTATTTCAGGATGAGCATGAAGATGCAAAGAGACAAAAAGTTTAGCCCTGCAAATTTAACAACCTATTTTATTCAATACAATATCTTACAATCGATTTTCATGAGTCACACACAAGCAATACAACAACACTCATAATAAGATCACTAGCACACACAACTGCAAAAACAACCGACAACAGAGATCACACTTAGCAGACACACACTTAGAAATCCATCAAGCCCCTAAGCTTC
The DNA here is from genome assembly GCA_910596185.1 of Chrysanthemum makinoi. Lineage (NCBI taxonomy): Eukaryota > Viridiplantae > Streptophyta > Magnoliopsida > Asterales > Asteraceae > Chrysanthemum > Chrysanthemum makinoi. Next base: position 140,749,310 of record OU343218.1, read on the forward strand.
TGGATAAAGATGTCATTGTTCCGAGCATTCAGCTCCAGTTCCCGTGCCAGGATACGCATCTGCATGATCTTTTGATCATCTTTACCTTGAACCCCCCTCAAATATTCTGTTGTTTTTTGAGCATGCGTGTTTCCAACACTCTCCAATTCTTGAATAAAGCTGAGCCTTTCTTGAGTGATTTGAAGCAATCTTCCCACAAGCGCGTTCATTTGTTGTGCCATCCCAATATCTTCGCCAGAGGCTTGGTAACAATAGAACACTAGCATATCAGGCCAGTTGTTATAATTCGCATCGGCTCTAAGCTTATCACACCTAGGATATCTAGACCATTCCTTATCTCACTCCTTTATCACAACTTAAAAAATAAAGTGGTTTACTAACAAGGTGGGTTGGCTGTCTTAAATAGGCAAGCAGCAAATAAAAAATAAAAGACAAATACATACATTACTGTTTGTTTAATCTGTTTTTTGATTTAATTTATCCATGCTAAAATTACAACTTTTATTATCACTTTTATTCATCACACCAATTTACACATGCATGTTTCTCAAACATAAACACAAACTTTATTAAACACATACATATTATATGACAGTGCACATTAACATTTAGAAATCAATTAGTCCCTTAAGCTTCATGACAAACACATCCTTATCATGAGCACTTAAATCCAATGTATCTACCATTATTATCATTTCATCAACTTTTTTCCAGACTTTTATATTTTAAATATTCCTGTGAGCATAGGCTTCTTTTTCACATGCCTATTCCATATCTCCAATCCCTGTCCTCATAATTCAGTCCATCACATGATGCACAGCGGCTCCCATATTATTGAATAACACCAAAAAAAATGACAACCATTCAGATGCTTTAAAGTCCAGCTGCTTTAAAGCCCAACCACATATTGCCACTAAATTTGTTTTTTTCACTTACACATGCTCACAAGTTTTACTATTTTTGAACACACATTCAAAACAGGAAAAATAATTACACACCAATTATTTATACAGTTACTTAATCTTAGAACCACAAACCAACACTCAACCATAGTCAGTGTTGTTTAACTTCAACCAATGACACACTAAAAACAACATAAATCAGAATTATTGAGCATGCCTTTTCAAACTTCTTAAATCCTTTGCATTTATTAACCTTTAACATAAAACATAAAGAAACACTCATACACAAAGGCAAGGTTTTATTCATAACAGAATTTAAATACTTGGTTGAAGAAAATACATTAATATACACCAAACTTAAAACTCATGCAACCTTGCTAGCAATATAGTCAGTGACACCAATCACCAGAGCAACCAGCACTAACCCTTTAGATCCATCAAACCTACATGACGTTGCTTTTCAGCCCTCCCTTCACGAGCTAAATCCAAAACCCCAACCAGTGCAGCTAAGATATCTTGGTCTCTCTACTGCGTCTCCAACATGCACTCAACTGCATCAGGAGCAACATCATCAAATGGACTAAAAGACTGCCCTTCTTGAATTAGTCGATCTCTTCTCTCAATGTTAGCCTCAAGATCAGCACATTTCTGCGAAATGTACATGATCATGCTCTCATTCTCTCTCCATTCTTGCACAAAGAGATACTTAAAGCAATGCTGGAGTTTATTAGAACCACAACACTCCTTTAAATGGTCAATGTTTGGTCTTGCACCCATAGTGGTTACATGTGAGGTCGATGCAGAATGCCTAACCAAAGTCATCCTTATATAGCCAACAAAAACAAACAGGGTACAAAACAATTAATTTAAAAAATAAAATGGTAAAAAAAAAGATTAATAATAATAAAAACACATTCATGTAACTCAAATGATGCACAAACTGGTGAGCTTTATTGATACAAACAATATTTTACAATATGAAATACAAACATGACCTCACCATAACATTGCTTCTACTGAGAAACATGGCCACACCTAAAACCACAGAAAGGTTCACTAATCATATTGCTCCATGGTCAGCACGTGATGACGCTTCTGGCTACATGCTTCGTGCGCTATATCAACAAGGACAACCATTGCAGACAACAGTTGATAGTCTTTATTCTGTGCTTCCTGCAAACACGCGAGTCCATTAACTGCTACATGATCAGTTGAGATCAAGCCTTAACCCTCTCTCAGTAGCTCCCTTTTATTCACGATTCTCGCAAGCACATCATCACATTTTTCATTCAGCACCATAATCAGGCCTTCGATATCACACTCTTCATGCAAAAACAGCAAACGGAAAGTGCGATGCAGCTTATCAGAACAGCATGCTTCTTTCAGTTCATCAAAATTAAGAGTCGTTCCCATTTTTTCACGCACAGTTGCTAACAAATAATTGCTAAGGTATCGCCCTCAATGACACACACATGTCCACTACTTATTTAGACACCAGGTGTACCGCTGTCATTGTGCTCAGTCCACCTAACCAAACTAAAACAGTTGCATTGTTATTGCCTTTACTTTTACCAGTTTATACTTAACTATCACAATGACAATTTGTTTCTGCTACCACTGTATTTTCATGTGTTTCTGAGAAATAATACTTACCTTTACCTATTTACTTTTACCTTCTCTCACTAATGCTGCTATTTATATTATGTTTATGCAGTCACAGCAGAACCTGCAGCTGCAGAGAAAAGGAAGACAAGGAACACTGAAAAAAAGAAAAAGATCTAACCATCAGCCTACCAATATGGATGTTTAAAATGACAGCCTTAAAACTTGATGTGTTTTGAATCATATTTCCAGCTCTAGCTGCTGAAATATGCTCCCAAACATTGTATTCTTTTGTGTCGAAGTTAGACAAAAGACATGGCATGTTTGCATGCCAAGATACTGATATTTTGTGTCGCGCTCATAGCCTGGCAACAAAAGTATGCAATGGCATACAGAACTAGTGTTCTTATGTGATAACCTTGCAACATAACTGTAGAACTATGCAAAGGCTAGATGCAACAGGTTTTGCGCATCATTTCCAGCACTTGGTACATATGAAACTGATGTATGTTTCAAAAGATTTGCCAGCTTTTGTATATGGTTTTCTAGCGACATAAAAATGTGCTCAAACATAGTGTTCTTTTGTGTGAAACTTAGAGAGAAGGTGTGCCGTGTTTGCATGCCAAAATCCTCATGCTTTGTGCTGTACAATGGCATGCAAAACCGCTACCCTTATGTCACAGGCTTGCGCTATAGCTGCAACAGCCAACTACACAGGGTATACTTGCAAGCTTATGACTTTTACCATTGCTATCTTCGACAATCTGTTTGCTACATATTTAACAAAAACACCCGCGGCAACGCGCGGGCTCGAAACCTCGTAAGATACAAACAAAGAACTAAGACACCGACATAATTAATGAGCCAAAAAAAAAATAATAATAATAAATAATAAATAAATAAATAAATAAATAAATAAAAATTATCGAACTACACATTTGGGCTTAAGATTGGTAATAGAGATTTTATTAAATATTTTATTTTATTTTTATGCTCATGTCCTGCTTATGGAAAATGCAAGGACTACATAAACATGTTGGATCAAGTGGACAATTGTTGAAAGGAACTTGGTGGTTTTGGTTTGATTGACAGATTGCTGGTACAAAGACGGTCTCCATTGATAGAAATTAAATGTCAACCTTAATTTATAATTTCGTTCTACTCTCAAATAAATATTGTTATAAGATCTACTATATATAAGGTTTGCAGAGCTATCCATTCTGTTTATTGATGGTCCTTTTTTATAATCGTGATACTTTGTTGGAATATCTTAGTGTTTTAGTATTGTGAATGTGTTTTGCTTTTCTCGTGGATCACTCGAAGTCTTGTAGTTTAGTGTCTAGCATTTTCTCTATTTGTACTTTTTTTGCCCACAATTCTTTATTTGTACTTTGCTCATTGGTTAATTGAATGATGTCATGTCAAAAAGGTTTCTTTTTTCTTTAAAAGTATACACTATAGGTCCAGTCAATTGATTAATTGAGTTTGCAATTCGTGCTAAACATGTGTTTGTACGTTTTATCATTTAATTATTATTATAAAATATTTCACAAATTTTATAGTAATAATTAAACGGTAGAACGTCATTGATGATTACTATAAAATATTCCACAAATTTTATAAAATATGCGTCGTGTATGCATTGATCATTTTCATTCAGATACTATGTTTATTTTATGAAAGCTACCGCCAACAATTCTCTATTTGTACTTTGCTCATTGGTTAATTGAATGATGCTATGTCTAAAATGTTTCTTTTTTCTTTAAAAGTATACACTATAGGTCCAGTCAATTGATTAATTGAGTTTTCAATTCGTGCTAAACATGTGTTTGTACGTTTTATCATTTAATTATTATTATAAAATATTTCACAAATTTTATAGTAATAATTAAACGGTAGAACGTCATTGATGATTACTATAAAATATTCCACAAATTTTATAAAATATGCGTCGTGTATGCATTGATCATTTTCATTCAGATACTATGTTTATTTTATGAAAGCTACCGCCCACAATTCTCTATTTGTACTTTGCTTATTGGTTAATTGAATGATGCTATGTCTAAAAGGTTTCTTTTTTCTTTAAAAGTATACACTATAGGTCCAGTCAATTGATTAATTGAGTTTGCAATTCATGCTAAACATGTGTTTGTACGTTTTATCGTTTAATTATTATTATAAAATATTTCACAAATTTTATAGTAATAATTAAATGGTAGAACGTCATTGATGATTACTATAAAATATTCCACAAATTTTATAAAATATGTGTCGTGTATGCATTGATCATTTTCATTCAGATACTATGTTTATTTTATGAAAGCTACTGTCCTAACTATATTATTTTTTCTTTTGTATATTCATGAATTAATCATTACTATATGCTTCTGAAATGCAAATTAACGTAATTTTATATTTAGAGGCAAAAGGGATAAAGACCACTACCTATAAGATCTTACGAAAAGGGATAGGTTATTAGTAACTTTAAAATGATTGTAATACTCTCTTAATTATATATATATATATATATATATATATATATATATATATATATATATATATATATATATATATATATATATATATAATTTAAGATTATTTGACGACAAAAGATTATTTACATACAAATGGATCAATCTCCATCATTCATTTTTATTTGATCTAATGGATGAGATTAATCCCAACAATTTAAAAAACCCACTTTCATCTTTTTTTTTCAAATATTAATATCTTTCAAACCGTTAATCGTTAAGCGAAAAAAAATATATCATTGCGACGAGCATTTAATTATATTTCTATAGATAGACACTTTGATATACTTTCGACAAATTTTTTTTTTCATATTTTTCACTTTTTTTTTTTAAGTTTTTCGTTTTTTTACGTTACTGAAATTTGTATTAAAAAATCATATATGATAAAACACTAATTTGAATATCACATGTGATATTAGCGTAATATCATATATGATATGTAATATCACAGTGTAATATCACATATGATATTACATATCATATATGATTTTACACTAATATCACATGTGATATTAAATTTAGTGTTTTATCATATATGATTTTTTTCATGTAAATTTCAGTAACGTAAAAAAACGAAAAAACGTGAAAAAAACGAAATGTTTTTTCTTTTTTCGAAAGTATATCAAAGTGTCCGTCTATAGAAAGATAATTAAATGCTCGTCGCGATGGTGTAAATATTTTCACTTAACTATTAATGGTTTAAGAGATATTTAAATTATAAAAAATAGGTGAAATAATAAAATGGTTTTAATCTCAGCCATTGATTTCTTTTTAGATAGATGGTGGAGATGAGTCCCTTAATATGTGAGAAAAGTTTGGTATGTAAAATAACTATTCTTATATATATATATATATATATATATATATATATATAGGGGGCTTTATTTTGAAAACACTGTTAAGTGCGAGAGCTGCGAGAACCTTCTATGTACTCCTATAAATGCATATTGTGCAACATATCAATGCAACATAACATTTTTGAATTATTAAACTTTTTTATTTAATCTAAAAGAGTATAATAGTAAAATTCAATTTTATTTTAATTTTCGGGGTTTTTTTTTTTTTTTTTTTTTTTTTGCATTCTTTTGAACATGCATGTTTTAAAACTTATTTAGTGCATATGTGTTTTTATGAATTAATTTTATTATATAATCTTGATGTACCTTTCATTATTATTGAATATACACAAACTTACACAACTAATAATTATGCACAAGTTTTTACGTTAACTTTTTCATTATATATTACTCCATAGTGATTAATATTTTGTATAAATTTTTGTTAGGTGAAGGATTTTACCTTGTTTAACTGATATGATGTTGAGGTTGATGTTTTTGTTTAAATTTAACTATTGATATTATGCTATACAACATGCATGTTTGATTGCATGTAACGACCGTTGTTGAAAATAAAAAAAGTAAATTTAAACAAAAATATTTTTTTTTTTGTATATCTATACTACTTATTTGAGACTTACTTATAATGAAAGGCTTAAAAAATTAAGATTCAACACCTGCTTATAATAGAAAAAATTGTATTATTTTTTTAGTAAATCAATACAAGTTTATCCATATATTTTAAGCATTTAAGTAAAAAAAAATTATTTACAACTATTTAAAGCACAAATACATTAACACACATAATTAATGCACTCTTTAAATCATCCCCTTACTCAAACAAACAATTATTTTACCTGTACAATCTAATCAAGCTACTATCTATAAATATTTTGTAGGATCGTGTATTTTATGTTGTTTAGATGATTCGGGTAGTCTAGGATTATGAGGAAACATGTATGCCATTGTTTTAGAGAGATGAAGAGAGGAGAGGGTGAATCTAGAGAGAGAAATAATCAAATGAAAAGGTTAGATTAATGAATAAGCACCACCCTTCCCTTAGTGGGAAGGGTATTTATAGTTACAAACTAAACGCCCTCCTGACGGGCTGTGGATCAGGCATACAGTGGGTAAAGACCCGTCCTTCCTCCACGGTGTTACACTAAACTAATCTATGCTAATGACTAACTAATTAACTACTAAACAACATAAATAACAATATGTCTACGACCTAACTTATGCTAGATTATATTTGGGGTGACCGACACTTCATTATGAATTTCCAATTCCTAACAATCTCCCCCTAAGGGAGGTCACCCCATGATTTACATTTTTCATCCAAGCATTCTATTTTATCTTTAGTCTTAAGCTCGTAGACTTCAATTCTTCAGTTCCGCAATCTTTGTGCTTGAGTAGTGACTCTTCATAGTCCGCATAGTTTTGTACTTTCAGTGGAGGTCTTTAACTGATCCACATCTTGTTGACCTTTGAGCTTTCTTCGAGATCATCAGCCACAGCAAATATCTGGATCACCCTTTATTGTGTTGCCTTCATGTGATGTTGTGACTTTTGGACCGACATGCTCACACTTTCAGGATCATGACATCTTTCCATCAGAGTAGCGGAAGCTTTACTGGTTCATGATATTTTCAGCAGCGTAGCAGAAGCATAGTATAAAAATATCAGAGCCAGGTTATGTAGATATGCACTAGTCATGATTTCTTCAATTAAGTGTGGATGCTGTGAGCATGCGGCATTGGATTGACTTCTCAATTCGATCGGTGCAACCGTCCAAATGTACCGCAAACACCGGTTAGCAATAAAACAAATTGAAAGTGTCTTTGATCACTTTCGTTGAATTGAGGTACACGGCCCACGGTTCCCGTTGATCAGTACAAGTACTGCTTGTGATCAGGTATAATTCCGAAGAATCTCCTTGACAGGGTTTCGTAGCTGTTCTAGCTGTTCTCAAACCGGAACGTCTCAAAGAAGACAACACGGAGTGAGTGAATCAACGAATTGAGATTCACTGATTGATGAAAAATTGATTTGAAAACAATCGCGTATTGCTTAGAAGAAAGAGTTTTGCAATACGACGAAGGTTTTATGAGAAAGATCAATTTTCAATTTAAAATACTTTTTATATTTGAAAGAGAATACACATTCGATGTGCTAGAGAAAAGAAGAGATTTGCACATTGAACGGTTTTTCCAAATGTATTTTTTCAATCAGAGATACTTTTTATGTTTGAAAACATGAATACACATTCGATGTGCTAGAGAAAAGAAGATTTTCACATCGAACGGTTTATCTAAAAGTATTCGTCAATTCATTTCCTGGACCAAGGTTGATTCAAGAATGAATCGCCCCATTGTTTCTATCCAGTTGTCACAAGCTTGATCTTTAGAAAAGATCTCACATGTCACCCACCAAAAGCTTGTTTGATGTTGGCTTTAGAAGGATTTCCATCTTCATCGTGAATACTTTTACATATCACTCGGATGTTCTGGCAATACCACAAGGATAATGCGTAGGACTCTTAATATATACTTACTCTCCACATTGTGTGAAACAACAAGTCTTCATTAATTTTGTGTCCTAATGAGATATTGTGGACGATCTCTTGGCTCTAGACTCAATTGTGCATTTTGGTTTCCTATGCCAGAGACTAGGGTGAGGGTCTCCTTCTTGAATATCAACAATCTCTAAGAGGCAGTCGATAGATTATGTAGGTTCCCCGTGAGAATAAAACAAGCCATTTTAAGAGGAACTTGAGTAGCTTGGGAAGTTGTAGTGCAGTGCGTCACTGGGTCCATGACGTCTTGTCTTCAATACCAGTGTTACCTTGGTAACCACCAGTAGCATATGTATTGAACCCGGTTTCTGCCCTAAGGTTGAATTAATGGAGGGCTATTTCTTTTCACCCTTTTTCACATTCAATTATTTTTCATTCTTCAACCCCTTCAGTGTTTACCGAGACTTCATTACTAGAACCTTGTTGGGTTTATTCCAGTTCTAGCTCTATCTCAGTCCGCACTCTTCCCATATTCACATTTTTCTCCTTTTTTTCATCATACCTAAGGACTCTACACTATCTAGTGGATTGTCCCTTGGTAGATCCCTCCGGTTCTGGCTGGATCGTGGGAACAAATACCTAACCTAACCATCCTTATAACACCATGCATAAAGTAAATTGGTCGGTCTTTTGGTATTGTTCTTTCCTTCTTGAAACCAATTGAAAAATCATTTGGAAAATCAATCAAGGTACTTGTGATATAATATCAAAGCATTTTGTATCTTAATTGTTTTGATTATTTAGAAATGCTCCCCCTCAACATGTGCATATGATATTGAAATTGTTTAGCACATGGAGGCAAGAGTTCTTTGAAATAAATTCTTGATCACAATTTCCGTAGAAAAAGCCATTTGAATTTCTTTGGTAAATTCTCCCCCTCAATATGTGCGTAGGATATTTGAAGTCATTTTATCACATAGAGGCAAGAGGTTTTTGAAGTACTTTTCACGATTGCCAATAGAAACCATTCGCTCATCCTCAATATGTGCATCGATATACGAAAGAGTTTGGCACATATTAGAGAGAACTTGCACTTTGAATCAAAACGATCATCTTTTATTAAATTTCATATTAAATCACAAATTCTCCCCAGATCAAAAATATCAAACCCTTTGAGATTTTTTATCTCAAGTGATTTAATAAGGTTTGGAAAACATGGGAGAATATATGGCCTTGTTTAAATACTCTTCTGGTTTTTGGTTAAATGCTCCTCCACAATCATGTGCATTATGTATTTGAAATCGTTTGGCACATGAAGGAAGGAGTGCTTTTGAAACAATCACCCTTTTAAAGCCGATTTGAGATTTAAATCACGATCTCTCCCCCGATCAAAAATTTCAAACCTTTTGAGATTTGTGATCCCAATTGATTTAAATCATTTAAAAAATTTAGGGGAAAGACGTGGCAAGATTTAATTTTTGAAATTGACTGATGAGGACCAATTATAGACATTAAAGATTGTTAGTGTCAGGTATGATAGTTTTTAAGAGATCTTTAAGTAAAATAAAACAATTTCACAATCAAACAAGAACAGAAAAAAAATTCATTTTGAAAGATCTTTGGGTTTAAAGAAAATCATACCATGACATAACATTAAATCTTTAGATCACCACTTATTTTGTACAAACGAACTTGATTGATGAAATATTGTTTGAAAATATTTTATTTTAAATCACTCTCCCCCTCAATTGATGACCGTAGTCGATGATTGAGTGACTTAAGTTTTGATAAAATGAAGTCCGGTGATTTCCAAAATTAAGTCCAATTTATTTTCAAAACCAATATTTTTCCGTTTTCAAAACATTATTTTCAGAATGTTTTAAAAAATGTTATCATTCATTACTTGTCCTGCACAAAGATACGTTAGGTGGTTAAGCTGCTTTTGTTGTTGCTGCTGGAGGTTTGGAAGAAAACCATCTGCTGATGCAGTGAGACCTCTTACGTTGCATTTTTTCATGCCAACTCTCCATAGAGGTCAAATTAAGCTCCGTTTCTTCATTTGATGATGAAGAAAACCATCTGCTGATGCAGTGAGACCTCTTACATTGCATTTTTTCATGCCAACTCTCCATAGACGTCAAATTAAGCTCCGTTTCTTCATTTGTCAACCCAAGATATAGTTACCCTTTCCTTTCGGCATCCAATCATCTTCATGTCTGGGATCCGGATTGGAAACATTCTTTTATACCAATATACCAGCATACGCTAGTGAACACACATACATATATATGGTGGTCGACATCACCCAAACAGCAATCGACTAATAAAAGTCTATCCAACATATCAATCAGATCATACAAAGGCATGGGAATTATATATTTATCAAACTATAGTCATCTACTTCTAACACTCATATCCTAAATTCCTAGTCCTTCGACATAGGCAAATATCATTTTTAGTTAAGCACAAGGATAATTAGAAAAGCCCGATAGATGATATAAATTTGAAAACATTCTCCCCCTCAATCAATGACTCATTTTCTGAACAGTTTAAAAGCGCTGAAGTTATTGATTGAGTTTGCAAATTTTATAAAAACTCTGATTCTGATTGATTTTTCAAGCAACTCATTTTCCACGATTTTGAACAACAAATATTTTTCTGAAGAATTTTAGACGGAAAAACATTTGTGTAGGAACATCAGTCCTTCGACATACTTTCCTCATTTTTGATTTTAGGATAAGTGCACGAAATATTTAAAAATTGGTTTAGCGCAGCACTTTCCTTTCTTGAAGAGTGGGTTGCTATAAAAAATAATAGCAAACCATGGTTTAAGCACGGGTTACAGTCTGAAGTAACTGCAAGCCATATTTTTAGACATGTTTTGGAAAAAGAATATTTACTTCTCCTGCTCGAACTTCATCTATAGTCCCGTGCCATTATTGAATGACATTTCTAAGACCGCAGATGTTATCGATACCAGAAGACACGTCTTTGAAAAACAATATTTTTGGTATTTTTCAAATTTTTTAATTTTTATGGGTTTTTGTTGGTTTTATATTTTTCTATTTTCTTTTTCTGGTTTTATATTTTTGTATTTTGGTTTTTAGATAAATATTTACACAGATAGATTAGATGATATAGTTTAAGAAGATGATGATACGAGTACCGAGATAAGGATATCGAACATCACATCGTAGAAGATAGAATTCGTCATCTCTTAAACTTCCACCACCAAAGCTTCCGAGGCTCCAGAATAGAAGATAGAACATGAGCCTTTGAGAAAGAGAGACTTTGGCAGCTTCCCCGCAAACCGAAAATCCTTTCGCTGAGCAGATTCAAAGCTTTATTTCAAGCTTCGCTTAGCCAGGTGCACAAAGGAGCACACCATTATCATCGAGTTTGCTGCTCCTTTTATGAAAGATCATTGATTCTCCGTCCTAGGTTATATCATCAACAAGAACAGCAACGTGTAATCCCACATATAAATAATCTTCTCAAATTCCTTTTCCACTGAAGTCTGAAATGATCCATACCAAAAAGTTGTCGAGAGAACACTTCCCCCAAGTAGATGAATTGATGCAGTCAGTCTCTTAGACTAGAGCTCACGAACCCGAATACACATATACCCGAAGACAGAGAAACTTATACCATCGAAGTATCAAATTAAGTCCAATAGCCAAAGAATAACCCCGATGTATACTTTTCTCTTCCCCTGATGATAGTGTATGAAGCTCAAGAACCCGAAGTACCCAAATGCCCAAAGAGAGAATAACCGATAACATTGAAGAAGCAGGCCGAATCACTGATTATCTCTGCGGAAGACTATTTCTGCGGATGTCAACTCCGGAATAAGTGATTATATCTCTGAATCACTGATTAAGCACTCAAGTGAAACAGTTGAACGCCCCCAATGTACACAATTCTCTCTCCCCTGATGATTGCGATAACATTGAAATCATCACACACTTGTGTACCTCTTTTATCTTCAGAAAATTTCTATTACATCACTTCCCTCACGTAGTTGGAATAATAACACTAAAAGCCTTGATGAGTAAAACCTTGAGTTTCTCTGCGGTCATGACATTTGTCTTCCCGGGATATCTTCAGTCACTTAGAAGAATTAAGTTCATCAAGTTTACTAGCTTTGTGTTTAGATGTATGTCTCCTTCCCCCTTACTGGTTTTGACACTTCAGAATCAGCAACATATTATATGCCCAAATACTTGAAATCTTTTTGAGAGGACCACAATTAATCTTTGTGAGAATCAACTTGCTGAAGAATATGAGCAAGTCTAATTGGGGAATAAATATGACTTTTCACTCTCCCCCAATTAGTGCTCTCCCCTAAACCGACAATCTGTTTGATAACTGCCCAGATTAAGAACAAGTCTTTAGATAATCAAATGCAACTCGTCTTTAGTCTTCTAACATGTAGCAAAAAACGTAGAACCGACTGTAGACTCGACCTTCTTCAAGATTGTCCAATTGGGGAATAGAAAGTCAACATCTTCAACTCACCAAATGCATTCCTGTTAACTTGTATATAACAAATCCCCTTAACTAAAATCCCTCCCTATCAAACAAGAACAGAAAGATGTTCATCAAGGAAATCAGCCCCGCAACTGGAAGCACTTTGTCATTAATCAAATCAGCCTATGTGAAGATGTCAACCAACGGCTCTTAGAAGAAAACTCCATGTGAAGATGACCCGATAAGAAAAAGATCGGTTCTTACATGAGTTTGGAGCCGTTTGACCATTTATTCTCAGAAATCAATCAACCATGCAGTAAATTCACACTTCTTCTCCCCCTCAAGAATTGCATACGGAGTTGTCATTCTTGATTGAATAAGTGAATATCTTCAACAAATGTAGTCTATTCACACTTCTCCCCCTCAAAGATTGCATATGATGTCGCCATCGCCATTATAATCGAGCAAGTGGAATAAGAGAACAAACAACAGTAGTCCGGTTCACTTGATGACTGAAAGCGCATGGAAAAAGCATGAAGCATGTTGATGAGAATGGTCATAATAAGAAGATTTCTCTTCTTCCGAAGATAAAGCGCACAGAAGCGTACACTTTTCTTTTCTATAGAGTACGAGGCTTGAACTGTTGTGCTCAAATGTCATAAGAAGATTTCTCTTCTTTCGAAGATAAAGCGCACTGAGACGTACACTTTTCTTTGCTTTATTGTACGAGGCTTGAACTGTTGTGTTCAAACGTTATAATCTCTCTCTTTTCAATCTCTCTTGGCATACTTGTTATCAATCCCATTATCATTCAGTAGGCTCTTTGTCGTGACAGCTGATGGAGAGAACCCAATATGATGAATTTGACCTTGAAGTAAACTAACCCGAACTCGTGACTTAAACTTGCACATATGTAACAAAGAGCGGTGCCAAGAATTCATGCCCATTTGAATCTCTAAGTACTCTATACTCTTCAACCAACCAACCATCAAGTATAAGACGTACATCACCTCTTGAAAATCCACAATTGAATGTGACACTGAGCACTACAACGTAACTCCTTAAATTGATAGTTATTTTGTGGTGGTAAGAGCCCAATTCCCCCAAGTGGTAAAAGAAAAGGAAAAATTCACCCAACAATAAATAGATTTCCATGTCTTCATTTTTTATAATAAGCTCGAACAAGGATCTCGAAGAATTTTCATCCAACCATCCCCGATACATTCAGATACTAAGTACACTTGCCCGTGACATTTCACTTCAACCTCAAATAGATAATACTGAATTAACGCCGTTGTCACATCTTGTGGTTAAAAGCTTAAATCTAGCCTCCTTTTTCGTTTTAAGTGAACAATGATAATGGTTTCATCCCTGAAACATATTGGATTTCACATACACATCATAACACAAACACAAGTAGGCGTATAGATGATTTTCTAGAGAGAGAAAGTTAGAGGTTTGGGAACTTTAGTGAGAGAAAGAAAAATCTTATTATGAGCTCCAACTCTCTACCTTGGGAGGTAGAGAGTATTTATAGTCTTTACATAAAACGCCACCTAACGGGCTGTGGATCAGGCATACAGTGGGTAAAGACCCGTCCATCCTCCGCGATATTACTTAACTAAATACTACTTGACATTAAATAACTACGACCACGAGCTTTCTAACGATTACAAATACTTGAGGTGACCGACACTTTAATACCTGGATTTTCTAAATCCTAACAATCTCCCCCTAAGGGAGGTCACCTCAAATTACATAGAATACAAACAGATATTACATTGAGATTGTTCTTGGATTCTTGTTCATGTTCTTTGTTCTATAGCTCGTAGTCTTTGATTCTTTATTTTTGCATGTTTGGATAATCTGAGTGGAGGTCTTTAACTGATCCATGTGATACTGAGTTTTGAGCCAGCTTTGAGATCATCAGCAAAAATAAATCTTTGACTCATCCTTTGTGGTGTTGGTATTATGTGATGTTGTAACTTTTGGACCGACATGCTCACTTCTGGATCATGATATATTCTCATCAGAGGAGTGGAAGCTTTCGTTGATTCATGATATTGGCAACAGCGTAGTAGAAGCATGGAGTGAAAACATCAGAGTCATTGATGCACTAATCATGATTTCAATAGATATGAATGGTTGTGTGAGCATGCGGCTATGGATTGACCGCTTCATTCTGATCAGCTGCAAACGCCGGGGTGTACCTGCATAAAACAGTTAGCAATAAAGCATACGAAAGTGTCTTTGATCACTTTCGTTGAATTGAGGTACACATCCCACGGTTCCCCGTTGATCAGTACAAGTATTGCCTGTGATCAAGTAAAATTCCGAAGAATTTCCTTGACAGGGTTTCGCAGCTGCTCTAGCTGTTCTCAAACCGGAACGTCTCAAAAAAGACATCACGGAGTGAGTGAACCAACGAATTGAGATTCACTGATTGATAAAAAGAGATTTGAAAAACAATCGTGTATCGTTCAATAGAAATTGTTTTTGCAATACAACGAAGGTTTTAATGAAAATCAATTATCAATCATAAACACCTTTTATTTTGAAATATTTGTACACAGTCGATGTGCTAAAGAAAAGAGTTTTTAAGCACAAAGACCGGTTTTTCAAAGGTATCCGTCAATCCATAACATGAACCAGGATTGATTCAAAAGATTGAATCGCCCCATTGTTTCTGTTCAGTTGTCACATGGTTGATCTATTGGATAGATCTCACATGCCACCCACCAGGAGATTGTTTGATGTTGGCTCCAGAAGGCTTTCCATCTTCATTGTCAATATGTATGCATATCACTGGATGTTCGGCAATACCACAAGGATGTAGGACTCATAAGATATAATCTCTCTTTCCACATTGTGTGAAACAGAGAGTCTTCATTGAAAGTGTCCTAATGAGATTTATTGATGATCTCGTGGCTCTAGACTCAATTGTGCATATTTGGTTCTTATGCCGGAGACTAGGGAGAGGGTCTCCTTCTTCAATACCAACTATCTCTAAGAGAAAGTCGATAGATTATGTAGGTTCCCCGTGAGAATGAAACAAGTCCTTTTAAGAGGAACTTGAGTGGTTTGGAAAGTTGAAGTGCAGTGCGTCACTGGGTCCATGACGTCTTGTCTTCAATACCGATGTTACCTTGGTAACCACCAGTAGTATATGAATTGATCCCGGTTTCTGCCCTAAGGTTGAATTATTGGAGGGCTATTTCTTTTCACCCTTTTCATATTCATTTCTTTTTCATTCTTCAACCCCTTCAGTGCTTACCGAGACTTCATTACTAGAACCTTGTTGGGTTTATTCCAGTACTAGCTCAGTCTCAGTCCGCACTCTTCCCATATTCTCATTTTTCTCCTTTTTTTCATCATACCTAAGGACTTCTACACTATCTAGTGGATTGTCCCTGGGTAGATCCCTCCGGCTCTGGCGGGATCGTGGGAACGGATACCTAACCTAACCATCCTTATATCACCATACATAAAGTAAATTTGGTCGGTCTATTTGGTATTGTTCATCTGCCATTGGAACCAATTGAAAACTATTTGAAAATCAATCCAGATACTTGTGATATATTATCAAAGTATTTTGTATCTAAATTGTTTTTGATATTTTTAGAAATAGAGCTCCCCCTCAACATTTGCATCAAGCATCATTTTGTAATAGAAATTATTTTCATCTTTGAGGGGTTGGCTTACATCTAAGAGTAGTTATATAAAAATGTGGTTTTCAAAATAGTTGCTCCCCCTCAATATGTGCATAGATATTTGAAAAGTTTGTGCACATATTAGGAAAAGTATGCACATTGAATAAAAATGATCACGTTTCAAATCTTTGTGGTTTAAGAGAGATGATCCCCCTCAACATGTGCATGGAAAATTTGAAATCGTTTGGCACATGTGGGAAGGAGAGCTTGTACATCCTTATAAAACCATTTACTGAATTATCAGTTTAAATCCAATTTAAATCACAAATTCTCCCCCGATCACAATTATCAAATCATTTGAGATTTGTGATCTCTGTAGATTTAGATTAATTTTGAAAGCTTTTAAGGAGAATTGTGACTTGATTATGAAAACGTTTTAACTGATAAAGATCGGATTTTGAGACTTTAAACTCCATTGATTAAACATGCATGAATATCTTTTAAAAAAAAACAATTGTATGACAAATAACCTTTTGATTTAACTGAAATCATTCTCCCCCTCAATCAATGACATAAGTTGTTGATTGAGAGATAGATATTTTGACAAACGTTAAGTCCAGATGATTTTCAAAAATAGAGTCCGAGTTATTTATCAAAGCAATTAGTTTTCATTAGATAGAAGAAAATGGTTATAGAATCAGAGCATGAGATTTGAAAA
Organism: Chrysanthemum makinoi; assembly: GCA_910596185.1. Lineage (NCBI taxonomy): Eukaryota > Viridiplantae > Streptophyta > Magnoliopsida > Asterales > Asteraceae > Chrysanthemum > Chrysanthemum makinoi. The sequence goes on from OU343218.1 coordinate 140,766,534, forward strand.
CCAAGATAAATCATGGCTCTGTTCTTTCATTGAAGAGCGGGTTACTGCCTGAAATGACAATAAACCATTGTTTTGCTTACAAAAAAAATTTCTTTTTCTCAAAATTTTATTTTTTTATTTATTTTTTTTATTTTTTTATATTTTTTTTAACATTCGACTAACATCTAAAGTCCCGTGTCATTCTTTGAATGACAACACAAAGACCGTAGATATTATCGAATGGAGGAAAACATAACAAGAACAATATTTTTGGATTTTTTGAAAGTTTTCTATTTTTCTATTTGTTTTTGAAGGTTTTGTAATTTTGTATTTTGTTTTTCGAATAGATATTTACAAGAGATAGATGAAGGAAAACCTTTTACTCCTCTTCTTCCTCTTGAAGACGTTTGAGTGTTTCCGGTTGTAGGCTCTTAAGACCAAGTCGTGGAAGGATAAACTCAAAACGTTCTCTAGGAAGAGCTTTGGTGAAGATGTCTGCTAACTGGTATTCAGTCCTCACAAAGTATAGTTCCACCACACGGTTTTCAACTTGCTCCCTGATGAAATGATGTCGAATGTCAATGTGCTTTGCTCTTGAGTGTTGTATGTTGTTGCATGAGAGAGCAATAACACTTTATTATCACAGATGCAGAGGGATTTTGTTGAATTCAAAGCCATAGTCAGAAAATTGGGATCTCATCCATAGAATTTGAGCACAACAAGATGACATGGCTATGTATTCACCTCTGTAGAGGAAATAGAAGTACTCATTTGCTTCTCTGAAGACCAGCTCACAAGCTAATCACCCAAAACTGAGCACCTCCGGACGTACTTCGACGTGTATCTTGACATCCTGCATGATCAGCATCTGCATAGGTTGTTCGTGACATACCGGTGTCCTTCGGGTACCAAAGTCCCATGTTGATGGTTCCTTGGAGATACCGAAAGACCCGTTTAACTGCTTCAAGGTGCTTTTTGGTAGGCTTAGCCTGGTATCTAGCACACATACAAACAGCGAACAAGATGTCTGGTCTACTAGCTGTGAGGTACATCAGGGATCCGATCATGCTACGATATTTTGTTTGGTCTACCATGATCCCTGAGTGGTCCTCATCCAGTTTAGTACGCTCAATCATGGGAGTGTCAACAGGGTCGCAAGAATCAAATCCAAATTTCTTTAAAATCTCATTTGCATATTTAGATTGATTAATAAAAATGTCTCCGGGACTTTGTGAAATTTGTAATCCCAAGAAAAATGACATTTGTCCCATCATTGACATTTGAAATTTAGAACCCATTTCATTTGAAAAACGGTCACACTCATTAAAGGGTCAGTCGAGGAAAAAATAATATCATCAACATATATTTGAACATGAATTAAATGTTTGCCTGACTTCTGGTGAACAATGTCGGATCAAGCTGCTCCTTTGCTAAATCCAGAAGATAGAAGAAACTTTGACAGCGTATCATACCATGCTCTAGGAGCTTGCTTCAAACCGTAAAGGGCTTTTTCAAGCGATAGACATGAGTAGGATGCTCTGGATTCACAAAACCCTCTGGTGGCGACGTAAACCACCTCTTTCAAATCTCCATTCAGAAAGGCGGTTTTCACATCCATCAGATATACAACCATATTCTTGCTAGCAGCATTAGCCAAGAAGATTCTGATTGCCTCAATACGAGCACCTGGAGCAAATGATTCTTCAAAGTCAATACCCTCTTCATGACGGTATCCTTTTGCAACCAATCGAGCCTTGTTCTTTAAAACATCACCATGCTCATCAAGTTTTACTTTGAAGATCCACTTTAGAGCAATGAGCATGGCACAGTCAGGAGCAGGTACTAATTCCCATACATCTAGTCGATCAAACTCATGAATTTCTTCTTGCATGGCATTGAACCAGTTGTCTTCATTCATGGCGGTTTTAACATCTTTTGGTTCGACTTTTGAGAGTACGGAGTTGAAGAAGCACCATAAGGCATCGGTTGCAAGTTGTTTATGAGTGGATACTGGACGAGAGGGGTTTCCGATGATGTTGTCCAATGGATGATCATGTGTCCATTTTCTGAGGTGTTCATGTGGTTGTTGTTATGGAACTGAAGTAGCAGAGTCGATGTCTCCTGATGAAGATGGTTCAGATGATGATTCAGGAGCAAAGATATTTTCAAATGGAGCATCTTCGAGACTAGAAAAGGGATTAACTTCATCCTGGGTGCTAGAAGCAATTCCATGATGTACACTTGATGATTGAAGGTTTGTTGATGAAACAGATTGATCAGTAGCAGGCGCTTCTTGACTTAATGACATCGAAACTGAAGGGTTAACTTCATTGACAGGGCTCGAAGCAGCCTCTGTTGTTGGAATTGACAGATCATTGGCATTTGACTCATAATGTTCATCAAACATTGGATCAAACAATCTCTTCAAATCATCTTCAGATGGAGGTAAATATGGAGTTGCTGGAGATGAGGTAGGTACAAGGGATGAACCAATTGGACTGTTTTGAAGTGTGGGTCCAGAACTTGATTGTCCAGGAGCCATAGGACCGGTCAGCTCATCGAACGTAACGTGAATTGTTTCCATGATATTTCGGGTTCTTTTGTTGTAGATTCGGTATCCCTTTTTGTTTGGTGCATATCCTATAAATACTCCAATGTCTGCTTTAGCCTTAAGTTTGCCTAAGTCTTGGCCCTCATTAGTTGGATAACACAATGCACCAAACACACGAAGGAATGAGAGATTAGGTTTTCTATTGTGAACAAGTTCATATGGAGTTTTTCCATGAGCAGTGTGAATTAGGGATCGATTTTGAGTATAGCATGCAGTGGCAATGGCTTCAGCCCAGAGAAACATTGGAACCTTTGAGTAAATCAGCATTGTTCTTGCGGCTTCCACAAGAGTTCGATTTTGTCTTTCAACTACACCGTTCTGTTGAGGAGTTCGTGGAACACTTCTTTGATGACTGATTCCAACACTTTCATAAAACTCACTAAGTTGTTTATTAACAAACTCAGTTCCATTGTCTGTTGGGATGATTCTGACAGTTTTGTTAAGTCGAACTGCAGCTGTTTGATAAGTTTGATGATGATATCTGGAGTTTCATCCTTTGTTCTTAGGAACTTAACCCAGGTGAATCGAGAGTAATCATCAACCACAACTAACACGTATTTCTTCCCAAAGATATTCTGCACTCTCATGGGTCCACATAAGTCCATATGAATTGTATGAAGAACTTCTGTAACGGAGTTTGTAGGTTTGGGTTTGTGGGCATACTTCTTGCTTTTTCCTAATTGGCATGCTGAACAAAGATGATCCTTTTCATAGTTTAGTCTAGGTAAACCTACAACTAAGTCCTTTCTGGAGAGATCATTGATGGTGCCGAAGTTCAAGTGATTGAGACGACGATGCCATAACCATGGCTTTGTTTTCGAAGCCTTTGACAACAAGCAAATTGGAGAAGACTTCATCATATCTTCGATAGAGATGGTGTATAGATTTTAACCACGAGTTCCTCTTAAAAGTTCTCTAACAAAACAAGTATGTTTTCTGAAGGCCACTTCTAGATCAGAATCACAGAATTGACCGACAAAAAATAAGTTATGACCAAGACCTTCTACGTAATATACCCTGGAGATAACACTATCACCGACAACATAATCTCCATAACCCATAATAGCACCAAAATGATCATTCCCGAATCTAACAGTTCTGATGAATTTACTCACGAAGTTCATGAGCCGCGACCGGTCTCCAGTCATATGCTTGGAACAGGCCGAGTCCGGTACCACAGAAGCGATTTGAACGATCTGCAGGTTGAACCGCAGACAAGAATGGATAACTGGATAATTGGGATCCCCATGCAGAATGGGTTCCACTTGGTTAGTAACAGTGATTGGAACACCCACATCATAAGTAGAAACAATGGAATCATTAGAAATAGATGCAGTGCTAGTGTCCATATTTGACCTATTCAAAGTATGTTCATTTCTTAAGGGAATAGTTCTACCAATAGGCATCCATTTTCTAGTGGGCATTGATTTAGCAACTTTAAGGCAAAGCTCATTAATCTTACGGCCATAAAAGGTATCCATTGATAACCTATTTTACTAAATTTCCTTCCTGTGGGTTTCGACTGTTTTCTAACTTTCTTTCGCCTTTGCCTTTTAGCCTTCTTAGCTTGACTTTTAGCATTAACAATTTTATCAGGGCATTTGACAGCATTAGACAAAACATACACACCACATTCATGATTAGTAATAGAAATCAAGCAGTCATCATTACATGGTTTGCGAATAGTAGCAGAATTCGAATTACTTACAGTACGCTTATAGCTAATACTAGAATCAACACGATTCGTTTTATTCAACTCAAACTTAATATTCCTAGGATGATCTTCTACTCTCTTCCAATGCACATTCTTAGCTTGCGAGGTCCTATCTTGCCTGGTATTGCCTGGAGGCTTTGACCCGCTTGCTTTAATGTCACTGATTACTCCTGTATAGGGAATTATGGGAACATTAGTTGGTTGATCTACTTTTTGCATTCCTGAACTAGATGTGCGGGGATCTGAACTACTTGAAGGCACATTAATGTTCACTTTCTTAAAGCTGGGCATAGAATGATTTGTATGCTTGGCACTGGGCATGGAACAAGGCATCACAGCTTTGCCTTTTGCACCTAAGGATTTAGGACATGTTGCAATTACACATTCTAGCAGCTTTTGAGATCGTTTGGCCTGAATGCAAGCAAACCTAATTTCTCTATCAAGAGGTTTATTAATGAAATCCTCTTCAACAATCTCACGGAGACATTCTAGACTATCCTTAAGGTGAGCACAATAGTCATGAAACGTAGGTTCATTATTCCTAAGATGAGGAGGAATGTATTTAACAGTCACAGTGTATTTGCAGTATGAGGATGACTTTGATGCAACATTCTCATTAAAAACAAGTGGCAGTTTCCCATTTTCCTGACTCCTCAGATTCTCAATTTCTTTTTGTAAAGACGTTATTTTTTCGTTGTTTTGGTCACGAGTGACTTTCATTGAATCATATAACTCTTTAAAGTGTCGTTTAACTTTTTCATTTTCTACTAGAAAACTCTCATTTTCCTTTTGTAAGGCATTAACTAAGTTTTGAAGATGAAAAGTTTGAGAGTACTGAGAATCTAAAGGAGGAGGCATTTGGGATCTAGTCACATTGTTCTTTTCACCCTTTAATTGAGAGATTTGGGCTTTCAACTTTCTGATCGTGTTACAATGAGCTCGAATCTGTTCATAACGTTTGCTAATTTCAAAAACTGCATCAAATTCAGGAGCATCCAAGGATGTCTTGATATTTGAGGTTTTAACATTTTCTTTCAGATGTTGATATTTTAATTGCAAAGCAAGATGCTCAACTTCCAATTTAGAAAACTGTTTCACCAGATTATCATGATCATCTGTTCAACTTTATCATGCAGTTTAGAGTTAGTTTTTTCAAGCTCAATGACACGATCATGGGAGACTTTCAGAGCAACAAATAATTCATGAAATTGAGAAGCACTAATAGAACAATTTGTAGCAGTGTAAAACACATCTTGAGCAATACATTCAGAAATAAGATTCTCATTCAAGGTATGCAAGTTCTTCCTCTCAATCTCATTATATTTTAGTTCTCACTCATAGTCACTAACCTCAACAATCATCGCATCAAATTCCTTTTCCATTTCTTTAATATCTAAGTCCATCCCATTTTTAAGACTCTCAAATTGATCTTTTAATTGTTTGAAGAAAGGCATGACCTCAGTTAAATAGCATTCTTTGGTTTGTTCAAAACCCCTTTCCCTTCAGTAATCCCATTGGGTGTGATCCTTTTCTTACAGAGTTTTCTCAAAATCAGCAAATAGTTGATAAATGACGTATTGACTGATTAAGGTCTTGCTCTTAGTGGGAATAGATCTTGGGACTAAATGCATTGGAGTATTGGGGGATAAACATTGGCAGGGAGGCATTCTTCTACATGGGGGGTTATGTGCAACAAACTCATCAGCTTTTTTCATGTCCATATCCTTTTTCCAGAACACTTGTTCTGGGGTCAACTGTGTTTGAGGTCTAAACTTGTTAAAGGCAATCCAATTGTCCTTAGCATAATTGGGTGTTTTATAGCTGATTTTCTTTTCTATGCACAAAGGGCTCTTAAGTTTTTCATCCAACTTCATTCTAGTGACTTCTTCTAGTTGCCTATCTTCCTCGTGTTCTCAGCACTTGCAACTAGGTTTTACGCCTAGGCTTAGGATCTCATTACCATCATACAGTATCTTATGAGCTTCTCTAGCCTTTTTACAAGCCTTAGGGTTTGGTTCATCAACTAAGGCAACACTATGTTTGTCACTTAGAACTCTATGCTTAGTGATCATGTGAGCAGTCTGAATGGTGTTTCCTTGTACGTATAACTTATTTTCAAGCTTGTTTTTCAAAGTCTTTAGATTAGAAAAATCATTCAAAAGTTTTGACTCCTTAGCACTGAATTCTTGCTTAAGCACTTTAACATTTTCTTGAAGTTCTTGTTTTTGCTTAGCAGTTTTAGAAAGATTTTCTTGTAAGGAGTTTGTTGGGATATGAAAGTGCTGAAGATATCAAAGTACTGAAGATAAGAAAGTACTGTAAGCTGCAAAGTACTGGAAGAAGTCAAAGACTCAAAGTACTGCTAAAGACAAAGTCAAAGTACTGCAATATAAAGTTAAAGTACTGCAAGAACAAAAGAACTGTTATATTCGTTTATGGAAAGAATTGTATTCTATGTTTAGATTACTTGTCGTACAAGGTTAATTAATTGTAAACCAACTAGGATATCCTTGAGCCTATAAAAGGACTCCTAGATTGGCATTAGAGATAAGAGTCTATGAGTTTTAGAGTTTACGAATTAGTGTTTTAGAGAAAAGTTCGATTATCTTAGAGTTGTATTTGTGTATCTGCATAATAAGCAGATTTAGAGTTTATAATAAAGGTTATTCTTCTTAGCTTTGTTAAGTAAATTCCGCGTACTTAATAAAGATTGATCAGTGTTTCTTTGTTAATAACTTAGGATTTATCCGAGGTTATTAAACCTTAACAAGCTAGTTAAGTTAGTTTGATTAAAGTATATCGATCCAACAATTGGTATCAGAGCTTGTGTGGAAACTCTGACTAGGAAGAAACCCTACTTCACCTATATTCAAGATGTCGACTGAAGCTGTTCCACCACCCTCAATCACCTCACTCAGAATTCCAATAATCAAGAAGGGAGAATATGATCTCTGGTGCATGAAGATGAGGCAGTACATTGCCATTACATACCATGCTCTTTGGAATGTTATTGTGAATGGGAATGAAGTTGTAGCAGACCCCATTGATATTCTTGGACAACCAAAGGCACCTAAACCAGTCTTACCAGCAGCAACCCTAAGGAATCAAGAGAAGGCTCTAAACATTCTATTGTCTGCCATTCCAGATGGTCATCTTCTCAAGTTTCATGATGCTAAAGATGCTAAGCACTCACGGGCTGCTCTCAAGACCAGATTTGGAGTGAATGAAGCCTCTAAGAAGATGCAGAAACTTGCTGAACAACAGCGGTTTGAAAATTTCACAGGTTGGTGAAAGAGAGAGTCTTGATCTTTGCATATGATAGGTTTCTGAATCTACTGAACATGTTGGAGCTATACAAGGCAGAAGTATCAGTTGAAGATGCTAATTTGAAGTTTCTAAGGAGTTTGCCATCTTCATGGCATGTGATTGCTACAATGATCAGAGGACAACAAGGTTTGGATGTCATGGACTTTGATGATCTATATCATCAACTTAAGGTGTATGAGCATGAGATGAGTGGTCAAACAAGTTCTAAGTCTCACAGATTGCTTTTCTATCATCTGAGAAGAAGGCCAGTACTTCCAAAAGTACTACTTCTCCTCAAAGTACTGTTTCTCAAAGTACTGCTGTCTATACACCCCCTCATATGTTCAACCGACCCCACCAACTATCACTATGGCCTCAGATGAAGTTATGTGCTCCTTCTTTGCACAACAAGCAAGCTTACCTGTCACTTATGAAGAGAATCTAGCACAGATTGAAGAAGATGCACTTGAAGAAATTAATATCAGGTGACAAGTTGCTATGATCACTGCAAGGATCAAAAAGTACATGAAGAAGACAGGCAAAAGCATTGATTTCAAACCAAAGCAGGGCATAACTTTTGACAAATCTAAAATTGAATGCTTCAATTGTCAAAAGACTGGTCACTTTGCAAGGGAGTGCAGGTTTGCTAAGTATCAAGCAAATAGACATCTGAAAAGCCAAAACTTGAGCTTAAGGAAATTCCTATTACTGAAACAAAGGCTTTGGTTGCTCAAGAGAAGTTATCAGAAGTTGACTGGAGTGAAGAGTTTGATGATGAACCGTAACTTATTGCATGATAGCAGTGGAAGAAGAAATTGAAGATTCAGTAGAAGCATTGGATTGGAGCACTTTTTTTTCTGAAGAACTGAACATGCTGCTTTGGAATCTGATGATGGCTTTGGAGGATTTGACTGGAGCAAGGAAAGTGAAGATGCTCCTATTCAACTTGCTTTGGTGGCTACTTCACCAACTCAATCTCCTATCTCTGAGGTATGCTCAAATTGCTATGATTTTTATCATAAATTGCTTAGCGGTTATGTGATTGAGAGAGATAATTGTGTTAAGGCTAGGTCTGAGGTAGCAGGTTATCAAATAACCTTAGAATCTATGGAAGCCAAAATTTTAGCACATGAAACTAATGAAGTAGCTTGGGCTGAAAAATATGCACAACAGGATTACCAGTTAAAGCTTAGTGAATGGAAATTAAATTGTAAAATTTAAAGAAATTGAGAAATTAACTAAGGAAAGAGATGATTTGTTAGCTAAGTTTCTTTGCTTGGGGTGAAGCTTTCAATCACATGTTTCTTATGTTAAAAAACAACAAAGAGCCTACCTTAAAACTGGATTAGGTTTTGGAATGGATTTTAGTAAGATAGAAGAAAACCAATCTAGTAATCAGGATGAAGATGAGTATGAGGATATAACCACTAGTGATGAAGAACTCATTAATTATGTAGATACATCTAGTAATGATGGTTCATTAAGTGACTCACCTCCTGCATATAAGAAAGCTAATGATTATCATGCTTTTCCACATCCTACTGGCATTCATCAACCCCTTAGGACTGATGTTTCTCGTTTTGGAGTAGACAGTCTAGAGTTTAGGAAAAAGCTAGTTGCTAAATCTAGGTCTGAAAAACCTAAAGAATCTGTTGAAAACGATGTTCAAAATCAAGCATTTACCTTTAAATCAAAGTCTTTGCTCCACAAGCATACCTTCTTCAAAACCTTTTCAAAACAGTCCTGCTAAACCTTTTTGGGATAATTTTGGTCAAAACAGGTTTACTCACTCACCAAGAAGGCAACATAATTTTGGGCATAGACATAGAAGAAATCACTTTGGTCATATGGGTCAAAAACTGTGTTTTGTGTGTTATAGTCCTAATCACTTAATCAAAGATTGTGATAAACACTCAGAATATCTAAGCAATTTTCCAAGGAATAAGTCTACAAATCAGAAACCTAGAGAGCACAAACCAGTTTGGACTAATTCAAATAGGGTTAATCACAGAAACTTCACACCAGATCATAGATACCCACATCCGCGAAGACCTTCCGATTATCTCACAGTACTTTCCAAAGTTTTGCTTTCCGGAAAACAAGGTCTGATAACTTACTACTTGGAATAGGAATTTTAGGAGATCTCACTATCAACCTAGAAGGTATCACAATTCATATAGGGGATCTAGATCATAGGAACCACCTGTTAAAACTGAATGGGTAAAAGGGAAAGTACCGCTGAGAGGGACGAACAGTACTTTCAACTAAAAGTGAATCGGATGTTTTTTGTGATGACGAGAAAAAGAGATTTGTGTTGAAAAACCAGAAAGTTTTGAAAATCCACATGCTAAAGATCAAAAGATAATTCTGGATCATCATTTGAAAGATAGTGGTAATTACATACTCAAAGAATTTGAGTTTGTAACTCCAGGGGAACACTGAAGTCAGATAATGGCTTGGGTTCCTAAAAGTTTCTAACTCTTTTCTTTATGTGCAGGGCAACACAGAAGAGGAGCTTAAAGATCATCTTATTGTGGATAGTGGTTGCTGCAGGTATAACGAGGAGATATAGAGATCTGTCTGCGATTTTAGGAAGATTAGTGGAGGAAGAGTTGCATTTGGGAATGATCGAATGGAGGAAGAATTGGGAAAAGAACACAATTAAAGCTGGAAAAATTGATTTTGAGAATGTCAGATATGTGAAGGAGCTTAAGTTCAACTTGTTGTCAGTCTCTCAAATTTGTGATAAAAGCATCTGTGTTATTCGCGACCTGGGAATGTCTCATCCTTTCCTCTGACTTTAAGCTGGTTGATGATGACTTGGTAGTACTTAGAGTACCAAGGACAAATGATGTGTATAGTTTAGACATGAAGAGTCTACATTCTTATGAAAGAGCCACATGTTTGGTGGCTAAAGCAACATCTGAAGAGGCACATCAATGGCATAGAAGATTGGGCCATGTTAATTTCAAGAACATCAACAAGCTGGTCAAAGGCAATTTAGTTAGAGGTTTACCTTCAAAGACTTACAAGAATGATCAATCATGTTTGGCATGCAAGAAGGGTAAACAACACAAAGCTTCCTGCAAGAAGCTTGAGGAAAGAACTATTAGAGAACCATTTGAGGTACATTACATATGGATTTATTTGGACACATCTCGTGGCAAGTTTAAATAAGAAAAGTCTTTTGTTTAGTTGTTACGATGATTGTAGTAGATTAGTTGGGTTTTCTTTTGAGCTTTAAAGATGATACCTTTGATGCTATTTAGACCTTGATTATAGCACTTGAAAACCAATTGAGACTCAAGGTTAGAGGTATTAGATGTGACAATGGGAGTGAATTCAAGAACAAACTTATGGATGAATTTTGTGCAAACAAAGGCATAAAAAGAGAGTTTAGTATTGCTAGAACACCACAAAATGGTGTTGCGAGAGAGGAAAGAATAGGACCTTGATTGAAGCTGCAAGGACAATGTTAGCAGATTCTCACCTACCTATTCAGTTAAAGCTGTAGTACTGCTTGTTATGTACTTATGAGTCTCGATTACTAAACCCTGATGAAGACACCTTATGAATTGCGATGGGCACTAAACCCAACATTAGTTTTATGAAACCTTTTGGATGCCCTCTTACTATTTTAAACACTATTGATAATTTGGGGAAGTTTGATGGCAAGTCAGACGAAGGATACTTATTGGGTTATTGCACTAACAGTAAAGGCTTTAGAGTCTACAACAGAGTTACTAAGAAGATTCAAGATTGTCTTCATGTTGAGTTTTTAGAAGATCAAGATAATGAGAAAGGTAAAGGTCCTGATTGGATGTTTGATCTTGAAATTTTATCTCCTTCAATGAATTATGTTCACTGTTAGAAGAAAATCAACCTATGCAAAATGAAGAAGATATTCAATATGTTGTTCATGATGTTCATATTAGACCTAATGCATTTCTGATAAAGATCCTGTAAGTTCAAAACAAAATCTTCTTTGTTCCTAAAACAAATCTTGATTCTCAAAACAAATCTTGTTGCCTCAGAATCTTCTTTATCTGCTGAGGATCAATCTATTCAAGAGGAACTTAATCGGATGCTTCAAGATGTTTTTAGCACATTCTTACAATGAACAAGGAGAGCTTATGAAGAGGCAAAGAAGAAGAAAAGTTGCAGAGTACTCTCCGCATTACTTTCGACGGTACTTTCGACCAAAATCTTCTTTGCACCGGTTACCGATACTTTAGTAGTCTAGATGATCATACCATGCGGATTAGAGAATCATTATGATGAATTTGAAGATTAAGGTATTTTCCCAAATTCCAATGAAGGTGTTGATGTTACTAATTTAGAGGATAATTATGAAGTTCCACAGTCTCCAAACTTAAGAACTCATAAGGATCATCCAACTAATCAAATCATTGGTCCTTCTACACTTACGGAGTTATGACAGAACCTGAAAGCTAAGGGTTTCACAAAACCTCACAATGCTTTACTTAGCTTTGTGTATAAACAAGCAAATTTGAATCATAAGGACCATCAAACATGTCTATTTACTTGTTTTATCTCTCAAGAAGAACCCAAGAATATTGCTCAAGCTTTGACTAAAGAAAGTTGGGTTGAAGCTATGCAGGAAGAACTTCTTCAATTTAAACTTCAAAAAGTTTGGGTTTTATGTGATCTTCCAGATGGGAAGAGTTATTGGAACGGATGGGTTTTTAGGGTCAAAGAGATGAAAGAGGCAATGTTATAAAAAACAAGGCAAGGTTAGTAGCACAAGGATATAGACAAGAAGAAGGAGTAGATTATGATGAAGTGTTTGCTCTTGTAGCAAGAATAGAAGCTATTAGAATATTTCTTGCTTTTGCTTCTTATATGAGCTTTCAAGTCTACGGATATGGATGTCAAAGTGCCTTTCTATATGGTAAATTACGGAAGAGGTGTATGTGAAACAACCTCAGTTTTGAAGATCCTACCCATCCAAACAAAGTCTACAAGGTGGTTAAGGCTCTTTATGGCCTTCATCAGGGACCTAGAGCTTGGTATGAGAGACTCTCCACATTCTTATTGCAACATGGATATAGAAGGGGAGCTATTGACAAGACTTTGTTTATCAAAAGAGACAAGAAAGATATCATGTTAGTTCAAGTCTATGTTGATGATATCATTTTTGGGGCTACCAAACAGTCCATGGTTAAGGAGTTTGGCGGTGATCAGAAAGAATTTCAAGGTTCAATGGGAGAGTTGACTTTCTTTTTAGGACTTGAGTTAAGCGGTCAAAAGAAGGTATTTTTATCAGTCAAGACAAGTATGTTACAAACATACTTAAGAAATTCAATTTTGATGATATGAAGGCTGTTACTACACCTATTAAATCTATCAATTCATTGGGCAAAATGAAGATGGACACCACTCAAGAGTTATATAGATCAATGATTGGCTCTCTTATGTATCTTAGCATCAGGCGATATATAATGTTTGCGATGCGTCATGTGCTAGATATCAAGTCTCACAGATCTCTCACATGAATCTTTGCGTAAAAGAATCTTACGTTATTTGAAGCAACAACCACAGTTGGGGTTGTGGTATCCTAAAGAGTCACCTTTTCACTTAGAAGCTTTTTCGAGATAGTGACTATGCGGTGATAATTATGATAGAAGATCACTTTGGTGGATGCCAATATCTTGGAAGAAGGCTAGTTCTCCACAGCAATGCAAAAGCGGAACAATTCAGGCAACATCATCACTGAGAGATGAATATGTAGCTCTGCCAAGTTATTGTGTGGTCAAGTTTTGTGGATGAAAAAATCAACTCTTGGACTATGGGTTCAATTTCCAAAATACTCCTATCAATATTGATAATGAGAGTACAATTTGTATTGTTAAGAATCATGTGTATCATTCCAGACAAAACATATTGATTAGGCATCACTTTATCGAGAGATTGTTATGAGCAGGCTCATCAATGTTGTTAAGGTTCACCTGGATGACAATGTAGCTGATTTACTCACAAAGGTTTTGATGTGTCACGATTCAATCACAGTGGTGAGCATTGGAATGATTAACTACTAAGCTATGTTTGAGGGGAGGACAATAAGGTGTTAGTATAGTCCTGTGTATTGCTTGAGGGGAGGATGCTTGTTTATACTTAGTTTATATGAAGGAATTTGGCAAATCTTGTTTTTTCCTGAAAGTACTTGCTTGAAAGTCTTGCTTTGGGAAAGTCGCTTATGTGGAAATCTTGTTTTGTAGTATTAAAGTCTTTTTTCTAGCGGTCATATGATGGGTAATTGATAGTACTTGGTAACTTTGTTATTGTAGGGTGTGATTTTTCAAATCCTACCTATTAATACTACCTTCGTTTTCACTCATATTATTACTTTACATCTTTTCCATCCTTATCTCCCGATCACCATCTCTTTATTCTTCAATAAAATCTTTATTGTGCTCACTTATTCAACAATGGCGAATCGTTTAACTATTTCAAAGCACAATATGGTGGCTAATTTGGACAAGGCTGAGGCGATTATGGCATTTTATGATATTGTTGATTATCTTCTTGGGTCGCCAATGGTTATGCTCTTTTAGTTGAACCGGATATTACTAAACCATGGATTCAAGAATTTTGGGCTAATGCTAGAGATAACATGGAGGAGGATGAATTTTATATTAGATCTACGATTCTTTGGAAGGACTATCAAGATTACATAAGCCTCTATTCGAGAAGATTTATTATTTGGAGATGAAGATGGGGCTATTCAATTTGACAAGCAACTGATTTGGGATACTTTTAGAAATCTTGGTTATGAAGGATCTTTAACAGAACAAACATTCAAGAAAGCATTATTATGTCCTCAATGGAAGTTTTTGATTCATGTCTTGCTTCATTGCATAAGTTCTAAAGGTACTTCTTGGGAGGCGGTTTCGGGTCCAATATAGCATCTGCGATGGTTGGACTAGCTCCTTGTGAGAGTGTTTAATTTTTTCAAAGCTTATTTTGGATGGGATGCTATCACATATATCCTCTGGGTTAAAATGTGGATGTACCCAAGGTTTGTACAGGTTTTCTTAAACAAGCAATTGGATGATGTTCCAAAACACTGCTGCTTTATTTGTCATTGTGCAACAAGCCAAAATATTTACATTTATGGCTAGGCGAAGTAATTTGTTCAGAGGTGGAGATATTCCATTAACTCCTACAATGATGGAAGTTGTTCAAGCTGCGTGATGAAGGCTGGAGGATGAAGAAAGTGAAGGTCTTCTTACGTACATGTACTGCTTCACAAAGTCTTGCCTCTCAAGGTTCATTTCTCAAGATCCGCTTCACAAAGTCTTTGCCTCTAAGGTCTTGCATACGCAAATCTTGCTTCTCTTAAGAAGTCTGCATCTTCTACGAGTCTTGTTTCTCCAAGCCACAGGTTCAAGCAGATTGAAAGAACACCTACTACATCTCCACAATGTTACGTTTCTGTTTGAGCACATTCACATCTTCAAGGTGATGATCATACTATACCTCGTGAAGGTTTGACTTTGGATAAATATGCTTTGACAAGGGAGCTCGTTAGGTTGAACAAGACTGTTGAGTTTCAAGCTAAAGCACTTAGGAAATTGAAGCGTAGGTATATCTGGTTGAGGAATTTTATTAAACCATATATTCAAGGTTTCAACTTATGGGTTAAAGAGGAAAACAAGCGTCGTAAACAACTTTGAAAGGAAAAAGCGAAGAAGGTTCCTAGATCATCTTCAATCAACTTGGGAGGAATTTAAAAAGGAAAATTTGAAAGAAGATGTTGCGAAAAGAAAGAATCTGTAGTCTTTGCTGAAAGATTATTTGGTTCGAGGAAGAAGTGCAGTTCAAGAATGCCATGATCAAAGTCTTGAACATCAAAGTAATGTTTATCATGATACATCTAGGCAAGAAGTAATAACACCAAGGGTATTGAATTTTGAAGAAGAGAGCGTTCCTTCAATTTGTTATAGAAGAAGAGGAGGAAGCTACATTCAAACCTATTCATTCTGCGAGTGATGATGAATTAATTGCTACAATTTTAGAAGATTTGTCACAACCAAGAGGAGGAGTTACTATTAGAGATGTACAAGAAGAAGAACAACCAAGAACTTCTCACACCGCAATTGATCCAAAGATAAAGGGAAAGGTATTACGGTTGAAACAAAGAAAAAGAAACTCACTTTGGAAGAACTTAGAGCAATTGAAGTTGCTAGGAATGAAGCTGCTGCTAGAAAAGTTCAAGAAGAGTTAGATGCTAAAGATAGAAAACGAGGAAGCTCAAGAAGCTCTGAATAGAAGCACTTCAAAAGGTGCAAGATAAATTAGATCTGGAAGCTCTTGAACCTTCTGATCCACACTTAGATATATGACAAGAAGACCTAATTTAGCTAAGGGCAGATGCTATGATGGATTATTTGAAAAGTCAAGGATATAAAGGATTACGAAGTTTAATTATTTAGAGATGAAAAGATTATATGATGCTTTAGGGAGGATTATAAGAAAAAATGTTAAGGCATCAAACTTTAGAGAAGAAGCTCATTGGGAAGCTGAGAAGGAAGAGCAAGAGAAAAAGAAAAACGAAGTTCAGGATGTTCAGTTTCAAAGAAAGAGAAGGTTGAATTAAGATCTGAGACTAGTGATGAATTGAAGAATTATCTCAGAGTGGTAGATTTTGATTATTTAAAAGAAGATAATGACATGAAGATGAGCAGATAAAGATTAGTGTTTTTTAAAGTTGTGAAATCAAGAATGGAGATTACATGATTTTCATAAAAGAAGATGAAAGCTTCAAAGAGTTTTCAAAAGGCTATTGTATTTCTTGCATATTATAGATAAGTGAACTATTCTACTTATATCATGTTGTGAAGGCTTACTTTGAAAATAATCCATTGGAAGAGATTGGTTTGGTTTTACATGGTGATCTCATAACTATATGGGAAGCTGAAAGAAGAAACCTTGATGATATCTGGAAGAATCAAATTTTGGGGAAGTAGGATTCTTTGGGAGATTCTTTGAAGAATACGAAGTTCATGTTTTGGGCTGAAAATGGAACAATGGTACACATGTTTGTAGAAAGAAGATATCCTCTGCCGGTTGAGCTCATGAGAAGAATGTTAGAGCATGGTTAGAAGTAGAAGAGGATAATGAACTGCTTATGGTTATCAACTTGTTTATAAGCGGGTGCCCATTCTTGAAATGATCAATAAGCTGGTATGAATTTATTTTGAATAAATACTTTTTGTTATATCAGTAGCTTTTTATTCAAAATACTTCTGTCAGCAGTACTTTCATCAAAGTACTGTTTGCTGAACTAAACCAATTAAATAAATTTTAGAAGAAACCTTTTTGCTAAGTAATAAATATTTTGAATTAAAGGTTGAATAAATGGTTTTTGTGATGATAACATCAATAGGTTATCAATCCACCATGGTTACAAAAGGATTGACTAATCCATGAGCAAACGGCTCTGGTAAAGAAATATCAAATCCGTTTTTAGTTGACAACTTGCTAATAAGTTGGATGGTATTCAACTCACCATATCATTAATGTGAAGAGTTGGCTAGCCCACAAGAAAATGGCTTGTGGTAAAGGCGGTGGAAAAACCATTATTGGTAATTAGTTCACCATTAGATAGAAGAACTAACTAGTCCAGGAAGGGTGCGACTTTTGGTAAAGACAAAACAAATCTGTTGATAGTTGGTGGTTTGCTAAAAATCATATGGTTATCAATGTACCATGGTCTTACACACCAAAACATTTGGCTACTCGAGAGATAATGGCTTTGGTAAAGAGATCTAAATCCATTAAATTTTCAATGATTCACTTGGAAGTGATGAGAATAGTATGCAACTTAAACTGAATTAAATGTACAAATTGTCATATGTTGCTTTGTTTCTGTAAAGATGGAGCTTGTGGATCTTTCACGTAAAGAGAACAATTCTAAGAGATACTTTGACAAGCACACCGATGTTCTGAGAGATAAAAGATTAAAAGATTAAGAAACAATCCGTTTTTAAAAGATGAAGCTATTAAAGATATATTCAAAAAGGAACTTGAAGTCAAGCAAGTAGAATTCAAGTTAGGGGAGGATTGTTGGGATATGAAAGTCTTGAAGATATCAAAAGTCTGAAGATAGAAGAAATCTTGTGGCGCAAGAAATACTGGAAGAAGTCAAAGACTCAAAGTACTTGCTAAAGACAAAGTCAAAAATCTTTGCAATATAAAGTTAAAGTCTGCAAAACAAAAAAACTGTTATATTCGTTTATGGAAAGAATTGTATTCTATGTTTAGATTACTTGTCGTACAAGGTTAATTAATTGTAAACCAACTAGGATATCCTTGAGCCTATAAAAGGACTCCTAGATTGGCATTAGAGATAAGAGTCTATGAGTTTTAGAGTTTACGAATTAGTGTTTTAGAGAAAAGTTCGATTATCTTAGAGTTGTATTTGTGTATCTGCATAATAAGCAGATTTAGAGTTTATAATAAAAGGTTATTCTTCTTAGCTTTGTTAAGTAAATTCCGCGTACTTAATAAAGATTGCTCAGTGTTTCTTTGTTAATAACTTAGGATTTATCTGAGGTTATTAAACCTTAACAAGCTAGTTAAGTTAGTTTGATTAAAGTATATCGATCCAACAGAGTTTAACTCTTGTTTTAATACTTCTTCTCTAAAATTACTTTTTCTAATTATTGCACGCATTTGGTCATCCATTTCCTGCTCACAGTTAGTTAACTCAAACTTAGCACGTTGTTCATAGATAGCAACTTGTTCTTTATAGGCAATGAGTTCAGAGGTAACAGAATCATCATGGGCACATACAGTGTATTCATCAAAAACACAATCATTATTGACTGCAAAAGATACATCACTTGGTACAATCTCACTTTCACTTTGAGCCACATGTTGATTATATGGGACAATATTACTATTTCCTATACTTTCAAGATCTGAATCATAAGTTTCAAGAGATTGTACTTCATTATGTATCTTTTGCTCATCAACCTTGTACCGTGCTTTTAATACCTCGAGATGATTGATTCTTTGGATGGACCACTGTTAGCGGTGAAGGAACCTTAGGAGAGACCATAGGAGGGATCCTTGTCATGAAGATTGGTAGGCAGTTGGTTCATCATCCACATCCGAATCATAAGCATCACTGTCACTACTTGAAATGCATTTGGATTGTTGACCATACCACCTTACTTGCAACGCTCATCTGTCGAAGCATCATATGTCTTAGCATTCCCTTCAGATGAAACAACAACTCCTCTATCCCAAAGTTTCCGTTGTCTTGAGCTTGCACAAGCGACATCTTGTCTCGAAGTATTAGTTCTGGAGGGCGTTTTGGAGATGTACGGTTCCTTGCAAATATGTCCCTCACCACCGCAGTTGTAGCGTTTGATTGGCTTTGCTTGACCTTGATTCCCAATCCTTCCCCGATTTTGATTAGCAACATAACCTCTACCAGCTCCACCTCTTCCCTACGTTCATACGCCTTTCTTGGTGTAGTTTGCACCATAACCTTCCATCTCGGAGGTTGCTTGATTATGTGGATTAGATGCTATTATGAGGTTATTGTTGGTATGTGGAAGAGAGTTCATGTTTTGTACTGAAGTGAGAGATAGTTGATTGATGAAGTTTTCCATGAATGTATTTGGGTGCAGTGGCTTATATCTTTGGATCAGGGATGAGTTTGTAATTACCATCACCCGTGGGAATAACTTGTGAGGCTTTGGTGGTAATACCAACATTGGTGTAGAAGGCTGTAGAATCATTTGGTGAGCTTGTTTCTCCCTGATTTGTTTTGAATTGTTCAAGAATCCTTTTTCAAACATGGCATGTCTCTCGTTCGAAGAAGAAGAAAGGCATAAAGTTGCTCATAGTTTGTGTTCTTCAATCCTTTGGTTAGCTTCACAGAGGTGACAAACTTGTGCCATTCGGATTCATGTTGTTTATAAACTTTGAGTTGGTTGAATATTTGGCATAGTCATCTTAATATTCCTCATATCATTCACCGGTTTGTGGAATCTCCGTAATATTCATAAACACTCTCTTACGGTTTCATCTTAAGTGCTCAAACTCATCATACGGTTGAGATTCTCTGTCTTCTTTAGTCAATTCAGAACATGAGGGAAGCATCTTGACATTATCCCAAACGCCTTGGCCGGTGTTTGTGATTGATCGGCTTGTAGATGTCTTTTGGAAGACCACGAAGTATGATGTTTGAAGCCCGATGTCAGCATCGAATCTCTTTTCTCCTTATCGAGCTCATCATCGTCTTTGGTCGTCCATCCAAAGATCATGGTTCCATCTAGGCGGTATCAATTATATCTCTTGTAGTCTCAACCTGATAAGATCCTTCATCAATGGATTTGAGAATGTTGACCCCATTTTCCTTTCCAAGACGGTATAATCGATTCTTTGAGCCCAAAAGTCGTAGTCGGATTCTGTCAAGCATAGGTGGATGTATCGAACATGCTTGAACATCCTCGGCAATAGTGGAGATGATTGTGGAATGCGTTGGTAGACATGTTAACAGTTACGGGATTTTAAAACTCTATGATTAAGCCGGGAAATAGATTCTTTCACGGGATTTTACTGAATCAAGAGAAAACCGTATTACAAACAATAATTCAACCAAATCGCTAAGCACCAAGTTGCTAAGTATTATGAAATCAAGTCGCTATAATGTCAAATTGCTAAGACACCAAGTTGCTACAAATTTTGACACAAAGTCGCTAAGCACCAAGTAGCTAAGTAGTCAAGTCGCTAAATAGCAACTTCGCTAATGTCCAGAGTTAAGCTAACACCAAGTCGCTAAGAAACTTAAGTACAAGTCACTAACAAAATTGAAAGCAAGTCGCTACCTTCACCAAGTCGCTACCCGTAGTGGAGAATCCACTAAGTGTATTGCGTTTGTTCGGCTTGTCTCAATAGACAATTCGCTAAGCACCAAGTCGCTACCACTTCCACTACAAATCGCTACCAACTTACAAAGCTAGTCGCTACCAAGATTAAAGAATCCGTGGCTCAAGTCGCTAGCTAGAATAACTCAAAAACACCACTTTTCAATCCAAAAACAACCCAACCACGATGATTCAAGCCTTCCAAATCAAAACCTAAACACTTATGATGATCCTAAACACAAAAGTACAATCAAAATTCAAACTTTAACACTAGAAATGAACCAAATGATGCAAAAACCACTAAACTTTTTCAAACTCAAAAACCACTAGAAATCCAAGGATATGTAAGAGATGATCTAACCATGGCTCTTGATACCAATTGAAACATATTGGATTTCACATACACATCATAACACAAACACAAGTAGGCGTATAGATGATTTTCTAGAGAGAGAAAGTTAAAGGTTTGGGAACTTTAGTGAGAGAAAGAAAAATCTTATTATGAGCTCCAACTCTCTACCTTGGGAGGTAGAGAGTATTTATAGTCTTTACACAAAACGCCAGCTAACGGGTTGTGGATCAGGCATACAGTGGGTAAAGACCCGTCCATCCTCCACGGTATTACTTAACTAAATACTATTTGACATTAAATAACTACGACCACGAGCTTTCTAACGATTACAAATACTTGAGGTGATCGACACTTTAATACCTGGATTTTCTAAATCCTAACAATCCCGACCATGGTTAAAAGCACATAACCCCGTAAAACCATGTAATAACCAAACTGCCATGAAGACAATCCAAACAAACACCCAATTCATGAAGTACACCCTTTTATCCCTTCTTCGAAGAAGAAACCGTAGCACCAGCATCAAACAAGATCCAGAATTACACTTTCCCTTTCTCTAGGATGGTTCCATCATCACGGGATTTTACAATTCTATGATTTAAACCGAGAAATAGTTTCTTTCGTGGGATTTTACAAAACCAAGAATAAACCGCAAGATAGATCCGGAAATGTACATTACTTTAACCTGGATGTTTTCATTGTCATGGGATTTTACAAGTCTATGATTTAAACCGAGAAATAGATTCTTTCGAGGGATTTTAGAAAATCAAGACTAAACCGTAAACAATTTTAGTTGAACGTGTTATGACAACTTTGGTTTCAGTGAATATCTGTTTTAGGGGAACATGCAGCGGTTCATTCTCCAACATCAACAACATCATCAACAATTCTTTACCCATATGTAGACAACTTCACAAACCATACTAAGTCGAGTAGTATAAACTACTTCCCCCTGAGGTTGACCGTAACACACCAAAGTACACGTTTATCCCCCATGATGGTTTCGAACTTTTGGAAGTATCATAACGTGTACGACCATTAGCACGAAAAGTTCTTGTCATAAGCAAACTTCTTGAAGAATCATAGCTGAAGCTGAAGATTCTTGAAAGATTTTGCTTAGACTATGAAGTATCATTGACATTTTGTAGCGAAGAATATTCCATGAGAATTGCTGATCACATCACATCCAACAAGCCCTTTAGTAAACACATCATTCACGAGTTATGTCGGCAATTGTTGTGACCATTTGGTGAAGTAAATCCGATATACCAAACTTGAACATGAAGAAAAATTCCCCAGATTTGCTACTTAAGCTTGTACTAATCCTTGTGAAAAAGAGACGGCGTACCCAATGTACAAAACCTCTTGACGTATCCTCAACTGCGTGAGACACCGAAGTGATAGTTACGTTGTGGGTTAAAAGAGAAAGAATCACAAAAGTAACTAAATACTCAAGTCTTTATCACACTCTATAAATGCCCAAACAAGTCATCTTCGTGGAAGGGTAGAAAGAAAGAAGACGAAATAAGTAAACACGCCCGGAAAATCTCACTACAAATCCAAATACGAAATATCGAATAAACAACCTCGTAGTCGACTTTTTTTAATAACCAATTCAAGCCGAGACATAATATTCTTCGTGAGAATGTATAAACCAAAGTACCAAACCTCATAACATAATGAATCACATCATCACATCAAATCTCATCTCATCAAATCTCATAATCTTGTTACAACTCGCAGACTGAGTATATCCAATCCAAAGGAAAACATCCTAAGTCATAGCCCAAATCTTCTAATAAGTGTAATTGGCCCAAATTAGACTACTACTTGATCCAAATTCACTCTATTGCAAATTAATCAAAGACCCGGTTTATATTTAAAGCCTAATCACTCGGAACAACTAACTCAAGCGCACATTCACAATGTATCTTATCAGCCCATGCAACAAATTAACTCCAAAGCCCAATAAGGTAATGTGCGGTCCAACCTTTATCACGAAAACCTGATCCACAAAAATTCGTTTTATCCTCATATGATGATAAAAATCACTCAAATACCAATCACAACATAACACCATAAGATACAATTTACCTTAGACATATTTGATTTACAAAAATTTAACATAAATTCGTTTGATACTAAAATTGTGATTTTACCCTTCTAGCAACTCAACACAAATTCAGTCCAATCCTTCATTTACACGGCCCATGTGACTACACTCCAACCCATATCCATAATCGTAAAGCCCAAGTGACATGTGACCAGAACCAAATCACGTCAAACCCTAGTAATACGGGTATTTAACACACTAATCACACATAGCACCAACCCTAATATTCCTCCTCATACATTCCGCCTCTCTCTTTCATCCATTCACATCAAACTCCTCCTCTCACCACCAAAACTTATTCAGAAAATAAAACCATTCTCCATAAATCAATAAACCTTTGATGATGAACTCCATATCGAACACATCAAACGACGAGAACAGAGCATCCATATTTCCATTTAGAATACGCTTGCCACAGGGATGGCTTAAGCAGTACGGGGTCCAAAGATACTTTTTCCAGGAAAGGTAGGTTTTCTTTTAAACGAATAGTCCATTTGGTTTAGATTAAATGAACGAGTGAAGGATGAATTAACATCAATTGTTAATTTCTTTTCATGTTTCGTACATTTCATGAATAACAGCAAATCGATTAATGATGTGATATCTTTTTGTGTTCTTGATCTTTATGGTCTCGAAGTTGCTGTGACACACGAAAAAGATGACTGAGATCGATTAAAGTTTTGAGTTTCTTATTTAGTTTTGAGTCTTGATTAATGATGATTTCACGAAAACTTGTTGATTCTGAGATCTTAGTTATCAAAACTTGTATGAAAAAATGTTTCACAAAGATGATTCAGAGTTTGGAAAACTTGTTGATTTGATAGATGATGTAAATTTCGTGATTATGCCTTCAAGGTTTTGACTTATCATAAGTAGTCACGAAATAGATCTGATATCCCTTGATGATAGATGAGTCTTTGTTGGTTGTGATGAGATGAGGTTGATTATGAGATCTTTGGTATGCGGGTCAACAAATCGCTTTTGACCTTCTTCATCTTTTCTAACAAGTCGCTTCATTCATTTTCATCTCAAATCGCTTTCTTTGGTTTAACAAATCGCAATCTGTTTTTTTTTTTTTTTTTTTTTTTTTTTTTTTTTTTTAACATGACAAATCGCTTGCCATTTCAAGACAAAACGCTCACAAGCATTTTGACACCAATAACCATCAAATAACCACAAATCGCTTGCCAGTTTTTGAACATTTCAAGATAAGTCGCTTTTGATTTTTTGACTCAACAGTCAAATAACCACAAATCGTTTCTCCAAAACAGGTACACAAATCGCTTAAGTCATTTTAATCTCACAAATCGCTTCAAAGAGATTTATGACCATTTTTTTCGACCATGTTGCAAGACCCAGAAAAAAGGACATAAAAAGCTTAACTTTTTACCCGTTTTGACCACTAATATATGACCAGATTCCAATAAAAATCACGTATTGGTACCAAAAATGTCAAGAAAGAGAAAAAGTTATCAAAAAAAACAGTTGTTGGACAAAAGTAACCAAAGAAGCTGTTTGTGACAACCAACAAATAATGGACTTGACTCAATATTTTTGGACCATGGATACATTAACACAAGTTTTAAACTGTTACCAATTAAGATGAGGAAAATTTTTTTTCCAGATTCTCAAAACGCAAGGTAAAAACAACTTAAAAAATTGATTCGATCCACACATATCAATAAACACAAACAACGAGGCTCTGATGCCAATTGTAGGATCGTGTATTTTATGTTGTTTAGATGATTCGGGTGGTCTAGGATTATTATGAAACATGTATGCCATTGTTTTAGAGAGATGAAGAGAGGAGAGGGTGAATCTAGAGAGAGAAATAATCAAATGAAAAGGTTAGATTAATGAAGAAGCACCACCCTTCCCTTAGTGGGAAGGGTATTTATAGTTACAAACTAAACGCCCTCTGACGGTATGGATCAGGGCATACAGTGGGTAAAGACCCGTCCTTCCTCCACGGTGTTACACTAAACTAATCTATGCTAATGACTAACTAATTAACTACTAAACAACGTAAATAACGATATGTCTACGAGCTAACTTATGCTATATTATATTTGGGGTGACCGACACTTCATTATGGAATTTCCAATTCCTAACATATTTAAAGCACAAATACATTTAAACATACTATTGATACACTATTTAAATCACCCATAACTCAAATATACAACCATTTTACCATATTGTACAATCTAATCAAGCTACTATTTACAACTATCAAAAGCACACATTAACGCATACAATTAATACACTATTTAAATCACCCCTCACTCAAATATACAATCATTTTAATTTATTGTACTAATCATTTATTGTTAAAATCTAATAAGTCAAACACTTAAAAAAAAACATGCATCAAACACATACAGCTATGTCAATTGCGCAAGTCCTGCTAGGTATGTCATTAAGATGAGCAACTTTAATTACAAAGTATAGAAATGTTTTGACAAAAACTAAATAACTCATACAATAGTAATAGTACGTACCTCAAAGAGAGTACAAAGAGAAACACTCGATTATGTTGGAGGCACTTATTATACATTTGCTACCTAATCTAATTATATTGGTCTGACATGATTATCCCGTTGGATACGATTCATATTAATTGCATCTACACTTTTTTTATCCTAAACAATAAAAGCACAAAAATAAACGAGCAATAAAAAAATGAGAAGTTTAAAACTTTACAGAAAATATATTATACCATCAACAAAACTCATGTATCGAAGATAAGTTTTGTAAGATATGATAACTTATTACCTTAACTTTTTTAATAGAGATGAAGAGTAACATATAGGGGTGTTCATCGGTTCAATTCTAGGGTTAATCGGTATATTCGGTCCGGGTTGTTCGATTAATTTTTTTTTGGAGTAATATATGTAACCGAACCGAACCGAGAACCGAACCGAAGTTCGGTTCGGTTATGGGTCAAAACCGAAAACCGAATTTTGTACTTGAATTACACCATTTATATTTTTTAAAATTTAATTATATAGATTTTTGGCAAAAAAAAATTCTATTTCAAACATAAAAAGTATTTTTATATTAGGATAAAATTTTAATAGAATATATATATATATATATATATATATATATATATATATATATATATATATATATATATATATATATATATATAAATAGGTTTTAGGTTGAATAGTAAAACCATATCCAAACCAAAAACCGAATTTTTAATTCGGTTCGGTTCGGTTTTGAAAATTCGGTTCGGTTTAAGTTCGGTTCGGTTTTTTTCGATTCGGTCCATCATGAACACCCCTAGTAACATAGATGATAAAAAATGACTCAATATCTTTAGAAATCAATAACAATAAACTTTTAAACCAAAAGAATAAGAGAAGTTCAAAGATAGAACCTTAGACGTCATTATGTGGCTTAAAGGGAGAGAACTGAAAAGGATAATTGATTTACACGGTGATAAGAAAAATAGATAAACCCTAATATTCATGTATAAGGTAAAAAAATACGAGCCTAAAACTCAATATATCTTTCGATTATTTGTTAGGCCCATTAGTAACAAAACAAATTTTACTGTAATACTTTTGTTTTTTAAGTAACTACTACGTATATGATAACAAGTTAGAATTACCAACAATCATTATGTGCCCATAATTTCGTTCATATATGTATTTTTAGATAATGATGTGATCTATTTTTTAAAAAGGGCAAATTACATAAAAAGGTACTAAACTTATGTTCAATATCAATTTAAGGTACTAATCCATTTTTTTCTCAGTTTAATGTACCCAACTTTTTTTGTGTTGCAATGTTGGATAATTTACAAGTTACCAGGTCACATATATACATTCAGCAGGTAACCTGCTTTTCTGAGAACCTGGCCTACTTTTTCCCTCAACCTTGATTTGTGTTTCATGTGCATCAAAATTTCATCTTATACAAAACTAGAATATGGTTAGGTAGGATTCGATTAGTGATAACCCTTTTGAAAATCCAGAAGCCATTAGAAACATTACATGAGAATCAAAACCAACAAACGCTTCTTACAAGTTTCTTGATTTTGTTTATAATATAAAAGCTTTAACATGGAGTTTTGTATGTTTTTTGGACTGTTGGCATACTGGGTAAACAGAAATAAAGACAATATCTTTTATATATGGGTTTTGTAGTGATGTTTGTTGGTGTGTTTGTGGGAAATAAAAAAAAATACACGACAATTTGTATATGGGTTCTAGAGAAACATGTTTTAATGTGAGAAGATAGATATCTATCAAAATTTATGTTAATTTAGGTAAGAAATATGAGAGTATGTCAGAAGGAAACAAAACGAAAAAAGTAAGTTTTTTGCCGGAAGTTGGTCGGAGAAGATGAAGCAAGTAGGTGGTGACCTGCAACCTTTTGTGTAGGTAAAAATTTCCCAATATTGCAACACAAAAAAACTTGGATACATTAAATTGAGAAAAAAATAGATTAGTATCTTAAATTGAAATTGAACATAAGTTCGATACCTTTTTATGTGATTTGCTCTTTTAAAAATGGTGAACACGTTAAGTGGGCGTTTTGATTTTATAATACGGGTTTTCAAAATAATGATGTGGTCTATTACAATACACGTTTTTATCAAATTTAATAGGGTTTTCTATATAATAGCTGGTTATTGTGTAAAGTTAATTTCAATATAAAGTTTTCATAAAATTGTTGTTAAAAAAAGCTTATACTCGAAAAGTATAATTTCTTTGAAAATTTTAATTACAGGGTACTCGCCATCGCAACGTGCGATTACCCAACTAGTCCTTATTTATACATTAAATTGAAATAAGTACAATTTAGTATATATATTTTTATATCATAATAATCCGTGTTGATATAATTATTTCAGTTAATAATTTATCTTTGGCTCAGTTTAAGGAGGATCCTTTGCTTCTCTACATAAAACTACATAAACAAGACAAAAGAGAAAGTGAAAATCATTTATCTGAACGGAGAAATACACACAAGCTGATATCACTTGAAGTGATTAAGACAAGGGACAATGAAAAGGCATGAAAACGAAGTTATTTATGCAACACAAACCAAATTATATTAGCCTTTAATACGAACTTCAATACAAGCACACAATATTTATCACGCCACGCACACGCATATTAGGCCAAGTTTCCATCAGGAAAATTTTACATTGAAGAACACTGTGGAAGACTGTTAGACTGATGATCCCTAGGATTTAGAATTGAAAAGTAAGGATATTTGATGAGATATATAAAAATCATCTGGCGAGCCAAATGCATCCGCATGTTGGTATTTAAACTGCCCCATCCGACCAAAATTTGTTGCACATTCTATGAATATTTGAGAAGAGGGATAACTACGGGACATTCTTTCTTTATTCAATTTCTTCAATGTTTCTATGATTAAGTTCTTTATATACTCTCTAGGTTTCTCCTCAGAAGCACATGTTTCATCAGGGCCGGTCTTGAGATTTAAGATGCCCTGGGCGAGATGTTCAATAATGCTCTTACCTAGTGGTTTGGCAGATAAACAAACTTCGCGTATTAACTTAGAATATCATAAGACAACTATTAAGTTTAATTTGCTTTGTAGGTTGGTTTAAGTCCATTATAACACAAAAAGATAACTAAAAAAGAAAACAAATTTGAGTTATATTTGAAATTTATATATGATTAAAAGTTGCAAACATGTTACAGCCGGTGTTATATGCGTATATTTTTTAGCGGGATAGCTTATTTAGTTGTGATACAATTGAAAAAATAAATAAAATATTTATATATATTGCTATCTTATTAAAGGTATTTGTAATACATTATATATTTTGTGGTTCAATTTTTACGTAGTAAATACAATAGATGGAAATATAGTCTCACATTTAAGATAAATGAAAAATAAAACTAATATAAACTAAAAGGTCTTAAGTGCAAATTTAGTTGAAGTTGGAGGGGTTTTTTCGAAATGGACCACTTAATACATATGGCCCCACAAAAAATACATACAATCGACACAAGCTTCTTCTTCCTCCCTAAGTCGGCGTCTATGTCCGGCAACATTTAGACTCGAATTTTTATCTTTTTTACTTTTTCTTAAATAAACTAGAGGCACAAAGAAGCCAAGCTAGTAACACTTTCAGAACTCATTTTTTTCTTCTTTTTTACATAAACCGATTCACATGAACAAAAACTTGATGCCCCCTCTCCTTTTGATGCCCTGGGCCGTCACCCGCACTGCCCATAGCTAGGGTCGGCCCTGTGTTTCATGCATGTAGCACTGGATTGATTTTGGAACATCACCTCTTTCAAGTTCGGCCTAATTTACACAACGATAGAGTTTAATGTTTACTAAATTTGTAAAGGATGCATGCATGATATAGGGCAAAATAGTCATTTTGGGTTTCGAGGAGGGTAAAATGGTAATTTTGTGTTTAGAGTTAGGTTTTGAGACGGTTTTGTTGGGATATGAAAGTCTTTGAAGATATCAAAGTACTAAAGATATGAAAGTACTGTAAGCTGCAAAGTACTGGGAAAAGTCAAAGAGTCAAAGTACTGCTAAAGACAAAGTCAAAGTACTGCAATATGAAGTCAAAGTACTGCAAGAACAAAAGAAGCTTTATATTCGTTTATGTAAAGAATTGTATTCTATGTTTAGATTACTTGTCGTACAAGGTTATCAATTGTAAACCGACTAGGATATCCTTGAGCCTATAAAAGGACTCCTAGATTGGCATTAGATGGACGATTACATACGATTTCAGAAAAAGAGTTTCAGAGTTTACAATTAGTGTTTTAGAAAAGTTCGATTATCTTAGAGTTGTATTAGAGTATGCATAATAAGCGATTTAGAGTTTATAATATAAGGTTATTCTTCTTAGCTTTATTAAGTAAATTCCGCGTACTTGATAAAGATTGCTCAGTGTTTCTTTGTTAATAACTTAGGATTTATCCGAGGTTATTAAACCTTAACAAGCTAGTTAAGTTAGTTTGATTAAAGTATATCGATCCAACAAGTGGTATCGAGCTTGTATGGAAACTCGACTAGGAAGAAACCCTTCTTCAACAATATTTAAGATGTCGTGAAGCGTTCCACCACCCTCAATCACCTCACTCGAATTCCAATAATCAAGAAGGAGAATATGATCTCTGGTGCATGAAGATGAGGCAATACATTGCCATTACAGACCATGCTCTTTGGAATGTTATTGTGAATGGGAATGAAGTTGTAGCAGACCCCATTGATATTCTTGGACAACCAAAGGCACCTAAACCAGTCTTACCAGCAACAACCCTAAGGAATCAAGAGAAGGCTCTAAACATTCTATTGTCGCCATTCGGATGGTCATCTTCTCAAGTTTCATGATGCTAAAGATGCTAAGCGACTCTGGGCGCTCTCAAGACCATATTTGGAGGGAATGAAGCCTCTAAAAGATGCACGAGAAATTTGCTAAAGCAACGGTTTGAAACTTTCACGGTTGGTGAAAGAGAGTCTTGATCTTTGCATATGATAGGTTTTATAATCTTCTCAACATGTTGGAGCTATACAAGGCAGAAGTATCAGTTGAAGATGCTAATTTGAAGTTTCTAAGAAGTTTGCCATCTTCATGGCATGTGATTGCTACAATGATCAGAGGACAACAAGGTTTGGATGTCATGGACTTTGATGATCTTTATCATCAACTTAAGGTGTATGAGCATGAGATGAGTGGTCAAACAAGTTCTAAGTCTCACAGTATTGATTTTCTATCATCCGAAAAGAAGGCGGTACTTCCAAATCGCTTCTCCTCAAATCTGTTCTCAAAGTCTGCTGTCTATACACCCCCTCATATGTTCAACAGGTCCCCCCAACTACCACTATGGCCTCAGATGAAGTTATGTGCTCCTTCTTTGCACAACAAGCAAGCGTACATCACTTATGAAGAGGATCTATACAGATTGAAGAAGATGTACTTGAAGAAATTGATATCAGGTGGCAAGTTGCTATGATCACTGCAAGGATCAAAAGTACATGAAGAAGACGGAAAAAAGCATTGATTTCAAACCAAAGCAGGGCATAACTTTTGACAAATCTAAAATTGAATGCTTCAATTGTCAAAAGGCTGGTCACTTTGCAAGGAGTCTGAGGGTTTGCTAAGTATCAAGCAAACAGGACATCTGAAAAGCCAAAACTTGAGCTTAAGGAAATTCAATTCTTGAAACAAAGGCTTTAGTTGCTCAAGAGAAGTTATCAAAAGTTGACTGGAGTGAAGAGTTTGATGATGAACCGTAACTTATTGCATGGTAGCGATGGAAGAAGAAATTGAAGATTCAGTAGAAGCATTGGATTGGAGCCTTTTTTTTGAAGAACTGAACATGTTGTTTTGGAATCTGATGATGGCTTTGGAGGATTTGATTGGAGCAAGGAAAGTGAAGATGATCTTGTTCAACTTGCATTGGTGGCTACTTCACCAACTCAATCTCCTATCTCTGAGGTATGCTTAAATTGCTATGATTTTTATCATAAATTACTTAGCAGTTATGTGATTGAGAGATAATTGTGTTAAGGCTAGGTTTGAGGTAGCAGGTTATCAAATAACCTTAGAATCTATGGAAGCCAAAATTTTAGCACATGAAACTAATGAAGTAGCTTGGGTTGAAAAATATGCACAACAGGATTACGGTTAAAGCTTAGTGAATGGAAACTAAATTGTAAAATTGCTGAAATTGAGAAATTAACTAAGGAAAGAGATGATTTGTTAGCTAAGTTTCCTGCTTGGGGTGAAGCTGGTCTGTCACATGTTTCTTATGTTCAAAAACAACAAAGAGCCTACCTTAAAACTGGATTAGGTTTTGGAATGGATTTTAGTAAGATAGAAGAAAACCAATCTAGTAATCAGGATGAAGGTGAGTATGAGGATATAACCACTAGTGATGAAGAACTCATTAATTATGTAGATACATCTAGTAATGATGGTTCAATAAGTGACTCACCTCCGGAATATAAGAAAGCTAATGATTATCATGTTGTTCCACATCCCACTGGCATTCATCAACCCCTTAGGCCGATGTTTCTCGTTTTGGAATAGGCAGTCTAGAGTTTAGGAAAAAGCTAGTTGCTAAATCTAGGTCTGAAAAACCTAATGAATCTGTTGAAAACGATGTTCAAAATCAAGCAGTACCTTTAAATCAAAGTCTTGCTCCACAAGCGATACCTTCTTTAAAACCTTTTCAAAAGCAGATCTTGCTAAACCTTTTGGGATAATTTTGGTCAACACAGGTTTAATCACTCACCAAGAAGGCAAAATAATTTTGGGCATAGACATAGAAGCTATCACTTTAACATATGGGTCGAAGCTGTGTTTTGTGTGTGTCAGTCCTACTCATCTAATTAAGGATTGTGAACATCACTCAAAATACCTTAGAAAATTTCCAAAGAATAGGGGCCAACCGAAACCTAGAGAGTACAAACCGGTTGAATAATTCAAATAGGGTCAATCACAAAATTTCTCACCGGATCATAGATACCCACATCGAGAGAAGACCTTGGTATCTCACATACTTTCCAAAGTCTTTGCTTTCGAAGTACTTGATAACACTACTTGGGATAGGAATTCTAGGAGATCTCACTATCAACCTAGAAGGTATCACAATTCATATAGGGGATCTAGATCACAGGAACCACCTGTTAAAACTGAATGGGTGAAAAGGGAAAGTACTGCTAAGGGACAAACAGTACGTTCAACAAAAAGTGAATCAGATGTTTGTTTGGTGAAAGAGATTTATGTTGAAAAACCAGAAAGTTTTGAAAATCCACATGCTAAAAATCAAAAGATAATTCTGGATCATCGTTTGAAAGATAGTGGTAATTACATACTCAAAGAATTTGAGTTTGTAACTCCACAAGGGAACCAAGTCGATAATGGCTTAGGTTCCTAAAAGTTTCTAACTTTTCTTTGTGTGCGAGGGAAACCCGAAGAGGAGCTTAAAGATCATCTTATTGTGGATAGTGGTTGTTCGGAAGTATGGCGGTGATAAAGAGATCTGTCGATTTTAGAAATATTAGTGGAGGAAAAGTTGCATTTGGGAATGATCCCAATGGAGGAAGAATTACTGGGAAAGGAACAATTAAAATTAGAAGAATCGATTTTGAGAATGTCAGATATGTGAAGGAACTTAAGTTCAACTTGTTGTCAGTCTCTCAAATTTGTGATAAAAAGCATCTGTGTTATTCACGACACAGAATGTCTCATCCTTTCCTCGACTTTAAACACTTGTTGATGATGACATGGTAGTACTTAGAGTACCAAGGACAAATGATGTGTATAGTTTAGACATGAAGAGTCTACATTCTTATGGAAGAGCCACATGTTTGGTGGCTAAAGCAACATCTGAAGAGGCACATCAATGGCATAGAAGATTGGGCCATGTTAATTTCAAGAACATCAACAATGCGGTCAAAGGCAATTTAGTTAGAGGTCTCCCTTCAAAGACTTACAAGAATGATCAATCATGTTTGGCATGCAAGAAGGGTAAACAACACAAAGCTTCTAGCAAGAAGCTTGAGGAAAGAACTATTAGAGAACCATTGGGTACATTACATATGGATTTATTTGGACTGTCTCGTGGCAAGTTTAAATAAGAAAAGTCTTGTTTGGTTGTTCTTGATGATTGTAGTAGATTCAGTTGGGTTTTCTTTTTGGGTTATAAAGATGATACTTTTGATGCTATCGGACGATTATTGCTCTTGAAAACCAATTGAGACTTAAGGTAAGAGGTATTAGATGTGACAATGGGACTGAATTCAAGAACAAACTTATGGATGAATTTTGTGCAAACAAAGGCATAAAAAGGGAGTTTAGTATTGCAAGAACACCACAGAATGGTGTTGCAGAAAGGAAGAATAGGACCTTGATTGAAGCTGCAAGGACAATGTTAGCAGATTCTCATCTCCTTATTCAATTTTGGGCGAAGCTGTAAGTCTTGCATGCTATGTACTTAACAGGTATCTGTCACTAAACCACAGATGAAGACACCCTATGAATTGCTGATGGGCACTAAACCCAACATTAGTTTTATGAAACCTTTTGGATGCCCTCTTACTATCTTAAACACTATTGATAATCTGGGAAGTTTGATGGCAAGTCAGAAGAAGGATACTTATTGGGTTATTGCACTAACAGATAAGGGCTTTAGAGTATACAACAAAGTTACTAAAAGGTTCAAGATTGTCTTCATGTTGAGTTTTTAGAAGATCAAGACAATGAGAAAGGTAAAGGTCTTGATTGGATGTTTGATCTTGAGGTTTTAACTCCATCTATGAACTATGTACTTGTTAGAGAAGAAAATCAACCGGTCTACGATGGAGAAGATTTACAATATATTGTTCATGGAGTTAATATTAGACCTAATCTGTTCTGATGAAGATCTGTTAGTCCAAAACAAAATCTGAAGTTCCAAAACAAAATCTTTGTTGCCCCACCGCAAAGTATTGTTGCCTCGAATCTTCTTTATCTGGCGAGGATCAATCTATTCAAGATGAACTTAATCAGATGCTTCTTCAAGATGTATTAGCACATTCTTACACCGATGAACAAAGGAGAGCTTATGAAGAGGCAAAGAAGAAGAACAAGGCTGCGAGTACTCTCACGATACTTTGGGCGATACTTTTGTACAAAATCTTCTTTTTGCACATTATGATACTTTAGGCGATTTAGATGATTCTACAATGCACGGGTTAGAAGACAGATGATGAGCTTGAAGATGAAGGTATTTTCGCAGATTCCAATGAAGGTGCTGATTATACTAACTTGGATGATACATATGAAGTTCCATAGTCTCCAATCTTACGAATTCATAAGAATCATCCAACTGATCAAATCATTGGTCCTTCTACTTCTAGAGTTATGACAAGACACAAAGCTAAGGGTTTCACAAAACCTCACAATGCTTTACTTAGCTTTGTGTATAAACAAAGCAATTTGAATCATAAGGACCATCAAAACTGTCTATTTACTTGTTTTATCTCTCAAGAAGAACCCAAGAATATTGCTCAAGCTTTGACTAAAGAAAGCTGGGTTGAAGCTATCCAGGAAGAACTTCTTCAATTTAAACTTCAAGAGGTTTGGGTTTTATGTGATCTTCGAGATGGGAAGAGAGTTATTGGAACCAGATGGGTTTTTAGGGTCAAAAGAGATGAAAGAGGTAATGTTATCAAGAATAAAGCAAGGTTAGTAGCCCAAGGATATAGACAAGAAGAAGGAGTAGATTATGATGAAGTATTTGCTCCTGTAGCAAGAATAGAAGCTATTATAATATTTCTTGCTTTTGCTTCTTATGTGGGTTTTCAGGTCTACCAGATGGATGTCAAGAGTGCCTTTCTATATGGTACTATTACAGAAGAGGTGTATGTGAAACAACCTCCAGGTTTTGAAGATCCTAAACATCCAAACAAAGTCTACAAGGTGGTTAAGGCTCTTTATGGCCTTCATCAGGCACCTAGAGCTTGGTATGAGAGACTCTCCACATTCTTATTGCAACATGGATATAGAAGGGGAGCTATTGACAAGACTTTCTTTATCAAGAGCGACAAGAAAGATATCATGTTAGTTCAAGTTTATGTTGATGATATCATTTTTGGGGCTACCAAGCAGTCCATGGTTAAGGAGTTTGGCGGTGATCAGAAAGAATTTCAAATGAGTTCAATGGGAGAGTTGACTTTCTTTTTAGGACTTGAGTTAAGCGGTCAAAGGAAGGTATTTTTATCAGTCAAGACAAGTATGTTATTGACATACTTAAGAAATTCAATTTTGATGATATGAAGTCTGTTACTACACCTATTAAATCTATCAATTCATTGGGCAAAGATGAAGATGGACACCTTGTTGAAGTCAAGCTTTATAGATCAATGATTGGCTCTCTTATGTATCTTCTGCATCCAAGCACGATATCATGTTTGCGGTTTGTCTATGCGCTAGATATCGAGGTCTCACCAAGATCTCTCACATGAATCTTTGTAAAAGAATCTTACATTATTTGAAGCAACAACATAAGTTGGGGTTGTGGTATCCTAAAGAGTCCCCTTTTCACTTGGAGGCTTTTTCAGATAGTGATTATGCAGGTGATAACTATGATCGAAGATCAACCACTGGAGGATGCCAATATCTTGGAAGAAGGCTAGTCTCTTGGCAATGCAAAAAGCAAACAATTGCAGCAACATCATCTACTGAAGCTGAATATGTAGCTGTTGCAAGTTGTTGTGGTCAAGTTTTGTGGATGCAGAATCAACTCTTGGACTATGGGTTCAATTTCAAAAATACTCCTATCAATATTGATAATGAGAGTACAATTTGTATTGTGAAGAATCCTGTGTATCATTCCAAGACAAAGCATATTAAGATTAGGCATCACTTTATCAGAGATTGTTATGAGCATAGGCTCATCAATGTTGTTAAGGTTCCCACGGATGACAATGTAGCTGATTTACTCACAAAGGTTTTGATGTGTCACGATTCAATCACTTGGTCGTGAGCATTGGAATGATTAACTACTAAGCTATGTTTGAGGGAAGGACTATAAGGTGTTAGTATAGTCCTCTGTATTGCTTGAGGGGAGGATGCTTGTTTATACTTAGTTTATATGAAGGAATTTGGCAAATCTTGTTTTCTGAAAGTCTTGCTTGGAAAGTCTTGCTTGGGAAAGTCGCTTATGTGGAAAATCTTGTTTGTCGTATTAAAGTACTGTTCCAACGGTAATATTGATGGGTAATTGATAGTAACGGTAACTTTGTTATTATAGGCTATGATTTTTCAAATCCTACCTATAAATAACTACTTCCCGATTTTCCCTTTCATATTATTACTTTACATCTTTTCCATACTTATCTCCCAATCACCATCTCTTTATTCTTCGATAAAATCTTTATTGTGCTCACTTATTCAACAATGGCGAATCGTTTAACTGTTTCAAAGCACAATATGGTGGCAAATTTGGACAAGACTGAGGCGAATGTGGCTTTCTATGATATTGTTGATTATCTTACTGGGTCGCCTATTAGTTATGCTCTTTTAGTTGAACCGAATATTATTGAATCATGGATTCAAGAATTTTGGGCTAATGCTAGAGATAACATGGAGGAGGATGAATTTTATATTAGATCTACAGTTCTTGGCGGACTATCAAGATTACCGAAGCCTCTATTCGAGAAGATTTATTATTTGGAGATGAAGATGGGGCTATTCGATTTGACAAGCAACTGATTTGGGATACTTTTAGAAATCTTGGTTATGAAGGATCTTTAACAGAACAAACATTCAAGAAAGCATTATTATGTCCTCAATGGAAGTTCTTGATTCATGTATTGCTTCATTGCATAAGTTCTAAAAGTACTTCTTGGGAGCAGTTTGGGTCCAATATAGCATCTGCGGTGGTTGGACTAGCTCTTGACGAGTGTTTAATTTTTCAATGCTTATTTTGGATGGGATGCTATCACATATATCCTCTGGGTCAAAATGGTTGATGTACCCAAGGTTTGTATAGGTTTTCTTAAACAAGCAATTGGTGATGTTCCAAAACTTCTTTGCTTTGTTACTGTCATTGTGCAACAAGCCAAAATATTTACATTTATGGCTAGGCGAAGTGATTTGTTTAGAGGTGGAGATATTCCATTAACTACTACAATGATGGAAGTTGTTCAAGCTATCGTCTTTGGCTGGAGGATGAAGAAAGTGAAGGTCCGATTACGTACATGGTACTGCTTCACAAAGTCTTTGCCTCTCAAAGTTACTGTTTCTCCAAGATCGCTTCACAAAGTCTTTGCCTCACAAGATCGCATCTGCAAGTCTTGCTTCTATTGAAGGTACTGCATCTTTCTGAGTCTTGTTTCTCCAAGTCCTGAGGTTCAAGCAGAGATTGAAAGAACACCTACTACATCTCCACAACGTTCGTTCTGTTTCAGAGGAACATTCACATCTTCAAGGTGACGATTATACTATACCTCGTGAAGGTTTGACTTTGGATAATTATGCTTTGACAAGGGAGCTCGTTAGGTTGAACAAGACTGTTGAGTTTCAAGCTAAAGCGCTTAGGAAATTGAAGCGTAAGTATATCGGTTGAAGAATTTTATTAAACCATATATTCAAGGTTTCAACTTATGGGTTAAAGAGGAAAACAAGCGTCGTAAACAACTTCTAAAGGAATTAAAACGAAAGAAGGTTCCTAAATCATCTTCTGTCAACTTGGGGAGGAATTTAGAAAAGGAAAATTTGAAAGAAGATGTTGCGAAGAAGAAAGAATCGTAAGAATCTGCAGAAAAGATTATTTCAGATTCGAGAAAGAAGTGCAAGTTCAAGGTGCTGATGATCAAGGTCTTGAACATCAAAGTAATGTTTATCATGATACATCTAGGCAAGAAGTAATAACACCAAGGGTATTGAATTTTGATCAAGATCTTTGGTCCTTCTACAACTATTATAGAAGAAGAGGAGGAAGCTACATTCAAACCTATTCATTCTGCAAGTGATGATGAATTAATTGCTACAATGTTAGATTTGTCACAACCAAGAGGAGGAGTTACTATTAGAGATGTACAAGAAGAAGAACAACCAAGAACTTCTCAACCTGCAATTGATCCAAAAGATAAAGGGAAAGGTATTCTGGTTGAAACAAAGAAAAAGAAACTCACTTTCGCAGAACTTAGAGCAATTCAAGTTGCTAGGAATGAAGCTGCAGCTAGAAAAGTTCAAGAAGAGTTAGATGCTAAAGATAGAAAAGAACAGGAAGCTTAAGAAGCTCTGAATAGAGAAGCGACTCAAAAGGTGCAAGATGAATTAGATCTTGAAGCTCTTGAACCTTTACAGTCCCCTACACATTAGATTTATGCCAAGAAGACTTAATAAAGCTAAAGAAGCAAATGCTATGATGGCTTATCTGAAAAGTCAAGGGTATAAAGGATTACAGAAGTTTAATTATCTTGAGATGAAAAGATTATATGATCTTTGCTAGGGAGGATTATAAGAAAAATGTTGCAGGCATCAAAGATTTTAGCGAAGAAGCTACCTGGATTTGAAGCTAAAAGAAAGAAGAATTTGAAAAGAAAAAGGAAAACTGAAGTTCTGATGTTGAGGTTTTCAAAGAAAGAAAAGGTAGAAGTAAGATCTGAGACTAGTGATGAATTGAAGAATTATCTCAGAGTGGTAGATTTTGATTATACAAAGGAAGATGATGACATGAAGATGAACAGATCAAAGATCGGTGTTTTTAAAGTTGTGAAATCCAAGAATGGAGATTACATGATTTTTCATAAAGAAGATGAAAGCTTCAAAGTTTTCAAAAGTCTATGGGATTTCTTGCATATTATAGATAGTGTAGACCTATTCTACTTATATCATGTTGTGAAGGCTTACTTTGAAAATAATCCATTGGAAGGGATTGATTTGGTTTTACATGGTGATCTCATAACTATATGGGAAGCTGAAGAAGAGAACTGATGATATCCGGAAGAATCAAGAAAGCTGGGAAATAGTTTCTTTGGAGATTCTTTGAAGAATCTGGAGTTCATGTTTTGGAGCTGGAAAACGGAACAATGATACACATGTTTGCAGAAAGAAGATACCCTCTCACAGTTGAGCTCATGACAAGAATGCTAGAGCATGGATTGGAAGTAGAAGAGGATAATGAAACTGCTTGCATGGTTATCAACTTGTTTATAAAGTGGACTACCATTGCTGAGAATGATCAATAAGCGGTATGAATTTTATTTGAATAAATACTTTTTGATATATCAGTACTTTTATTCAAAGTATCTGCTGATCGAGACAGTACTTTTATCAAAGTATCTTGTTCTTGAACTAAACCGTTAAATAAATTTTAGAAGAAACCGTTTTGCTAAGTAATAAATATTTTGAACTAAAGGTTGAATAAATGGTTTTGGTGATGATAACATCAATAGGTTATCAATCCACCATGGTTACAAAAGGATTGACTAATCCATGAGCAAACGGCTCGGGTAAAGATATATCAAATCCGTTTTTAGTTGACAACTTGCTAATAAGTTGGATGGTATTCAACTCACCATATCGGTAATGTGAAGAGTTGGCTAGCCCACAAGAAAATGGCTTGTGGTAAAGGCGGTGGAAAAACCATTATTGGTAATTAGTTCACCATTAGATAGAAGAACTAACTAGTCGAGAAGGTGCGACTTTTGGTAAAGACTAAAAAAATCTGTTGATAGCTGGTGGTTTGCTAAAAATCATATGGTTATCAATGTACCATGGTCTTACACACCAAAACATTTGGCTACTCTAGAGATAATGGCTTTGGTAAAGAGATCTAAATCCATTAATTTTTCAATGATTCACTTGGAAGTGATGAGAATAGTATGCAACTTAAACTGAATTAAATGTACAAATTGTCATATGTTGTTGTGTTCTTTGTAAAGATGGAGCTTCTTTGGATCTTCTTTGTAAAGAGAACAGTTCTAAGAGATACTTTGACAAGCACATATGTTACAGAGATAAAAGCTTAACGACTAAGAAACAATCCGTTTTTAAAAGATGAAGTTGTTAAAGATATATTCACAAAGGAACTTGAAGTCAAGCAAGTAGAATTCAAGTTAGGGGAGGATTGTTGGGATATGAAAGTCCTGAAGATATCAAAGTACTGAAGATATGAAAGTCTTGTAAGCTGCAAAGTCTTGGGAAAAGTCAAAGAGTCAAAGTCTTTGCTAAAGACAAAGTCAAAGTATTGCAATATGAAGTCAAAGTACTGCAAGAACAAAAGAACTGTTATATTCGTTTATGGAAAGAATTGTATTCTATGTTTAGATTACTTGTCGTACAAGGTTATCAATTGTAAACCGACTAGGATATCCTTGAGCCTATAAAAGGACTCCTAGATTGGCATTAGATGGACGATTACATACGATTTCAGAAAAAGAGTTTCAGAGTTTACGAATTAGTGTTTTAGAGAAAAGTTCGATTATCTTAGAGTTGTATTAGAGTATCTGCATAATAAGCAGATTTAGAGTTTATAATAAAAGGTTATTCTTCTTAGCTTTGTTAAGTAAATTCCGCGTACTTGATAAAGATTGCTCAGTGTTTCTTTGTTAATAACTTAGGATTTATCCGAGGTTATTAAACCTTAACAAGCTAGTTAAGTTAGTTTGATTAAAGTATATCGATCCAACAGGTTTTCCCAAACTCACTCCAAAAACGCGTTTCGGGCCTTGATTTGACCAACGAACGTAGAAAATCTCTTCCCAGCTTCGTCTGTTTCAGCACTTTTCTGATTTCGGCTCGTTTTTGTCCGTTTTCGCTTTGTTTTCAATCCTTTTGTACCTGCAAGACACAAAACACACTCCAATGATATTTGTAACATATTTTTGATCATATTTGGGTGTTTTTGGTCGTTTTTGTGGTCTTATGTGGGTAAAAACGATGTGTGAATAAGCACTCAGCAAATCCCCCCATACTAGGCAATTGATAGTCCTTAGCAATCAATCATGTAAAGTAATGAATGAAATTCACGAGCATACCCCATTTTGACTTTTATTCGATGCGAGAAGTTTAGACTAGACTGGAAATAAATAACATGCTTGATTCACAAAAAATGGTATCATGGAACAGGACTCACACAAACTAGGTGACTCCAGGGAATTGTAATCGTCATCCTCTTTTTTATACTCTCAAACTAAGTTCAAACTTATTGTGCAAATGTTTTGGTAAAATGCTAACACTACTTATATCAATAATCTATGTAAGTCGAGACTTAACTTTTTACTCCCGCAGTTTATACAGTTTAAGTTCGTGTGCTCATTTTCAAAAGTTTGACCATTGAAATCGACCTTGTTATGGTTGTTATCCACTAAACTAAAATATTAACTTACCGAAAACTACGAAATTCTAAGGACCGAAAGGGGCTTTTCCATGTAGCGGCTTTCTTCTCGGCACATCCCAAACCAGTTGGCTTTAGGTGACCGAGCTTTTGACACCTCACGGAGAATAGTACCGAAACTAGCGGGAATTCGATTCCAAAGATTTACGAGGCTACATTTAAGTTAAGACTAAACCTAAATGGATATCAACCGACGATAATTTAGAAGTTCGAGATTCAAAGGTGAGATCACTCCATGTAGCGAATTTCTTCTCAGCT
The DNA here is from genome assembly GCA_910596185.1 of Chrysanthemum makinoi. Classification (NCBI taxonomy): domain Eukaryota; kingdom Viridiplantae; phylum Streptophyta; class Magnoliopsida; order Asterales; family Asteraceae; genus Chrysanthemum; species Chrysanthemum makinoi. The sequence continues at coordinate 140,808,629 of OU343218.1, forward strand.
TGTCCTTTTAAGGAGGCTAGGTTCTCACCCTCGAGAATAGTATCGGAGCTTTCAGGGTCTTTGATTTCAAGAATTTCTAAATCACCGTCAAACTTTTAGACAACTTTGACGAATCCTAGTTCAACTTCCGATTTAAATTTAAGAAAAAGCAAGTTTCGCACATTTATTCATAAGCAACTTAATACTTTTATTCAAGGAACACATATTTTTCATTTTTCAAATTTTTTTTCATTTTTCTCACTTTTTCACTTTTATTTTATTTATTTTTACTTTAACTTGCGATTTACTTTTGCATCATTCAAGCAATATTACTCACTTTCATTTTGCAATATTATTCCGATTTTAAGAAAGTATGCTTTTCCAAAAATTTAAATAAAAAGTTGAACTCGGACTCTATATCAATTTTGCTTAAAAACTTTTTGTTGTAACAAGACGATTTCAATGTTCAAAAGTTTGACAACGAGCACGTATTTTAGACGAGTTAGTTATCTTCTGGGAGAAAAAGCCATAGATTACTTATATAAGCTGTAAAGAGAACCAACTACTCCACGCTTATCATTTTCATTTGTACAACTCGTAAAAACTTAGCCTAATTGTTAAGAGCGCAGCTAGATCAACACTATAGCAGAGTCGGGATTCCCTTTGTTCTAACCTAATCAAGACTAAAATTTTGTTAACACCGAAGCATTAACGCTTTATTTTTTTTGTGCAAAGCACTTCTTTTTCATGCAAAAATTTTAAAATTTTTGGTCAAAACGGGGGTACTAGGGACTAAAGGGTACAAATGTGACAAAATTCGACAGAATTCCCCCCCCCCCCACACACTTAGAACTGAATATTGCCCTCAATATTCAAAGTCATGGCCGAAGCCGATACTATCGAACGGAAAAAGGTAATACCACTAACAAAGTGTGTGGACGAAATCTGTTATTTAACACAAAAAGGATTTTTGAAAACATATCCCCAGATAAACATTAGCAAAATGATCGGATATTGGGCGGCTGGATTGAAAACAGGCGCATCAATCATCACGATCAAATGGATTCCTGAAAACACGAGCAAACACACAAGAAGCAAACACTGTGGAGGAACATTAACGGAATGTTCAGAAATCTTATCCAACACTGTAGCAATGAAAACATCCGTATCAGGCTTAGAAGAGGTTCCATCATCCGGTGGTTTCGCAAGCGGACGAGTGGATAATGGACCTAAGCCATACTCATCACTCTCAATACCCGAAGGTATCGAGTCATCCGAAGAAAGAAATGAGTCGACCTCTTCCATAAGAGTGTCACTCGACGAGTTATCAGAAGACCAATTGTAAAGAGCATTTTCCAATTCACTTAGGTCGGCTTCAAAGTCGAACTGCACATCATCATCTCCCGGTGGAGAATAATCAACGAGAGCGATTTCATCGGCGAACTCCTCGAGAAGGTCTAACGTCGAAGTGGGATTACCACTATTCTTTTCTTCGGGTACAGAGTGATATGTATCGAGGTTTTCCATGTAAAAGTCACTATCCTCATTCTGAATATCAAAGGTTGGGTTATCTGAAAATAAAGTGAATTCAGAATCGAAATCAAACAGAGGATTAGTGAATGCCGTAGTGAAAGGTTTCTCGGACACAACAAGAATATCTTCATCATCCGTTTCAAAATCAGCGTCCATTTCAAGATCTTCGGGTTCAAAAACTCTCACTTCTTCCAACCCGACGAGCTCAGAAGGAACTTCCACAACATACTCGATGTCTCTACACGTTAAGGAATCATCAAATGATGTATAGTCATTTTCAGAATCGGAGATCATCTCAACAGAATCTTTTGGGGTAGGAGGAGAAGAGTGATCATCTACATCCTCATTCTTAGAATTTAGAAACCTTTATAACCCTAATTCTCTCGTATCATCTCATCACGAGGAAAGCTCCAAGTGGTAACTCATCCACCAAAGGACTACCCAAGAAACTTGCTCGTGTTGTTCACGAAATTTCTTCAACCGAATCATCTCCCGTTAAATCCACAAATGGTAGGATCTCCCCTCCACCTATAAAACCAATCCCCAAAAGGATTGTTCCCACAAAACTACCAATGCCAAACACCACTATACCCCCTTAACCAAATACTCCTATTTCCACTAAACCATCACCCTAAGTGCCTAGAGCCATATCATTCACTACTCCACTCTCATCACCACACCTCTACAATCCAGAGGACTTGCCTCCTAAGCCATATCATCCTCCACCATTGCCAACATTCTCAATGGAAAGAATAGCGCAACAAAATCAAGGTGGTGAATCAACACTAGCCCCGACATCTTTTTCTCCATCACCCTCAAATAGTCCATTTTGGATTATGAGGAATCATCAAAGTCAACCACCCGGCCACATCGAAGTTGACACCTCTCTACCTCCACCATCATCCTTATTTGAGCCATCATATAATGTGCCTCCGCCAATCCCTCCTTCATTTGAGGATCCTCAACCCTCTTCACTTGATCCTCCACATCAAGCCATTTCCTTTCTACCATCACCATTTCCGAGCAATGATAAAGATTGTTATCATTGTCAACATGTTGAAAGTTTGATACATGAAGTACGTGAAGATCAACGTTTCATGTTCTATCACCTCCTCGAACGTTTCGATGAGATCAACAAACCCAAACAACCATGAGCTTAAGGATTCAAGTGGTGTCCTAGTTTTAAGCTTATATTAGATAGTTTAGGAATCATATTTCTTGTTTAAATCATTCTCTTAGTTTTAGAGATGTGTAGATCATTTCTAGTATTTTTATTGAATGAAGCTACATGTTATATGCCATATTGTTTTGAGTATATGTTTGGTGCTTTAATACATATCTCACTTTGATGTTAACATCACTTGTTACATCACCATTGCTGTCTTAAGCTTTCAGACAGATGGATCCCTCAGTTTTGCCTAGACGGATCCCTCCTAAGAGGGAACCGTGGGATCCATGCAACAGAAGACTTGTTTACTACTAACTTGAGTCTTATTTGCAGGAAATTATGCATTATATACTTGTCTTCTAACCTTTGTTTTGTAGATTTTTAATATACACATGAAGACTTTGACACCCTAAGCTAGGGGGAGTTTTGTGTCAAAGCAATAAATTGCAAAAACCATTTGCAATATAATTCACATTAAGATTACATTACATGACGTCCCCTTACAAAGTTACAATCATCAAGGGGAGCATATTCGTCACAAAGACGAAACCATTTGCAAACATAGCTGCAATACACTAGTTTAGTTTTTTTTTCTTACTTGACGCCCTTACAAAGGGATGGACTCGTCAAGGGGGAGCTAAGTCGAGAATTATTCTCCTCACTTACTCTCTATTTTTCATATTTTTTCTTTCACATGTTTTTTCTTAAAACAAGATGTTAGTTTAGGGGGAGAAGAAAGTAAAAACTCCAATTCAAACTTTTACGAATTTTAGTTTTTCCTTAAAATAGTTTTATGTTTTGTCATCAACAAAAAGGGAAAGATTGTTAATACAAATAAGCCGTAAAAACGTTTATTTAGATTTTACGATCTTCTAATGTTTTGTCGATAACAAACGTAAAATTATTTTAATGAAACAAATAAAATACGTAAATGGTTTGAGCCAATAGTTTACTAACACACTTACATTTCTCATATAAAACACTAAACAAGTAATAGTGCTTTTTTGATTTAGTAATGCATATGTACAACAACTAGTGTTTACATATTTAGTATGTATTATAATGGGTAATATAAATGGGTAGACGTTTAAGTATTTGACCCATTGACTAAATACATTGAATGTAGTTGGGTAAAACCTAAAGTCCATGACCCATACCCATGGAGCATAACCCATAACCCATTGCATGACATCATGCATAAGTCATAAATGGGTATTACCCATGACCCATGGAGCTAATCCATAACCCATGGACTAGATGCATTGCATCTAGAAGATACATTGTATCTACATGGATACCCATGGTCCAAAGTCTAGGAACCATGACCCATAACCCATGACCCATGACCCATGACCCAAAACCCATGGGCAAAGAGGAGCGTCCCACAGTTCCCCCAGTTTACACTGGACAGATCCCTCAACTAAGGGATCCGTGGAACAGTAGCATATTTTCCTCCATAAATAGTGAGCCATTTCTTCATTGTACCTTACCCCTTTCACACATATTTTCTCTTTGAGTTGTAAACTCTCTAATCACAGATCCAAGTGATCTTTGTATGTAGTTTTGTGTTTGTGTGATTCTCTAGGTTCCTCTTAAAGGCGAGGTCACCGCCTCTTGAAGTCGAGCAAGCTCAAGTCCATGGGTTACCTAGCTTCGTCATCATCAAGACTACTAATGGTATCTTGTTGATAGTTCTTTTCTTTCTCATTAGAAGTGTACTGTTGAAGACATAGGTGAAAGATGTCTAAAGAGTCAAGACGAAGACATTAGTGAAAAGTGTCGAAGAGTCAAAGTAAAGGCATTAGTGAAAGGTACCGAAAGTCCGTGTTGAAGGCATTACTGAAGGGTACCTAGAATTCAAGTCAAAAGTCATTAGTGAAGGGTGCCTAGAAGTCGAGTCATAAGCATTAGTGAAAGGTGCCTCAGGTGTGCATTCGATATAGTGTGTTGATGTGCAAGATAGATTTGTATTGGGTCAAAGGATATTGATATCCTTGTTGATGTTGTCATAAGGAGTGGATCTCCTTAGGGATAGGATTTGTGTAGTGTTGGGTAGTAGTTCCTCCTTTGTAATGGAACTCGGTATCTAGCCTTGTACCGGATAAAGGGTAGGCGACGTTGTGATAGGTTTGGTTCTACCTCATGGAAGAACCCGATATCTAGCCTTGTACAGGATAAAGAGTAGGCGACGTTGTGAAGGCTTCTCCGCCACAAGGATTTTGTGTTGTGTAGTGATTAAGAACTCTCGAGTAGGTGACTCGGGGAGTGGAGTAGGGCAAGGAAGGTGTCCTTGTAGCCGAACCACTATAAATACTCGCGTTGTGGTTTTGTGCTTCTTACTATTTATCTTAGCTTTTATTTATCTATATGCTTGTCTATCAACATCCAACACACACGTTTAAATAGATTGACATAAGTCGATCTAAATAGTTTAAAACCAAGTTTTAATTGGTAAAACTATTCAACCCCCCTTCTAGTTTTCCACATTAAGATTTATTAAAAAGGTTTAAATGTAAAATGTTTTTTTTTTGTTTTGTTTTTGTTGTTTTTTTTTTTTTTTTTTTTTTTTTTGAAACTAAGAATGGGTTTTAAGAAAAATGAGGTTTTACAAAACATGGATTTTGGGGTAAAAGGGAAATGTTTTGGATATTTGGTTTAAAGGGCAAAATAGTCATTTTGGGTTTTGGGGGAGGGTAAAATGGTAATTTTGTGTTTATTGATATGTTTTGAGACGGTTTTCCCAAACTCACTCCAAAAACGCGTTTCGGGCCTTGATTTGACCAACGAACGTAGAAAATCTCTTCCCAGCTTCGTCTGTTTCAACACTTTTCTAATTTCGGCTCGTTTTTGTTCGTTTTCGCTCTGTTTTCAATCCTTTTGCACCTGCAAGACACAAAACACACTCCGAGGATATTTGTAACATATTTTGATCATATTTGGGTGTTTTTGGTTATTTTGTGGTCTTAGGTGGGTAAAAATGATTAGTGAATAAGCACTCATCAAACTTACAAAAATTATTAGAAAGATTAATAGTAAAAGTATATTTAGTAGCATTTGTGTTCTTCTTGCTTATTGTTAAGATTCCACATTAAAAACTAAGTACTCATTGTTAAAGAGTTCTTCACATAACTAGTTTGGATTTATGCAAGTTGTTATTGTCTTACCAAGGCTGCTTAGATCCATAACTTTGGACCTACATATATGACTAGCACAAAAACAGTATACCACTCAAATTCCACCCAAAAATTGTGAGGTTCGCCCCTAGATCTTTAGGAATAAAATAATTCATATTTAATGCTTAGTGAGTGTACAGGTAGTATAACTGTTTCTAGAGCTTGTTTTGTGATACATCCCGAGATCGCTAGTGAGACTACACTTGTGTAGTTAGGAGTAACTAAATGATAAGAGGCATTAGGATAACCCTTGTTTTAAACCTGCAATTTAATTACCTCTTCCACATCGGTTGAGTAATTTTCCCCACACCCTTGTGATGTACTCATCTTAAGTACACGATACCCCTAGTTAACCCCTCAAAGCCTATCTTTTTCGCGGTTCTCGTGATGTTTCGGTTTTACGAAATATAAATGAAGAGCATGGTTTACAATCCACCCCCAAATGTACACCCAAATTGCCTTAGCCTACCTTGTATGCACTCATCTTTAGTGCATTCACTAAACCCTTAGTTTAATTATCTAGTTACTTGCATGGTTGCTAAGCCGAGTCATATCATTTGTATATAGTTTTGGGACGATTGGTACTCATGGGTTAAATTAATATTTTATGGAGTAACGGGAAAGAACGATAAATTCAAATTCCCTTTGTCTACGTAATTAAATACTCTAAGTGTTTTGATCTTTTCAAATCGAGTCAATTAGTGTTAGTGAAATAAAAATTCAAATGTAGAGATGCTCCTATAAATCCCTTATATATTGATGTTATCGTAGAGGATGGTAGAGTAAAAAGGTATGAAAAAAAAAGAAAAACGAAAAAAGAGAAAAGCGTTGTTGAAAAACATATGGGCTACCATCCTAAATCTATCTTTATGTTTATGTTTTTAAGTTTATGTTTGTGTTTTGTTTCAAGTTATCTAGTATTAGTGAGTCGAGTCTTGGCTTAACAATGCAACGCTTTACATGCTTGTAACATAAGATTTTTGACTTGCCACCTCTAAATATCCCCTATCGAACAACACCCTTTACTTCCCTACCCTAAGCCTAACGTTACTACCCTTGTAAAGACCTCTTAGATAGTTATTCCTAGGTGCTTACGCCAAAGCGGTGGATGTTTGATCTATTCTCAAGCTTATGGTAATCTATGTACTATGCCAGGTAATGAGTGTTTATCTTCCATTTCCATTCATATTATATTTCATATAAACTCGGGAGATGAGAGAATCCAAACACCAATTGTGAGGTGCTAGTATATAATTTCCGTGCTTGTTATGACTATTGTGGCACTTTTACTTGTTGTAAACTATTTTAAACCAATGCTTCATGCCCCCTGACTTATAAATTGATTGGCCAAAAACACATTTGCTTGAGGTCAAGAAAATTCCAAGTGTATGGATATTTGATAAGGATTTAAAACATACTTTTTTAGGGGGTCATTTAAGCGCTAAATCGACACATTTTATATCTGTTACTACTTAAAATCGTTCATTTTCACATTTTAGGTCTTTTTGAAGCAAAATGAGGGAATGAAGCATATTTGGACGAAAAGGAGCGAAAACATGAAAAAAATGGCAAAGTCAAGATTAAAGGCACTCCAGCACACCTGACGGCATCCCAACCAAAGGGCGACGCCGTCCCTCTATAGAAGACTTGATCAAAAGTACACGCGACGGCTCAACAGAATTTTTGGTCCTAAAGCCTGTCGACTTCACGCCTAAACTCTGGAAGGCGTCACTCACAAATTTTACACCAGACGCCGAAGAACCAAGATTCAACCGACGTCCCTATTGAAGACTGAAGGCATCATACATCTCAACTGACGTCGTCCCAACGATGAATTGGCCCAAACGAAACCCTAATGATGGCGACCTGACGGCGTCACTAGCAAAAGGTGGCGGCGTCACGAATGTAAATCTATATATAGAATTCGATATTTATGTATTTTGAGAGGTAGAACTTTGGAGAGCAAACCCTAATACAGTTGTATTCCGACTTGGACAGTTGTCTAGGGTCCCATACCCTATTTTACATCACAAGATAAGTTTGTTTATCCAATTTATCATTATGTCTACCCCATGTTCAATTGTATGTGTGTATGCTTGCTTGTTTAACATGAGTAGCTAAATTATTCTTGTGTTTGCTTAGATGTATGAAACCTAGTTATTAATTGTTGTTAGTTTGTCTCTTGTCCTGATTGGTAGACGCTAAATTAACGAAAAATGTCTTCTTCTTTCATTGTTGCGAGCTTGAACGTCCTAAATAGCAAAAAGCCTTTGAGTGCACATTAGGCCATTCGTTGTGTTTATTGCGTGAATTGTAGCTTTAGGATAGTAGTGTATTCAAGGGATATGCCATTGCACTTGCCGATCCCGGGTATTCTAGAGGAGAGTTGCAATTCATAGAGATAGGGAATTAGGCACCACCCTACGACCAAACGGAATACAACGCACCAATTAAGATAAAGGAAGTGACAATTCAACCGACCAATAAGAGATAACTTGGGAGTAATAGTATCTAAGTGAACACATCTTTAATCATCATACACCTTAATTAAACATAAGCTATCCATACTTAATTATGTGGAAAACTAGAAGGGGGGGGGGTTGAATAGTTTTACCGATTAAAACTTTGTTTTAAACTATTTAGATTGACTTATGTCAATCTATTTGGATGTGTGTTGGATGTTGATAAACAAACATATAGAAATATAAATATGTAATGAAAAGATAAAGAGTAAGAAGCAAAAAACCACAACGCGAGTATTTATAGTGGTTCGGCTACAAGGACACCTTCCGTGCCCTACTCCACTCCCCGAGTCACCTATTCGAGAGTTCGTAATCACTACACAACACCAGCTCCTTATGGTGGAGAAACCTTCAAAACGTTGCCTACTCTTTATCTGGTACAAGGCTAGATACCGGGTTCTTCCATGAGGTAGAACCAAACCTATCACAATGTCGCCTACCCTTTATCCGGTACTAGGCTAGATACCGAGTTCCATTACAATGGAGGGACGACTACCCAACACTACACCACCACCTAACCCCAAAGGAGATCTACTCCTTATAATAACATCATCAAGGATAACAATATCATTTAACCCAATACTAATCTATCATGTACATCGAATCACACCATATCGAATGTACACATTAGGCACCTTTCACTAATGCCTTTGACTCGATCTTCAAGACACCCTTCACTAATGTCTTGTGACTTGACTTCTAGGCACCTGATATGTGGTTTTCGTAGTGTAGAAATTTTCCAGAGAAATACAAAGGTATGTATTTCCCGGGTCGTTATCCCAACGAGGGATGAATGGAGTTTAACAACTCACGTCGCGTGATTCGGGATTTTAATGGGTAAAAAGGAATTTGGGTGATTTCTAAACTATGGTGCAAGTAATAATAAGGGAAATCAATTAAAACTACTGGATCTATTATGCAAACAAGGAAATTATAACTAAATACGCAAATTTATACAAAAAACGTAAATAACGTAATTAATAAAACGTAATTAAAATGCAATCTACTCTATTTAAACACCTAAAAGTGATCTAATAATTTTCTACAGCTAAGGAGATGATTTAAAAGTTATTTTAAATTTAAAACTAATTTTGTTTTGGTTTTTCTACATTTTATTTGAATTAAAAACTAATTTTGAACTTTTAAAATGGATTTAAAATGCTAAAAATTATGAAAACTAATGAGAAAATTACAAAACTATTTTTCAAAAATCTAATTTAACTAAAAAGAATTTTCAAAACTGGAATTACATTTTTTTGACTTTTTCTCAATTTATTATGAATTTAAAACTATTTAAAACTAATTAAATTGCTAGAAAATACTATTTAATCTAATAAAAATCTGAAAAAATACTTCTTATGACTTTTTGAATAATATAAACCTAATAAAATTATTTTTGCATTTTTCGGAACTTTTTATGATTTATTTGAATTAAAAGCTAATTAAAAAGGCTAGAAACTGAATTTAAATGCAGAAAAATAGCAAATGAGCAGAGAAAAATATGAAAAATTCTAGAAAAGTCTTAAATGTAACTGAGAAGCTATGAAAAATATAAAAAGCAACTTATGAGTGCAGGATCTATGATTTGGGCATGAACTTATAAGGAAAAGCTAAATTGAAATAAGCTATAAGAACCTAAAACCAACCATAAGCTACCAAAGGCTCCAATAAGCTAAGCTAACCTAAAATAGACCTAATGCAACTAATATGGATCAAATAAGCTCAAGATTTAAGCAAATAACCACACAAACAGCTTCTAGTTCTACTGAACAGCCTACTTTAAGCCTAAATTAAGCTAGCTTATAAAAATCAAAAAAATAAACTAAAATTACCTAGTAAACAACCACCAACCAAAGTGCTAGAATCCAAAATTTCAGCTAATAAGGATTAACTATGAAGAAATTAAAAATCAAAAGTAAAAGGCCATAAGGACAATAAGAAACTGAATCAGTAGATCAGATGGGGGAAATGAGCTACTAAGCAACTAGATTGCATTTGAAGGTGAAACAAATTAAGCTTAGACTAAGGGCAGTTTAAGGAATTAAAATCTAAGCAATAACATCAAGAAAGGAAACAGGAAATCTACTGTGAAGAGGCCTTATTGAAACAATTTAGTGCAGCAGAACAGTGAGAACAAGCATGTTGCAGTCCTAAATTAAGCTCTAAATTAGCTCCTATGGGGCAACTAAAAGCAGAAACAAATTACCTATATACCCTACTTCAAGTGAATCAAAAATCTAACCCATTAATACTACAGAGCAGACAAAAAGTATTGAATCTACTTACTTGGGATTAAGAAATCTGTCATCAGACAGCATAAGGCAGAAAATGGCTTTTTAAGATCTCATGTAAGCAATCAAAAGTACACTAATGGGCATAGAAACTGAAAACATGCAAAATAGGGTGTAATGAGAACCATAGAAACAAGTTTATACAAACTGAGAATCAATTTGAGACATGGAAAATGATTTATGCAAAAGACTTTTTGTGACAGCAATCAGAAATAAGACAGTTTTGAAAACAGATTTGAAATCACATACATGACTTGAACAACTTGAAACCTTGATTGAGAAAGTTTTAAAACTAGTTCAAAAGCTAAGTGACTCAAAATAAACCTATTAAAATGACTTGAATCCTAAAAATGGTATTAAACCAAACACTCCTTAAAACATATAAAATGCAGATAAACCTTTGAGCTATATGGAATATGACTAAAACTGAATCACAATCAAAAAAGTAACACTAACCTCAACTTTTTAACACATTGAAGCTAAAAATTAACCCGAAATCGATTTGACTTTGAAAACTTGACTCAGGTTGACTTTCGTTGACTGTATGTAAAATTTTAAGATTAGAACAATTAGAAACAACAATAAGCTCACATAAGCTTATCGAAGCTTATATGAGCTTAAAGAAACAGTGGATAACAACTTAAAACATATTGTAAATGAGTAAAACTGATAACAATGAATTGACAAGTAAAAGTGAAATTTGCATTAATTGAAATGAGGTTACAAAAATTAGACAGGAATTACAAAATTACTAGTGAACTAATGACAGAAATAAAAGCTGGTCAAAATTTCTCTAAAACTTAAGAAATTGGACAATTCATTATGTGGTGCAAGAGGGCTTTTATAAGCTGATGAGGGAGCCTTGGGAAGCTTCTGGGTACTATTTTATTCACCCTTGATCTCATCATCTTGTCATTGCATCCATTCTGAACCCTTTGATCAAAATAGTGATGTGTTCCAACCAATAATAATGCTCCAATATGCCATGCTGTCATTCTGAAGCACATGGATCGCCAACGTGGAATCATAGATGCTTAGTACTATGTGATTTGAGGGGCAAGGTGGGTATTTTGGTTGGAGAAGAAAGGGAAACAGTGTTCCCTGGTTTTGGCGGTTCAGGGTAGATTTGGGATTTAATTACCATTGTTTTGACTTGGTCTTGGGGTGTTGACTGGGTTGGGTAAAAGGGTATTGACTTGGTTTAAAAACGGGTTAAGTGGTATACGGGTAAGAGTTTATTAGGAATGGGCTTGGGGTTTTTGTTGTAGGCTTGGGTTGGGATAATTTGTTTCGGGCTTGGATTTGGACTAATAACTCAAATATTGATATCCGGTTTAAACACAAATCCGAGGATAGTTTTTTCCAACTTGTAATTCTCCAAGGACCATAAATGTGAATTTGGTAATGTTGGGGTGTAATTGGTAATTTAAGGTAAGTTGAAGGGTTTTTGTGAAAATATGGGAAGATGAAGGTGATGATGTAAAAACTACCTGAACATGATCAGAAATCCATAATTTGACTTTTCAAGCATCCAAATCCCATAAAATAGCATCCCGTCATTTGCTTTTGCACTCTTCTTTCTCTCATGCTCGGTTTTCTTCGGTTTTGGCTTTCTTTTGTCTGTTTTGTCATATCCGTACCTACACATGCATAAACTCAAGAAACACGCAAATATTAGACATAAACTGCTCTTTCTTGGTTATTTTAGGTCTATTTTGGTAAAGAAATGGTATTTGTTATAACACATACCAAAATACCTCATACTAGAATATTGTCGTGTCCCCACGCAATGTAATCAACTCACGCTTCTAAAACTAAGGATTTCAATCTCTTTCTACTAAACCTATAAGAAGTCGCAAATATTCCTCAAAAGAAATTAAGAAACCCTTAATTCTAAAAACGCCCCGTTTACCTATTAATTCATATATAGATATTACGATTAAGCACATTCCGATTATGAGTGACGGTTTGTTGAACTTTCATGTCGATCAATAACTCCAACATTTTTCAAACGACATTTTAGGATCATGGAGTAGGAAACACAACTCAGCGCGAAGTGACCATACGGATAGAATACATCGTCCCTGATTTTTCACAAGTCCCCAAACTAAGCATAAAATCGAAATCATTGTTAAATATGATTTTAGATGCTAACACTACCCATGAAAGTTACTTGTGTAATTACCTTTTGCTCGCATTTTCCTATTTTCCTCTATTTATTTTATTTTTGTGAGAAATGAATTTCTTCATGTTTCTCGTTTCGATAATTTTTATTATGATAAAGATATGAAGCTAAATCGATAATTAGTTATCCATCTTCTCTCGAAAACCGTTGCACACAAGAATGAGGTCCACATCAAGGTCCTAATTTAACACGATTTAGGAAGATATCCTTTTTATGGTGACCGAAACAACTCATCTACAAGTCCAGAGACAGAAGCTTTATTTAGATATTTCCCGGATTCAAAGTTTGGCTTAACACTATTTCAGCACATTTGCATTTTTGCAATTTAGGCCCTTGGTCTTTTCAACCACTAACTCAACGGGATTACCGTTTTATCAGAAGTATTATTATGACTTTGGATTTTCCTCCACCTTTTTGAAGTCCATGACAACGGGGTTACCGTCGGACATAGAAAACTTTTATGGCTTTGGATTTTTCACTTTAATACATTTGGGCTTTATTTCAAGTTAATTTTTATGCCAAACTCCGAATCCTACGGTTTTTATACCGCAACACTGACAGTACCTCGATGTGTACCCAACTCTCATGGGCAAGGATTCTCTAAAGAAGAAAAAGAACTAACTATCGCCAAAAACTTAACATCTCTAATTATTTATTCACATATATGGGGTGAGACAATTTTGTGGGAACAAAAAGCCACAAGTACCTTCGATGGGCTCTAAAGAGAACCATCTACTCCACCCTTAGCATCTAAACTCATAAGTAACTCTATCATTCCTCGATCTCTGCAAATTTAAAATCTCAAATAATGAGATCCGCGGATGCTTAGCCGATAATTAAATTATCTATGGTTAAGGGAACAAGCTGGGGCTCAACACGCCCGGTCAAGTCAGAATTCTATTCCTACTCCCACCAACGGAAAGTCAACAAGGTGTCAAAACATATATTAACTTAGCAAATGCTTCGTCAAATAATCTTAAGTCTCGCATTTTTAAAGTCACTTATTAGAAACTAGCAAATTCTTGTTTAAGCTTCGCATATTTAAAATCACTTAGGGAAGCTTGCAAATTCTTGGCCTTGTGAGCTAGAATCGCATTTTATAGCCTCTTGTCTAAGCAATTAGCAAAGACTTTCTCAAGAAAACACATATTTAAAGTAACTTCTAAGAAACTCGCAAAGACTTTTCAATCATAAAACTAGCAAAAGCTTACAATTTTTTTTAAAAATTTTTCACATTTTTGCACAATTTTTTTCATTTTCTAAGGAAAAACGGGGTTGCGAGAGTACACGGCAAAAAATAAGAAAGTGCGGTCAAATCAAATCGAAGATTACCCACCCCAGACTAAAACGAAACATTGTCCTCAATGTTTAAAGGCAAGGGTATCAACGAAAATCTAAAAGCCATTTATAAAGTATGCTCAAAGATAAACATTAGTCGATAAAATTAAGGATATCGGATTTCCATTAGCATCGATCATGAAACTCGAGTGGAGAAAAGACAAACTTCGAGCACGAGAGTCTTCATATCGATAAAATCCTGGACAAAAACATCACAAACAACCAAACACGAGAAATCGAAGAGGCTAACCCCTTCTCGTCACTTATTAGAGAAAATAGAAAGAAGATAGAGATAAGCATGGGGTGCCTCCCACGAAGCGCTACTATTTTTCTTCTAAGAGTAGCTAGCCTAACTCGTCCCCGAATTCATTTGTCCTTGGGAAAGAAAATGGTAGAGATACCAGGGTCAAAGACGGTATCCTCATTCCCGAAGGAATGAGACTGGGTCGGATGGGTGGAGAAGAAAGTGTCAGGCATAAGCACATAAGGGATAACATGAAATAATGATCCATCATCCGGTGGTTTTGCGGGTGGACGAAAGGATGACGGATCAGAATGAGAAAACTCCAAAGAAGTCGGGAGCTTATGGTAAGGCAATAGATGTGTAGGCTCAAAAATGAAGGCATCCCTCGGAGGATCCTTATCTCGGAAATTGTTTTTAACAAAGGTTTCATCAATGCATATCCCGGGTTTAAAGATCTTATCTTCACATGTAGGCTCAACGGGATAAATGGGAGTCGTCTCAACAGAGGAATGAGAATCATCATCAAGTAACAACATATCCCCCTCGGGATCATGCACAAAATCCTCAATACCCGGTGGTATCAAGTCATCAATAGCATCCTCAATGATCGGGTCACTTGCCGGATTATCGGAAATCTCATTCAAAACTATGCTCATATCAACATCGAAGTAGAATCGCTCAAGAATCGGAGGATAAACATCGGAAATAGTGGGATTGCCACTAATCTCTTCATCAAATCGGAAAGTTTCAAGCTCGGGAGAGAAATCGCTATCTTTAACAGAGATAGGAGGCGAACTTGAATTATTGTTAAGGGCTTCAATCTTGGAAATGAGAAGATGAACATTCAATAATGTTTCACGTAGTGTTTCATCCTTGATCTGAATATCATCGGGCTCAATCTCTTCATTTTCTGGCTCAAAATCATTTACTTCTTCTATGTGGACGGGCTCAGAAGGTAAATCATCGACGAAATCGATGTCTCCATAAGAATCGTTATCAGAATCGGAGAACATATCAACATGATCATTCGAATTATCAAGAGAAGGCTCATCACAAATATCATCAACAACCTCAGACTCTCTTGGGATTGGGATAAGGACCTCAACATTGGACAATTCCATTTCTGGAATAGTACGAAGATGCTCATCCCCCATTATGAGAGAGTCAACGGGTTCAATGATTTTTGTAGAAATAGAATCATCGACCTCTTCCAAAACGACGTCACTTCTCTCAACCGGCGTGAGTGAAGGGGAAGAGTCGGAAATGAAAGGCTCAGAGACGGGAGTGGGATTGCCACTCGAACTTTCATCGTCGTCACTATCATCATAATCGTCAATGTAAGTCGTGTGCCATCGGGCACGCCTTTCAAGTACTAGTTCTTCAATTCGTATTTCTTCAATACACTTTTCAATCTGAGATGATCGTTCTTCTTCTTCTTCAAGTAATTATAACATAGATCTTTCCTTGCGAGACGCTCGATCTTCGGCAAGTAATTCACCATAAGTTTTCTGATGACGATCTTTTTCGATACCATGTTTATCCATAAATTCTTCGAGTATATTAATACATCTTTGGAGATTATCTTGAGGAATTTGCGGATGTTGTGGTTGAATCTCTTGGTATTGTGGAGGTGGGTCATAAGAATAGTCATAATTGTAGCAAGGAACTTGCTCGTAATCAAGCGGGTTCGGTGTTTGACAATCGAAATTAAGGTGCGGGCCTCCACAATACTCACAACAGAACAATTGTTGTGACGGATAAGGATAAGGTTCCGGAGGTGGGACAAGTGGTGTGCTCTGAGAGCTAGCAATTTCCACCACTTCCGTTGTGGTCTCTAGTTCTCGTTCTTGATAAACATGAGATTGAGAAAGGAAGTTTCTAATCATACTTTCAATTTCGTTTTGATTTTGAGTAATATGGCATCAAAGTTGATGAAAACGTCCTCGACACCCCCAGTGGATTCTTCAAACATGGAATCATTATGCACAATTTGAACGGGTTCTTCATAACTAGAATGTATCTCGGGCATACACCATAAACAACGAAAATCATTCGACGAGTCTACCATATCTCCACACCCATAACAATAACGTGAATCGGACGAAGATACCTCGGGCTGTGGAGGGTAGTCGGGAAAATTTTGAGGATTATTGAAAGAATTGGGGCACATATGATTATAACACTGATAATCATATCCCAAACATGAATTACAACACTGATAGAAACAGTCGAAGGAGTCCATAAGAATCAAACATAAAAGAGGGATAAGAAAAAAGAATTATCCAATCAGAGGGTAAAGAAGTATATTTTTGGGTTTTTAGAAAACATATTTTGAAAAGAAAAATCTTTTTGGGTTCTTATAAAAGTAATATGTACAAAAACAAAACGGTAACTTCAAGAGGAAGGATCTTCAAATACACGCGAATCGAGACGGAATACGAAAACACACTTCATACCCTCCCCGGCAGCGGCGCCATTTTGATAAGTCGTTTTCGTAATGTAGATTTTTTCCAAAGAAATACAAAGGTATGTATTTCCCGGCTCGTTTTCCCAACGAGAGATGAATGGAGTTTAACAACTCACGTCGCGTGATTCGGGATTCGAATGGGTAAAAAGGAATTTGGATGATTTCTAAACTATGGTGCAAGTAATAATAAGGGAAAGCAATTAAAACTACTGGATCTACTATGCAAACAAGGAAATTATAACTAAATACGCAAATTTAAACTAAAAACGTAAATAACGTAATAAATAAAACGTAATTAAAATGCAATCTACTCTATTTAAACACCTAAAAGTGATCTAATAATTTTCTACAGCTAAGGAGAGGATTTAAAAGTTATTTGAAGTTTAAAACTATTTTTTTTTGGTTTTTCTACATTTTATTTGAATTAAAAACTAATTATGAAATTTTAAAATGGATTTAAAATGCTAAAAATTATGAAAACTAATGAGAAAATTACAAAACTATTTTTCAAAAATCTAATTTAACTAAAAAGATTTTTCAAAATTGGAATTACATTTTTCGGACTTTTTCTTTAATTATTATGAATTTAAAATTATTTAAAACTAATTAAATTGCTAGAAAATACTATTTAATCTAATAAAAATCTGAAAAAATACGTTTTATGACTTTTTGAATAATCTAAACCTAATAAAATTATTTTTTCATTTTTTGGAATTTTTATGATTTATTTGAATTAAAAGCTAATTTAAAAGGCTAGAAACTGAATTTAAATGCATAAAAATAGCAAATGACCAGAGAAAAATATAAAAAATTCCAGAAAAGTCTTAAATGTAACTGAGAAGCTATGAAAAATATGAAAAGCAACTTATGAGTGCAGGATCTATGATTTGGGCATGAACTTATAAGGAAAAGCTAAATTGAAATAAGCTATAAGCACCTAAAAGCAACCCTAAGCTACCAAAGGCTCCAATAAGCTAAGCTAACCTAAAATAGACCTAATGCAACTAATATGGATCAAATAAGCTCAAGATTTAAGCAAATAAGCACACAAACAGCTTTTAGTTCTACTGAACAGCCTACTTTAAGCCTAAAATAAGCTAGCTTATAAAAATCAAAAAAATAAAATAAAATTACCTAGTAAACAACCACCAACCAAAGTGCTAGAGTCCAAATTTTCAGCTAATAAGGACTTACTATGAAGAAATTAAAAATCAAAAGTAAAAGGCCATAAGGACAATAAAAAACTGAATCAGTAGATCAGATGGGGGAAATGAGCAACTTGCAGACCTGATAAGCTAAGGAACTAAGCAACTAGAAGGCATTTGAAAGTGAAACAAATTAAGCTTAGACTAAGGGCAGTTTAAGGAATTAAAATCTAAGCAATAACATCAAGAAATGAAACAGGAAATCTATTGTGAAGAGGCCTTATTGAAACAATTTAGTGCAGCAGAACAGTGGGAACAAGCATGTTGCAGTCCTAAATTAAGCTCTAAAATAAGCTCCTATGGGGCAACTAAAAGCAGAAACAAATTACCTATATACCCTACTTCAAGTGAATAAAAAATCTAACCCATTAATACTACAAAGTAGACAAAAAGTATTGAATCTACTTACTTGGGATTAAGAAATCTGTCATCAGACAGCATAAGGCAGAAAATGGCTTTTTAAGATCTCATGTAAGCAATCAAAAGTACACTAATGGGCATAGAAACTGAAAACATGCAAAATAGGGTGTAATGAGAACCATGGAAACAAGTTTATACAAACTGAGAATCAATTTGAGACATGGAAAATGATTTATGCAAAAGACTTTTTGTGACATCAATCAGAAAGAAGACAGTTTTGAAAACAGATTTGAAATCACATACATGACTTGAACAACTTGAAACCTTGATTTAGAAAGTTTTAAAACTAGTTCAAAAGCTAATTGACTCAAAATAAACCTATTAAAATGACTTGAATCCTAAAAATGGTATTAAACCAAACACTCCTTAAAACATATAAAATGCAGATAAACCTTTGAGCTATATGGAATATGACTAAAACTGAATCACAATAAACAAAATAACACTAACCTCAACTTTTTAACACATTGAAGCTAAAAATTAACCAAAAATCGATTTGACTTTGAAAACTTGACTCAGGTTGACTTTCGTTGACTGTATGTAAAATTTTAAGATTAGAACAATTAGAAACAACAATAAGCTCACATAAGCTTATCCAAGCTTATATGAGCTTAAAGAAACAGTGGATAACAACTTAAAACAGATTGTAAATGAGTAAAACTGATAACAATGAATTGACAAGTAAAAGTGAAATTTGCATTAATTGAAATGAGGTTACCAAAATTAGACAGGAATTACAAAATTACTAGTGAACTAATGACAGAAATAAAAGCTGGTCAAAATTTCTCTAAAACTTAAGAAATTGGACAATTCATTATGTGGTGCAAGAGGGCTTTTATAAGCTGATGAGGGAGCCTTGGGAAGCTTCTGGGTACTCTTTTCTTCACCCTTGATCTCATCATCTTGTCATTGCATCCATTCTGAACCCTTTGATCAAAATAGTGATGTGTTCCAACCAATAATAATGCTCCAATATGCCATGCTGTCATTCTAAAGCACATGGATCGCCAACGTGGAATCATAGATGCTTAGTACTATGTGATTTGAGGGGCAAGGTGGGTATTTTGGTTGGAGAATCATAAATGTGAATTTGGTAATGTTGGGGTGTAATTGGTAATTTAAGGTAAGTTGAAGGGTTTTTGTGAAAATATGGGAAGATGAAGGTGATGATGTAAAAACTACCCGAACATGATCAGAAATCCATAATTTGACTTTTCAAGCATCCAAATCCCATAAAATAGCATCCCGGCATCTGCTTTTGCACTCTTTTTTCTCTCATGCTCGGTTTTCTTCGGTTTTGGCTTTCTTTTGTCTGTTTTGTCATATCCGTACCTGCACATGCATAAACTCAAGAAACACGCAAATATTAGACATAAATGGCTCTTTCTTGGTTATTTTGGGTTTATTTTGGTAAAGAAATGGTATGTGTTTTAGCACATACCAGCACCCTTCACTAATGCCTCTAGCCTTGACTTCTAACACCCTTCACTAGTGCTTTCAATACAGACGATCGACACCCTTCACTAATATCTTCGTCTTAACACTTGAGACATCTTTCACTAATGTCTTCAACACTACACTTCTTATGAGAAAAAAGAAAACTATCAACAAGAGAACCTCAGTAGTCTTGATGATAACGAAGAATGGCAACTCATGGACTTGAGCTTGCTTGACTTCCAAAGGTGGTGATCTCGCCTTTAAGAGGAACCTAGAGAATCATACAAAAACAAAACTACATACATAGATCATTTGGATCTGGGTTAGAGAGTTTTTAACTCAAAGAGAAAATATGTGAGAAAAGGGGTAAGAAACAATGAAGAAATGGCTTACTATTTATAGAGAGAAAACAACTACTGTTCCACGGATCCCACGGATCCCTCACTTGAGGGACCCGTCCAGTGTAATACTGGGGATCCGTGGGACGCTCCCCTTTGCCCATGGGTTTTGGGTCATAGGTCATGGGTTATGGATCATGGGTATCCAAGTAGATACAATGTATCTATAAGATGCAATGCATCTAGTCCATGGTTCATGGGTTAAAACTATGGGCCATGGATTAAAACCATGTATGATTTAAGCATGATGTCATGCAATGGGTTATGGGTCAAGCTCCATGGGTATGGGTCATGGACTTTGGGTTGTACCCAACTATATTCAATGTATTTGGTCAATGGGTCAAATGCTTAAGTTTCTACCCATTTATATTACCCATTATAATACATACTAGTTATATATATATTTTTCCAATATGTAAACACTAGTTGTTGTACATATGTATTACTACGTCATAAAATCACTTATACTTGTTTTAGTGTTTTATGTGAAAACGTAGGTATGTTAGAAAACTATTGGCTCAACCATTTACGTATTTTATTTGTTTCGTTAAAATGATTTTACGTTTGTTATCGACAAAACATTAGAAGATCTAAAAATATAAATAAACATTTTTACAGCTTATTTGTATTAACAATCTCCCCCTTTTTGTTGATGACAAAACATAAAATTATTTTAAGGAAAAAATGAAATTCTTAAAAGTTTGAATTTGTAGTTTTTACTTTCTTCTCCCCCTTTTTGTCGAAACAAAAAGAGCTTCAAAAATAAACTAACACATTGTTTTAAGAAAAACATGTGAAAAGAAAGAATAGAGAGCAAGTGACGGGAAGAGTTCTCGTCTTAACTCCCCCTTGACGAGTCAATCCCTTTGTTAGGGCGTCAAGTAAATAAAAACCACTAAGCTAATGCATTGCAACTATGTTTGAAAATGGTTTCGTCTTAGTGACGATAATGCTACCCCTAGATAATTGCAACTTTGCAAGGGGACGTCATGAAATGTAATCCTAATATTGCAAATGATCTTGCAATGTAATGCTTTGACACAAAGCTCCCCTAGCTTTAGAGTGTCAAAGTCTTCATGTGTAAATTGAAAATATACAAAACAAAGGTTAGAAGACAAGTATATAATGCATAATTTCTTGCAAATACGACTCAAGTTAGTAGAAAACTAGTCTTCTGTTGCACGGATCCCACGGTTCCCTCCTTGGAGGGATCCGTCTAGGAAAAACGTAAGGATCCGTCTATCTGTAACTAAGATACAGAAAGTGTGATGTACCAAAAAAAATGTTGGCATCAAAATGAGATATGTATTATACCAATTAATCATATACTCAGAAATATGGCAAATATCATGTAATTTCATTTAATAAAACTAGAGATATGATATATATGACTCTAAAAACTAAGAAAATGAACGATACATGACTTAGAGTTACTAGATTATCTAAGTTATGCTTGATACTAGGACACCACTAAAATCCTCTAGCTCAAGTTTGTTTAGGTTTAATGTCGTCGAAACGTTCGAGGAGGTGATAAAACATGAAACGTTGATCTTCCCGTACTTCATGTATCAAACTTTCAACATGTTGACAATGATAACAATCTTTGTCATGGCTAGGTAGTGGTGATGGAAGAAATGAAATTGGTTGATGTAAAGGATCAAGTGAAGCGGGTTGAGGAGCCTCAAACGATGGAGGATTAGTGGAGGCGCATTTGAAGATGGCTCGACCAAGAATGATGGTGGTGGTAGAGAGGTGTCAACTTCCATGTGGTCGGGTGGTTGACTGATAACATCAAATAGTCCTGAATATTAAGTGTGAATTTCCCCCGATAATGCTCATTATTTATATCATTTATACGGATTTACGCTTGTTTTCCATTGTTTTCCACTTTCAGGTAAATTACGAGCATTGGAGCTAAAGAGACACGGAAATGGAAACATTACTATAGATTTATCACAGTATGCTTATTTGGAAGAAGTTACGGCATAACTCGTCTCTCACATTACGCCGTAACTATTGCGTGACCCAGAAGTCCAACTTATCAAGAGGTTACGGCGTAACTCTTCCCAAAGGTTACGACGTAACTTCATTAGGTCAAAAGAGGTTCCACGCCACTGATACTTACGCCGTAACTACTGCATCACTTACGACGTAACCGAGTTTATTGAAGACTACGGCGTAACCCCTTATAAGGTTACGCCATAACAAGCAGATCTAGTGCATTTACGAGGAAATAGAAGGTTACGGCGTAACTCCTATATTGGTTACGCCGTAACCCAGACCTGGCCTATAAATACCCCACGATTTCTGCATTTTATATCATCTCTTCTCCTCCCTCTCCAAGGGGGCGATTGGGGAAAATCATCCCATTCTACACACAATACTCTGAGGACGTGGGAAAAATCTCAAGGAAGGTCTAGGGAAGCATACGGAGCTGTTTCCAAGGGAGAAGTCACACCATTACGATAAGCTTTAGCGTTTATTATTTCTTTTACTTTCAATTCATGTATTTCGTACCTTTGAATATTGAATTGACGTGCATGATTAATATGAGCGGCTAAGCACCCTTTGGTGCTAGCCTAGTTATGATTCCTTAATTGTTTTGTTTGCGTTTACCTTTACTTCCGTACAATTATTTCTAAGTGTATGCATGCATAGTTCTTTGGTAGTCACCCCTAGTTCGGTAGTTTTGAATGGCGGTAGAGGCCAATTGCCTAGGAGATATGACCAACTGACCCTAGGTGAGCGGACTGAGACGGGAAGGGTAAGATATGACCAACTGACGACCCTTTCTACTTGTGCGATTTGACCAACTGATCACCTATTGTTTGGATGAACTTAAGAATTGGGGGGTGTAGTGTCTAAGTTCCTAACGGCCGGGCACTCACTATTTAGAATCTAGCATGTAGCGGTACTTAATGACTCGACTTAGGGGACCAGGAACAATAGGACTTATGACGGTGCTCCTGATTTCTCCTGTGGTGGCATCTTTGCTGATAGGTTAGGGCGAATTGACCAAATGCTGTCCTCTCGAATTTGACCCCACCTGAAGTAATTGGAAGTAGGTAGACGTAGACATAACTAGTTAGGAGGATTAACTAGGTTAGCACCACTATTCCTCTATTGATTACCTTTCTACCATTTAATTGCTTTTATATTCTGCATTAGTAGTTTAATTAATTAAAACCCTATCAAACCATTTATATTCTGTGACAATTAGACTTAGTAATTATCCGACACACATAGCTCTTGGGACGACCTCGGCTTTACCATTTACTACACTACATACGACCGGGTACACTGCCTGTTAGTGCATTAGGGTAGACCATAGGTATAGCGAGACACTATAAATATTAAGACCTGGTCAGTAGAACCTGCATCATTGACTTTGATAATTTCTCATAATCCAAATGGGATTATTTGATGGTGACGGCGAAAAGGAAGCCGGAACTAGTGTTGACTCAACACCTTGATTTTGTTCCATTATTCCTCCTAATGAGGAGAATGTTGCTGGTGGTGGAGGATGAGATGGCCTAGGAGGAAAATTCTCTAGATTGTAGAGGTGTGGTGATGAGAGTGGAGTGGTGAATGATAAGGCTCTAGGCACCAATGGTGATGGTTTAGTGGAAATGGGATTGTTTGGTTTAGGGGGTATGGTGGTGTTTGGCATAGGTAGTTTTGTGGGAACTATCCTTTTTGGGATTGGTTTCATTGGTTGAGTTGGTGGTGGAGAAATCTTAGCATTTGTGGATTTGATCGGAGATGATTCGGTTGAAGAAATTTCGTGTACAACACGAGAAATTTTCTTGGGTGGTCCTTTGGTGGATGAGTTACCACTTGGAACTTTCCTCATGATGAGATGATTCAAAGAGGTTTGTAAAGATTTCTAAGTGCTGAAAATGAAGATGAAGATGATGACTTTAGGAGTCCTAACAATGTGGTTTATAAAGCAAGGGATTTGGCAAGTGCATTCAAGACTTAAGCCACTAGGATTCCTTGGAATGTGATGATTAGCATGCACAAGAGTCAACTTCAGAGTTGTACTCATCTAGGAACTTAATTAAGATGAGATGGAGTGTTCAAGTTAGCAAGATGAGCTTGAAATGATTGTTTTAGCTAGAGTTGACATGAGTCTATCATACAGATCCCACGGTTCCCTCTAATGAGGGATCTGTCTAGGCTAATCCTAGGGATCCGTCTCTCAGCAGCTAAGAAAAGATAACAATGATGTTTGTAAGGTCTAATGCCTATACCTTCTTGAGTGTTTCAGTCCATCTAAGTGTCTTAAATGAAAGGGTACTTAAATGCTTAACGGCAATGAGTGGTGTAGCTAATGATTGCCTTTTATGGAAGAAATTGGAACTTTTATGAGTACCAATGAATGAACAAGGATGAAACTAAAGACTTGAGAGTGTCAAATGGAGCTAAATGATCCTAGAGATCAGATAGTAACTTAAGGTAACCTTTTGGAGGATATCCTAAAAGCTTAAGATGGAAAGGCTAGAATTTGATCCATTTTTACCTATTTGAGGTAAGGATGACTACATTCAATTTGCTAAAATTGAAAGATTTCTAAAGCTAGATGTATTAACATGTGAGGGATCATGTATGAGTATACGAGCGGAAGAGTAATGAGTTTTGGTGAGACGTTAGATCTACAAGCTCTCAGAGTGTGATCTAAGTGAGTTAAGCGTGAGTATGAAACATTTACTCAACTTGATAAGGACTCAATTTGTCCTAAGGCACTATGTCTAGCTTAGTGTGAAGTGATCTAAAGACATGTTTTGAAATACAATGATTGCAATTGCATTTCTGTTTGCCGGATCCCACGGTTCCCTAAGAGTAGGGATCCGTCTACCACAGACTTTGGGATCCGTCTCTCTGCTAAGCAGAACCTTTACAAAAGGTATGCAAGGGTTGCACAATGCATCATATTTCAAAGTTAGTGTTTTTTTAAGAAGTTCTAACACTAATGTAGTAGATATATCAAATGTAAGATGTTTTATTTCATGAAGGAAATTTGCATTACAATGATAAAGCATGGATACTAAGGATTGACTCTATTTTGAAAGAAAGCTAAGTTCCTTGAGCGTTTTCACTAGATGGATCATCAAATGGTTGATGAGTGTTCGCCGATTCGGGAATGAAGAAAGTTTTTATGAGAGATGTGTTTAGAGGTTCCATCATCTTGTTCACAAGTACGTACAACGGACTTTAAAATTGAGGGTGGAAGTACATGATGTGATGATAAAGGCGTGTCAAGAACATTCAATAAGGGATTAGTTTGTTCTTGGAGCCTTGAAGATTTACAATTCGCCTTGAGAAGAAGTAGGCGAGATTGTATGGTTGTTGTGTTAGCAAACAATACATTATGTGAGCACAACAAGCGGGAAGGATTTCTCGATTTCCCCTAAGACTCCAAACATTTTCACGTAGAATGAGTGCAAGAGCCTTGTACTCTTCTCGGATATCCCGTGTATAGATAATGTTTGGATCGGAGTAATGAGGTTTGCATATTATGCAAGTCAAGTCTTCCGGGGAAGGTATGTGTGAACAATATGGACTATTTTCTTCACGATAATTGAAGAGAGAATCAAGAGACCAATCTTCAGTGAAGGCACATTGTCCATGATTTGGAATTTAGAGGATGTGAGCAAATTGCCCAAGGGTTAGAACAAACTTTTGATTTTTGATCCAAAACCAAAGAGATAGAGAGCGATCCTCGTTACGAACGAGTTCAACTTGACGGAAGAATTCCAATACAAACCTCGAACATATTTTCTCGTTAATTTCGAGAAGACATTCTAGTCCTATGGTTCAGAAGGAGGTATTGATACCTTCTTCGTATTGTAGAGGAGTGTCGACAATACGTCCTTCATGGAAGTGACGGGTTTCGAGATTATTGAACCCACGGACATGATTGCCAGGTGTGTTGGGCTCAAGAGAAATGTTAGGAGTGTAGACGCTAGTGAGTTAAAAATCGAACTCATACTCATGCGACATAGCGAAACCTATAGAGAAGAAGAGTTAATAGGATGTGACGTATTACGGGCAAAACAATGATTACCTAACGTTTTTACAAGATGTTTATTAACAATGATAACTTACTTAATGTTTGACATTCTAGTGGAACATTTCTTTTAGGAATAAAACGGTTTTTATTTTGCATGAAAAACTGTTATCTAGAAGGACGGTTCTCACGGTTCCCTCCCATAAGGGATCCGACTAGTATATCTACAAGGATCCGTGGATCTGTAGTAACAGAAAAGATTTTTTGATAAAAACAAAGGTTTTTACATCATTTAGTTTTATACCAAGATATATATATTAGCCTACATTTTCTTTAGCATGCATTAATGGTTTCTAATGAAAGAAAATACGAAAGGTATAAATCAAAAGAAATGACAAACACATTATGAAAATGAACTAGATAAACTAGAATATTAGTAATATTTCATTTCAATGCTAAGAATGATACAAAGGATTGGGTATATAACACCAATGTAGATTAACAACACAAAGTATATGTCTCCATATGAGAACTTCATCATAGGGAACACGAGAGCGATGAGTGTTAAGGCGATGAGTACGAGGGCGATATAAACCATGTTGATGACGAACCTTCTTGGTTTTGGTTTGAGATGAGATGAGATGAAGAGGAAGATGAAGTTTTGAATGAGAGGTAATTTTTGAAAGTGGAAGATTTGAAAAAAGTGAGGATTTGGTGGAGTGTACGTCAGAGGGGTTTTTATGGGGAAGGAGGAATTTTTGAGATTTGTGTTTTGTTTTATTATTAGAAAGATATGATTTTTGGATTAAATGAAATAAAATACAAGTTTTATAAACCTCGACTTTAGACAAAAAAGTAACACGTATGCGAGAAAGGCTTCCTAATGAAGCTACATGTAATATATGAATATGCGCAAAAGATAATCATATAAATACCTATGTAAGCATACTTATTTATCAAGCTAATGTTATTTAGAGATAAGTGGAAAGTCATACCTCTAATGCACTTAGGAATGTCTTTATAAATGACACAAAAAATGTCAGTAGACAATTCCGGCTCCTTTGTGTTTACGATACCTTCTTAGGGAAGGTATTCTTGTTACCAAGCAATTCCTATGGCTTGGTAGGTATGAGCTTTAACTAAGCAACATGACAAAGAAAATTAGTGCAATTAAATAAATAATAAGTAAAAACAAATGTTGTCATCTAATCAACATCCAAACAAAGAGTTTTAAAAACATGGTATTTATTTTTATAAAAGACCTTCTTTGTAGTTTTCAATTAACCACGGATCGTATCAAGTTTTTAAAGTACAATATACTTTAAGGAACTTGGTAACGAAGCTTTGATGCCAATTGTGGAAAACTAGAAGGGGGGGAGGTTGAATAGTTTTACTGATTAAAACTTTGTTTTAAACTATTTAGATCGACTTATGTCAATCTATTTGGATGTGTGTTGGATGTTGATAAACAAACATATAGAAATGTAAATGTGTAATGAAAAGATAAAGAGAAAGAAGTACAAAACCACATGATGCAGGTTTTACTGACCAGGTCTTAATATTTATAGTGTCTCGCTATACCTATGGTCTACCCTAATGCACTAACGGGCAGTGTACCCGGTCGTGTGTAGTGTAGTAAATGGTAAAGCCGAGGTCGTCCCAAGAGCTATGTGTGTCGGATAATTACTAAGTCTAATTGTCACAGAATATTAATGGTTTGATAGGGTTTTAATTAATTAAACTACTAATGCAGAATATAAAAGCAAATAAATGGTAGAAGGGAAATCAATAGAGGAATAGTGGTGCTAACCTAGTTAATCCTCCTAACTAGTTATGTCTACGTCTACCTACTTCCAATTACTTCTGGTGGGGTCAAATTCGAGAGGACAGCATTTGGTCAATTCGCCCTAACCTATCAGCAAAGATGCCACCACAGGAGAAATCAGGCGCACCGTCATAAGTCCTGTTGTTCCTGGTCCCCTAAGCCGAGTCATTAAGTAACGCTACATGCTAGATTCTAAATAGTGAGTGCCCGGCCGTTAGGAACTTAGACACTACACCCCCAATTCTTAAGTTCATCCAAACGATAGGTGATCAGTTGGTCAAATCGCACAAGTAGAAAGGGTCGTCAGTTGGTCATATCTTACCCTTCCCGTCTCAGTCCGCTCACCTAGGGTCAATTGGTCATATCTCCTAGGCAATTGGCCTCTATCGCCATTCAAAACTACCGAACCAGGGGTGACTACCAAAGAACTATGCATGCATACACTTAGAAATAATTGTACGGAAGTAAAGGTAAACGCAAACAAAAAAATTAAGGAATCATAACTAGGCTAGCACCAAAGGGTGCTTAGCCGCTCATATTAATCATGCACATCAATTCAATATTCAAAGGTACGAAATACACGAATTGAAAGTAAAAGAAATAATAAACTCTAAAGCTTATCGTAATGGTGTGACTTCTCCTTTGGAAACAGCTCCGTATGCTTCCCTAGACCTCCCTTGAGCTTTTTCCCACGTTCTCAGAGTGTTGTGTGTGGAATGGGATGATTTGAAATGCTGAAATTCGTAGGGTATTTATAGGCCAGGTCTGGGTTACGGCGTAACCCATAGAGGAGTTATGCCGTAACCTTCTATTTCTCCGTAAATACACTAGATCTGCTAGTTACGGCGTAACCTAAGAAGTGGTTATGCCGTACTCTTCAATAAACTCGATTACGTCGTAAGTGATGCAGTAGTTACGGCGTAAGTATCAGCGGCGTGGAACCTCTTTTGACCAAATGGAGTTACGTCGTAACCTTTGGGAAGAGTTACGCCGTAACCTCTTGATAAGTTGGACTTCTGGGTCACGCAATAGTTACGGCGTAATGTGAGAGATGAGTTACGCCGTAACTTCTTCAAAATAAGCATATTGTGATAAATCTTTAGTAATGTTTCCATTTCCGCGTCTCTTTAGCTCCAATGCTCGTAATTTACCTGAAAGTGTAAAACAATGGAAAACAAGCGTAAATCCATATAAATGATATAAATAACGAGCATTAACGGGGAAAATTGACACTTAATAATCAAGACTATTTGATGTTATCACCACAACGCGAGTGTTTATAGTGGTTCGGCTACAAGGAAACCTTCCTTGCCCTACTCCACTCCCCGAGTCACCTACTCGAGAGTTCGTAATCACTACAAAACACCAGCTCCTTATGGTGGAGAAACCTTCAAAACGTTGCCTACTCTTTATCAGGTACAAGGCTAGATACTGGGTTCTTCCACGAGGTAGTACCGAACCTATCACAACGTCGCCTACCCTTTATCCGGTACTAGGCTAGATACCGAGTTCCATTACAATGGAGGAACTACTACCCAACACTACACCAACACCTAACCCCAAAAAAGATCTACTCCTTATAATAACATCATCAAGGATAACAGTATCCTTTGACCCAATACTAATCTATCATGTACTTCGAATCACACCATATCGAATGTACACCTTAGAAACCTTTCACTAATGCCTTTGAATCAATCTTCAAGACACTCTTCACTAATGTCTTGTGACTTTATTTCTAGGCACCCTTCACTAATGCCTCTAGCCTTGACTTCTAAGCACCCTTCACTAGTGCTTTCAATACGGACGATCGACACCCTTCACTAATATCTCCGTCTTGAGACTTAAGACTTCTTCAACTAATGTCTTCTACACTACACTTCTTATGAGAAAAAAGAAAACTATCAACAAGAGAACCTCAGTAGTCTTGATGATAACGAAGCATGGCAACTCATGGACTTGAGCTTGCTTGACTTCCAAAGGTGGTGATCTCGCCTTTAAGAGGAACCTAGAGAATCACACAAAAACAAAACTACATACACAAATCACTTGGATCTGGGGTTAGAGAGTTTTTATCTCAAAGAGAAAATATGTGAGAAAAGGGGTAAGAAACAATGAAGAAATGGCTATAGAGAGAAAATAACTACTGTTCCACAGATCACACGGATCCCTCACTTGAGGGATCCGTTCAGTGTAGTACTTGGGATCCGTGGGACGCTCCCCTTTGCCCATGGGTTTTGGGTCATGGGTCATGGGTTATGGATCATGGGTATCCAAGTAGACACAATGTATCTATAAGATGCAATGCATCTAGTCCATGGTTCATGGATTAAAACTGTGCGCCATGGATTAAAACCATGTATGACTTAAGCAGGATGTCATGCAATGGGTTATGGGTCAAGCTCCATGGGTATGGGTCATGGACTTTGGGTTGTACCCAACTATATTCAATGTATTTGGTCAATAGGTCAAATACTTAAGTTTCTACCCATTATAATACATACTAGTTATGTATATATTTGCCCAATATGTAAACACTAGTTGTTGTACATATGTATTACTACGTCATAAAGTCACTTATACTTGTTTTAGTGTTTTATGTGAAAACGCAGGTGTGTTAGAAAACTATTGGCTCAACAATTTACGTATTTTATTTGTTTCGTTAAAATGATTTTACGTTTGTTATCGACCAAACATTAGAAGATCGAAAAATATAAATAAACGTTTTTACGGTTTATTTGTATTAACAAATTAGTTAAATTAGATAAGTAGTAAAAGTAGTGAAATCGGTTGAAGTACCACCCCCCAATCTTATACCCCGAGATTTTTACCCTTGCTTTCTTAAAAAACATAAAAAAGACTAAAAAGAATCTTCCTCAAACCCCACCTTCTCGTCATATATCTATTTCTAGCATTCCTATTCCCCTAGAGAATGAAATCAATCCCCTGGGCTTATCACATACTACACTACAACGATTAGGTTCACTGCCTAGAGGGTTGAAAATCTTGCTCGTAGAAAAGGAGTTTTTCTCGACCCCGAACCCTTCGTATCAAAGTTTACTTGTGAAAAACTTCGATTAATCCTCTGTGAAATCAAACCACAAAAATATGAATTCTACTTAATAAGACTACAATAAACACACTACAACAATTGAAAATAAGTAATGAAAGTAAAGAGTGAGAGATGGAAAGATCAAACTGAGACAAAGAGATTTATAGTGGTTCGGTCACGAAGCTCTTCTTCGCCCTACTCCACTCCCCGGGTACCCAACTCGAGAGTTCTAAGAACTATGTCAACAAACTCCCTTGAGGCGGAGAAAACCGTACAACGTCGCTTATCACAATTTCTGACACTAAGCTAAATGTCGAGTACTAAACTAGCTAGTACCAATCTCACTCACGATCTACCCGATCCTTGCTAATCACACAACCTACTAGATTACCACGATCTAGACTTGATCCACTTGATCAACACACTAACTCACAAACTACAAGATATCTCCAGGATCTCAACAAGATCACAATGATCCACACAAGTTATCTAAACAAGAATCAAGACTACTTGATGTATATCAAGATACAACAAGTATGTAACAAGTGTTACAAGTGCATACTACTATGACTACAACATGTAACATATTGGTTTTCATAAACACACTATAAATCACAAATATAGAGTTGAATTATACAAGAGTTTAGAGAGAGAAAGTAGAAGATGAGAGCCTTTCTAGAGAGAGAAAGTAAACAAAAGAAAGAAAGGTTAGATTAAGTGAAAGGTCCAACCCTCTACCTTAGGAGGTAGAGGGTATTTATAGTTACATACTACACGTCCTCCTTCGGACTGTAGATCAGGCATACAGTGGGTAAAGACCCGTCCTTCCTCAACGGTGTTACTTAAACTAATAACTAACTAATAACTACTAAATAACGTAAAGTCTTCGAGCTAAGATATGCTAAACAATAACTGGGGTGACCGACATTTCCTTATGGAATTTCCAATTCCTAACAATCTCCCCCTAAGGGAGGTCACCCCATGATTTACATTTTGAATCATAGCATTCTATCATTGTCTTTATGCTCGAGCTCGTAGACTTCAATTCTTCAATGTCCGCATTCTTTGTGCTTTAGCAGTGATTCTTCAAAGTCCAACTGCTTTGTACTTTTAGTGGAGGTCTTTGAACTGATCCACATCTTTGATGATCTTCGAGCTTCATTGAGATCATCAGTCACAGTAAATCTCTGGATCACCCTTTATTGTGTTGTATCGCCATCATGTGAAGTTGTGACTTTTGGACCGACATGCTCACATTTTGGATCATGATATCTTCTCATCAGAGTTGCGGAAGCTTTTGTTGATTCATAATATTTCCAGCAGCAGAAGCATGGATTAAAAATATCAGAGTCAGTTGATGAAGATATGCACTTATCATGATTTCTTTAGATTGTGAAAGCGATGTGTGAGCATGCGGCTATGGATTGACTCCTCAATTCTGATCAGCTGCAACCGCCGGGTGTACCTGCATACAACAGTTAGCAATAAAGCGCACGAAAGTGTCTTTGATCACTTTCGTTGAATTGAGGTGCACGGCCCACGGTTCCCCGTTGAACAGTACAAGTACTGCCTGTGATCAGGTATAATTCTGAAGAATCTCCTTGACAGGGTTTCGCAGCTGAGCTAGCCGTTCTCAAACCGGAACGTCTCAAAGAAGACAACACGGAGTGAGTGAACCAGTAAATTGAGATTTACTGATTGATTAAAAAATGATTTGAAAACAATCGCGTATTTCTTGAAGAAAGAGTTTTACAATACGAGGAAGGTTTTATGAGAAAGATCAATTTGCAATCAAAAATACTTTTTGTATTTTGAAAAGAATACACATTCGATGTGCTAGAGAAAATAAGAGTTTTGCACATCGAACGCTTTTTCCAAATGTATTTTTTCAATCAGAGATACTTTAAGTGTTTGAAAACATGAATAAACATTAGATGTGCTGGAGAAAAGAAGATTTGCACATCAAACGGTTTTTCCAAAAGTATTCGTCAATTCATTTCCTGGACCAAGGTTGATTCAAGAGTGAATCGCCCAATCGTTTTAATCCAGTTGTCACAAGTTTGATCTTTAGAAAAGATCTCACATGTCACCCACCAAGAGCTTGTTTGATGTTGGCTCTAGAAGGATTTCCATCTTCATCGTGAGTACTTTTACATATCACTCGGATGTTCTGGCAATACCACAAGGATAATGCGTAGGACTCTCAATATATACTTACTTTCCACATTGTGTGAAATAGCAAGTCTGATAAGGATTTAAAAGGTACCTTTTTGAGGGGTCATTTAAGCCGTTAATTGATCACTTTTGTATCCGTTACTACTTAATTACATTCTTTTTCACTTTTTAGCTCTCTTGAAAGAAAATTGCTGGAATGACACTTATTCGGACGAAAAGGCGCGAATATACGAAGAAAATAGCCAAAGTCAAGAATCGAGACACTCAAGCTGCTGAATTGAAAGGGGACGGCGTCAGGTTCTATTTGTTACGCCGTCGGAACAAGTTTTGTGACGACTCAGTAGCCAAATTGCTTATTTACAAGTGACGGCATCAGGTGTTAAAAGAGTAGGGCGTCGCAGCTCAGACGGCCTAGATTTGATCCAGACGACGTCAGAGACTGAAGGAGACGGCGTCACAGTCATAAGGTGACGCAGTCACAATTCTAACGTGGCTAAGACGAAACCCTAATGACGGCGACCCGACAGAATCACAATTAAAGAGTGAAGCCGTCGCAGTTTGTAACACTATATATAGAATCCGAATTTTTCAGTTTTCAGTGTGTAGTTTTGTGGAGTAAAAACCTAATCCGAACCAAGGCTGTCTTGTACAGTATTTTAGGGTTCCATACCCTATCTTACATCAAGATAAGTGTTTTACTTCATTAATTCAATTATGTCTTCAATTGATTGTGTGTATGCTTGCATGTTCTCCATGTCCGGCTAATTTATTTGTGTGTTTGCTTAGTCAATATGAAACCTAGTTATTGAATATTGATTGGTTGTCTCTTATCTTAATTGTGATTGACCTAGTATTGCGATAGGTCATTCGTTGGGCAAATAATGCTTGATTAATCTTTGTTGAACCTTAGTTTATAATCACCTAGAGTTATTGTAGGCTAAACATCAAAAGAATACCTTAGTGTTAAGTTTATAAATCCTAGAGATTTTGTAGTCATTAATCTTTGGTAGCTTCAAAGAGTTAGGGATAAACGCATACCCTACGACCTTAGAAACACAACGCGTTAAGAATAAGGACGTGACAATTCAACCATCAATAGGAGATAACTATGGAGTAATAAAACCTAAGTAAATACATTTTAATCATCATACGAGCACACAACAATAGACATAGACTACCCCTAGCTTAGTTAATTAGAATAGATAATAGTAGAGTAATCGGTAGAAATACCAACCCTCAAATCCAAACCCCGAGATTCGTACCTTTCCATTTCCTAAAAAACATAAAAAGATAAAAAAAAAATAACCTTCCTCAACCCCAACCTTAGCGTAGTAACTTCTCACTAGCATTCCTATTCCCCTAGAGAACGATATCAATACCCGTGGCTTACCCTAATACTACACTACAACGATTAGGTTCACTGCCTAGGGTGTTCAAAAACTTGCTCGACGAAAAGGAAGTTCCTTTGACCCCGAACGCGCTGTGTAAGCGTATCAAGTTTTTGGCGACGCTGCCGGAGAATAGAATAGCTAGTTAGGAGTCTACCTCGTTTAAGTTTCCTTGCTTGATTCCTATCAAATAAACTTTTTCCCATTTTTAGCTTCCTCGTAGTCTATCCCCCTTCTTCGTGACCTTTGTTAGTAGCCCTATCACTTTTCATCATGGAAGGTGATAACCAACCACCACTCATCAACCCACCACCAAATGACCCACCAAGAGGCCGTACTCTTGGTGAATACTCGAGACAAAGCCACCTAGGCTATAGGAACACCATTGAGCTTCCCGACCAAGCCCAAACTATGGCCCTGCGATCCGACACCATCCGGTTGGTGCAAAACGGATGTGCATTCTATGGACTTCGTTCCGAAGATCCTAATCAGCATCTTAAGGATTTCCTTAAAATTGTCGATTCCATCGACCTCGATGCTACTACTCGGGAGACTACGCGTCTGCGTCTCTTCCAATTCTCTCTACGGGACCAAGCTAGTAATTGGCTTGAGCGACTTCCCGCCGGCTCCATCTCAAGTTGGGATGATCTCACTTCTCATTTCCTTGCCCAATTTTTCCAACCGAGGAGAACTACTAAGCTTAGGAATGAAATCTTGATGTTCCAACAACGTCAAGGTGAATCTCTCTACGAAGCATGGACTCGATTCAAGGACTTACACCATAGAGTCCCTCATCACGGCATTGATCTTTGGCTTCAAGTCCAACTCTTCTATGATCATGTCAACTTCCCCACTAAGCGATCCATTGACCAAGTGGCCGGTGGAATACTTAGTGATCTCACTGCGGAAGAATCATGGGGTATAATAGAGGACCTTGCTCTCTATGACAACGAAAGTTGGAATGACCCCCGTGAGTTGCCCAAAACCGTAAAGGCAATATCCTTGCCTCCCATTGACTTACAATCTTCCGACCGTAGGATGATTGAGCTTGAAGATCAAGTTAAATTCACAATGAGCTCCTACGAAAATCCTAAGTCTTCACAACAAGTGAACAAAATCACTCTACCTTGTGAATTGTGTAGTGGTTCCCACGACACTCGAGATTGCACAAGACTCCCCGAACAAGCTTTTGCAGACTACGCCTCCACGCGTACCGACAGAGCGGGAGAGAAGTGGTACACTTTCAAGCCCGAACAAAACAACTTAGGAAACTCTTACAACCCCTCATGGAGGAATCACCCTAACCTTAAGTGGAACCAAAATTCAAGCACACCCCAAAGCTCATCTAGTCCACCTAATAGGTTCAACCCTCCAAACACCGGGAACCCCACTAGTCTTGAGGCAATTGCATCTAGATTCATGTCATCTCAAGAAACTCGATTGACTAAGCTTGAAACCGATTTTAAGCGACGACAAGGCGAGATGACAAACAAGCTTGATGCCCTCTTAAAAGCCTTTAATGACCGGAAAATTGGAGCACTCCCAAGTGATACTATAAAGAACCCAAAAGTGAGTTCGATTTCATTGACTTCATGTTCTTGTTCACCATGGAAGAGTGCGCATCCATGCCCCTCACACCCAACGGTCTACTCGGTAAACGCTATCAACAAGGGTTCCAAGCAATCCAAAATGAGGTACCAAGGCCCTGCACCATTGGTAAAACCTACTCTTGAGAAACCCGTCAACCAAGAACCCAAACCTAATCTAGAGGAGGAGTACAAGGAACTCCATCAAGAAAAACCAGTTCTTGAAGTCTTAGCTCGTGCACCCTATTATAATGCTTTAAAAGAAAAATATGAGCTAGAACTTAGACTTGGAAAACATGGGTCCGCTTTTGTACAAAATAATTTACCTAAGAAGTTAGACGATCCCGGGCTATTCACTCTTCCGTGTAGGCTTGGAACTTCCAAACCTCTCGATGCTCTAGCCGACTTAGGGTCATCCATCAATCTTGTTCCGTTGTCCTTCCATAGAAGCCTTAACTTAGGTAAGATAGAACCAACGGAAACCATCTTAGGTCTAGCGGACGGTAGTATTGCATATCTGGTAGGGATAATAAAAGACATGGTAGTACACGTAGGAGAATTGACTCTTTTGGCGGATTTCCATGTGCTAGACATGAGTAAGGACCCGACATGCCCATTGCTTGTAGGAAGAGGATTCTTGGCTACCGGTAGTGCCATCATTGATTGTAAGATGTCCAAAATAGTGGTAGGAGAAGGGAGAGCTAGGTCAATTTACGATGTCAAAAAGCATACTTACTATAAAGAAGAGGAAATCCCACACGAGATTAGGTTGGATAGAGCACAATCTAGATATGGACCTTGGATTAATAAGAACTTCATAGGTCCCCAACGACCTTTTTATCTAGATGAAGCCTTTGCTAGTAAAGCAACTTTCCATGAAAAAGAATTGGCTAGGGACATGGAAGTGAACCCGTTCGAGGACGCCTTAGTATTTAAGAAGATGACCGAGTTCCTAGGAAGCTTGCCCATCAACCTTGTCATGAATAAGTGGAAAGTTGAGAGCGATAAGCCCAAGCATAAGTGGGATTGGGATAGACCGCCTAGTGATGGTAATGGAGAGTGGCACATTAGGATAACGATCTATGACCCCGATGGAGAGAAATTTGAAAAGGCATATCGAACCAAACGTACTACTAGGAACTTAAATGATAAGTTTGATCCTTATGACATTCTTGAGGATAAGCTTACTTATATCGGTACGTAGGGGCACGACTTCGAGTCTAGCTACAAGACTCATAAATAAAGAAAAGCGCTTCGTGGGAGGCAACCCATGCTTAATTGTTTGCTTGTTTGTGTGTCGTGTATCTTTTATTGATTGTTTATTCTCATGTTTAAATTTGTAAAAATGCTTTATTTTGTCTTTAACCTCGTCTTAATTACATATAAAGGTATTTTACATAAGGGATAAGTGTAGGGAGGATTACACACGTTTTCAAAAGAAACGTGAACATGAGAATTTCAATTAATTAAAAGATATACATGTGTTTTTGTTCGAGTCAAATGCTTGTATCGAGTCATAATGGATGTTTTGCAGGAAATTTTTCCAGATTTTAAAGATAAAAATGTTCTAGAATTTTTTCCAGAAAATCGCATACCAGTTTCTGTCAGGATAACCTGACGGCGTCAGGATCGCAATCTGACGGCGTCAGGAGGAGCAGAAACAGCTTATCACTTTTTTTCGTTTTCTGAGCTACTTATAAATTTTTGGAATTTTCCAGGTCTTAAATTTCCAGAAAATATGTAAACATCCATTCCACAAGCATTATATCCTAGTTTAGTAGAGTCATATATATATATATATATATATATATATTATTACCGCCGATTTTACGCGAATGTTTCGTTTGTTTTCTTCAAGTGTGCAGGTTTAATTTATCAAGAAGAAGATACATAAGATGAGAAGGAGCTTTTCACGCTAACATTCTTCTTGAAGAAAGATGTAACAACCACTTCACACGGATCC
The DNA here is from genome assembly GCA_910596185.1 of Chrysanthemum makinoi. Taxonomy (NCBI): domain Eukaryota; kingdom Viridiplantae; phylum Streptophyta; class Magnoliopsida; order Asterales; family Asteraceae; genus Chrysanthemum; species Chrysanthemum makinoi. The sequence goes on from OU343218.1 coordinate 140,846,988, forward strand.
TACCGAGCTAATCAGGGGAGTACTAGTTTCTTTCGTTTTTAATTACCTTCCATTATCATTACTTTGATACTTTCGGGGAACATTGGGGACAATGTTCAGTTTAAGTGTAGGGAGGGAAAATAAAACGGGAACTTTAAAACTATGCTTATCCTTGAATATTTGCTTTGTCCAATTTCATTTGTGTAATAAACCATGAGAAATATCGGTTAGGATAATTTTGGCACCAAATTTAAAATTTTTCATGACATATAGGAGTGGGCCATTAGTCTTAATAAAGCGTCTCATGGATAGGAAGTTATATGACTAGCACAAAAACCCTTTACCACTTAAATTCCACCCAAAATGTGAGGATCGCCCTTAGATTTGTAGGAATTAAAGCATTCATCTTTAATGCTTCGAGTTTGAACCGGTAGTATAATAGATTCTAGAACTTGTTTTGTGATGCATTCCGAGATCGCTAGTAAGACTACACTTGTGTAGTTAGGAATAACTAAATGATAAGAGGCATTAGGATAACCCTTGTTTGATACCCGTAATATAATTACTTCTTCCACATTGGTTGAGTAATTCCCCCACACCTTTGCGTTGTACTCATCTTTAGTACACGATACCCCTAGTTAACCCCTCAGAGCCTATCCTTTTTGTGGTTCTCGTGATGTTCCGATTTTCCGGAATATCAATGAAGAGCATTGTTTACAATCCACCCCCAAATGTACACCCAAATCGCCTTAGCCTACCTTGTATGCACTCACTTTTAGTGCATTATTGTTATCACACTAAACCCTTAGTTCAATTATCTAGTTGCTTGCATAAGTTGCTAAGTCGAGTCATATCCTTTGTACACAGTTTTGGGAGGATTAGGACTCATGGGAAAAGTTAAATTTTATGAAATGACGGGAAGGGAACGTTAATTCAAATTCCATTTATTTGCATAGTAATGTACTCCAAGTGTTTTGATCTTTTCAATTCGGGTCAAATTAGTGTTAGAGTAATAAAAACTCAAGTGTAGGGATGTGCCTATAAATCCCTATTATTTTGATGTTATCCAGTAGAACAAAAAGTGGATTTGGCCACACCGAATATGTGTGACGATATACATATAGTCACACATGATTTTTCGGCCGTGTGTGACTAAAGGTGCCGTGACCATAGGTACTCTATGGTCACGTGTTTGACTTTTTTTTAGTCTCTATTGCAAAAGAGTAACCAAAACCGTAACATGTGTGACTAATTAGGTACAAATTTTGCTGGATTAATCCGTATTAGTGACCATAAACACTGTATAGTCACACAAAGCATGTTTCTTTTGGGTATTTAGTCACATACAATTAAGCATAAAGTGGCCAAAAGTGTTAATAAGTGTGACCATATGTTGTTTAAGGTGAAGAAATATGTCTTTTGTGTGACTATTGATCATCCAATGGCCACTTGAATTTTATGTTTGTGTCGCCTTTTGTAACATTTAGTCACACAAAGCATGTTTGTTTTGTGTATTTAGTCACATACAATTAATCATAAAGTGGCCAAACGTGTTAATAAGTGTGACCATATGGTGTTTAAAGTGAAGAAACGTGTATTTTGTGTGACTATTGATCATCCAATGGCCACATGAATTTTATGTTTGTGTGGCCTTTTCTAACATTTAGTCACACAAATCATGTTTGTTTTGGGTATTTAGTCACATACAATTAACCATAAAGTGGCTAAAAGTGTTAATAAGTGTGACCATATGGTGTTTAAAGTGAAGAAATGTGTGTTTTGTGTGACTATTGATCATCCAATGGCCACTTGAATTTTATGTTTGTGTGGCCTTTTCTAACATTTAGTCACACAAAGCACGTTTCTTTTGGGTATTTAGTCACATACAATTAATCATAAAGTGGCCAAAAGTGTTAATAAGTGTGACCATATGGTGTTTTAAGTGAAGAAATGTGTGTTTTGTGTGACTATTGCTCATCTAATGGCCACATTAATTTTATGTTTGTGTGGCCTTTTCTAACATTTGGTCATACAAAGCATGTTTGTTTTGGGTATTTAGTCACATGCAATTAACCATAAAGTGGCTAAAAGTGTTAATAAGTGTGACCATATGGTGTTTAAAGTAAAGAAATGTGTGTTTTGTGTGACTATTGATCATCCAATGGCCACTTAAATTTTATGTTTGTGTGGCCTTTTCTAACATTTAGCCACACATCGAATTAAGCAAACTGTGACCAAAAAGTGTTAATAATTGTGACTATATGAATCTTTTAGTCACATATAAGAAATCAATATATATCAAAACAAATTCAAATATATATATATATATATATATATATATATATATATATATATATATATATATATATATATATATATATGTATATATATATATATTCAAAAATATGCAAATACAATAAAATTGGAATGTATATAAAATTGTAATGTCGTACATAATAAAATTCTCAATAATTTAACGACTTCTGACTCTTGATCTTCTTAGCTTCCTTTTTCATGGTATCACTAGAGACGTAGCGCTTCGTTTGTATTTTAGGTGCAGTTCTGTTCTCACCAATCAGTTTTATGGTACTTGGTGGTGTTACCTGTAGGAAACAAAAGCCGGGGTATCAAACACTTAATTAAATATGAAGAATGATATATGTAGGTTTATAAAACACATGCATGTATGTACCTTTTCATCGAAAACCACTTGATCCTTTGGCCATGCATAAAAACCACCTACTGCATCCTTAACTGTTTTGAGACCGTTACTTCCTACATCCGGTATGCACGCTACATCCACTAAAGCTTTTTCAATAGACACTCTGTAGCAATCCTTTGGGAGTGGTTTGTTATGAAGCATTTGTTTTCCATCATTTTTGTACACGTTACCCTCCGCAATAATAGTTGATTTCTTTAAGTGCCACAGCCTGCACTTAATTACCTAAAAAGATAATTTGTTGTATGTGTATATGTATCAGTAATTAATTAAACTAAAGAACATATGAAAATGTTTAAATACATACTTGTGGTAGTACTGTTAATGGAGACTCCTGTTCTTGTGATCCGGAAAGTTGACGTGAAGAATCCTTTCGTTTTGATCTAGTCGATTTCTTAGATGCGACAGATTTAACAGTTTTCTATATATATAATACACGGTAAATAATAAATGTATGTAGAATTCAAAAATCCCAGGGAGGTGATTTATTACTTACACTTATTTCCATTTCCTTTTCCAAAGTTGCAAGTCCATTAGACTTCTCAATGCTCGCAATTTTATCACGTCCATCAACACATGTTCCGGCATCCTCATCAGCACTGCTATTTATAAGATTAATGTTCACCGGAGACACCTGAAATATAAATTGTTTAAGAAGACTGCAGCAGTATTTAAAAGGGTAAAAAAAAGATGCAATTTTACTTTCTTATGTCTTACTTCCTTTTGTGTCAATGGAGTTGCAGTTGACTGCAACTGCCCCCTTTGTGCAGCCAATTGTTTCATCAAATCCTGTATTACCGCCTCTTTTTCTTGACCTTGGCGCCTCTCATTATCAAGTTCACTTTGAAGTGACACCACTCTTTCATCAGATGCTTGTCTGATTCGAGGCAGATCAAAATACCTCTTGTAGGTTACTCCACCTCCCACTCCTCTCGCATATCATCCCTTTTCCTTACCTAATACAAATGTCATGGCATCAGTGCCATGATCAAGCTTCAAGGTTCCTTGTTTGATCTTCTCCTCCGTCTCTTTCTGCACAATATGGGAAATAGGTTATTTAATTCTACCAGTATTAAATTTTAAATAACAGTATTAACTTATAAATAACAATATTAACTTATAACTAACAGTTTTAACTAATACACACTCAGTTTTAACTAATACACTATCAGTATTAACTTATAACTAACAATAAACATAATCATAAAATGAGTCAAACTTACAATTTTTTGTCCAACTGTTCTGATATCATCATCGTGAAATTCTCCGTCTTTATTCACCCTTCCTTTCAACCACAGCGTACCACGCGGTGGTTCTTCATCTGGTTCAATTTCTTTATTCTCGATCTTATAAACATCAAATACATACACTTGTAAGATAAACCAATATAAACGAAAGTATGATGCTATTAAATGCAAATTTTTAATTATTAATGTTACCGTTTTATCCATCACACGGGCGTATCCACCTCGTCCCATTCTATGCTCATAAACAGACTTGGAACGCGCCACTTTAGATGCAGCTGATTTCACCTTGCAACACAAAATAAAAAAGGTGTTTAGATGTAGTAATGCTGATAGTATACAACTAATATATATGGAAACATCAAATGTGACAGATATTTGAACTTGAATAAAAATGAATAATTAACACCTTGTATTCCTCGGTGGCCGTGTAGTTTACAAAATTTACCCAATCTTCAGCTTTTATAATTGCACTATACTTCGCCGGGACTTCATTAAGTTTTGAAAGGGTATTTTGGTTGGGCAATATGTAGTTTTCGGTCAATTTCCTTCTGAAATTCCTTAGAAGTTGACCAAGACGATTCATTATCAACTTTCGGACTGTCAAGTCAACATCAAAATATCGCTGCAAAGATTAACACAATGTTGTTAATTAGTTGCACACAATGTAAATTCAGAGATAAACTTATTAACACCTTGTACCTACGACAGCCAAGCCACTACTAGTTAAAAAAAAGTATATGTGTACCGTGATTTCGTCCCACATTTTATCTCTTGCTTCTGAATCAACCTTCCTCCAGGATAGAATCCTGACACCTATATGCTCACGAACCAAATCACCCAAAAAACTCGAAAACAATGCCCTGTTTTTTCCTGATATCCTATTCAGTGCATCGAAGGTTACGTTGACCTTTATTCCGTCGGTTTTTGCATAATCCCTGCGAAACTTAGCTAACCTAGTTATGCCCCTCTTAACAACATTCGCATTTGAATGGTTTTTTTCAGCATCCTCACCCTCATCTGAATACGCCTCTGATTCATATCCAAATGAGTTATCATTTTCACGATCAGAATAAACCAAATCATCCTGACAATTGGTTTGAGTTTCCATGATTCGTCAGAAGTAATATGTTAAAGAAAATTAGTAAACTTAATTGGTAAATAATGGTGTAAAAATTGAAGTTCTGGTTGTTTTGCTTGAATCCTGATTTATTGGAGTAAAATTAGGTCTCATTATGGGGCAGTTTTTCAATTAAGGAAACCATAATTTCCTAAGTACTTTTAAAAATTTTGGCTGAAATTTGGCTCCAAATTTGATAATTTTAAAAAGTGGCTCCAAATTGATAATATAGAATTTAAATATTTCATTTTTGGCTGCATTTTGAAACCAACACACCCATGACAGAAATGGTTCTTACCCACAGTCCCAAACACCCATATAACTTCAAACCAGCTGTATCAAAGACACATATAACTGCAGCTACACTAAAATCTCACCACATGGCGCATACAAATGTAGAAACAAAATCAAAAAATGGTATTAAAGCAACTAATTAAGCAACTATAACTAATAAGCAGTCCCAGATAAACAAGTAAGCACAAAAATAATCAAATCCAACCAAGGACTGCTGACACAACAAACAGCCCTGAGACCTTACTTTAAGCCTATAAATAAGCTATTTATAAGCACTTAAATAAGCTCTAACATCCTGCAACAGTTAAAAAAATCAAGAAATCATGTAAATGCAATTAACTTAAAGCAAAAAAAACAACAAAAACACCATAAAAATTGACAACAACCTAAAAAATGAACAACCTAAGCAAAGCACTTATGAACCGCATATCCATGGCTCAACATTGATAACGACACATGGGATGCACCACTGTGATTGGATCAACCTCAAACCTACAATAATACATTCTACCCGATATGAACTTAAACACCACAACCAATTCCTAAATGCAAAACAACATTAAAAAAGATGAAACAAACTAGCGAGCGCATCCCATTCCATTCCATTGGATAAACCATCAAAAGATCCATACATGTTTCATTGTTAATATATCTACAAACCATAATATTAAACCAAGACATTAGACATTATAAACAGATGACACTAGAGCAAAAGAAACCATCCCTTTACATAGCGAGCAACCCTTCAACCATTCATCGACTTAATTTGTTCTTCCTTGGTCTCGATATCCTCCTCAGCTTGAGTAATGAGATCATTCAACCACTACAGCTTAGTCCTGGCAGCCTCCAGTTCATGCCTAAGATCCATCAATGTGTCAAAATATTCATCCCCATCTCCAATAGCTACGATCTCAGCAATTAAAGCATTAAACTGTGCAATCTCATTCTTTACTGTGGTGGCCTCTTCGCGCATCCGGTTTATAAAGCCACGGAGACTGGAAATTTGCTGAGCCTTGAAGAAACTCATGTAACCATCAACAGATGTCTCCCCGCTAAACTCAATTAGGTCATCAATAACACGCTTAGCCAAATGGTTTTGTGGTGATGGTGCTGCCATTGATAATGAAATTGGGTAAAATATGATATTATTGAAAGATTGATAAGAAAGGTTGAAGAAGAGTTGTGGGGATAGTGTGATAGAGAATATACTTGTAACTCCTTATGAATTCAAACTATAAAGACCTAAACTTTAAAACCGCAAAACAAGTCCTCCTTTTAAACTATCACTATAAATTAGGGGTGTTTATCCGTTTGGTTATCGGGTTGTTTGGTTTCGTTAAATCGGTAATTTGTTTATTCGGTTCAACATGAAAACCGAACCGAACCGAACTAGAATTAAACCGAAGCGAGCCGAAAACCGAATATGAATTAACTTCGCTTCTTGGGTTGACCCGAAAAGTCTTAAAAACGGATAAAACGGAAAAAAACAGACTAACGCAGACGAAAACGTGTAAGAACGTAAGAAAATGTATGGACCTTAAGAAAATGTACATTAATATGTAAAACATATGAAACCGTATGAAAACTTACCAAGACGTCTAAAATAGATGAAAACGGGTAGAAACGGACGAAAACGGTCAAAAACTTATACAAACGGACTAAAACATGAAAAACCCAGCGACAAAGTGTAAACACGGACGAAAACATGTAAACAAAAACAAAAACGTATAAAAACTTATTAAAAAGGACAAAGTCATACGCAAACGGTGGAAAACGTATGAAAACAGACGCAAACGTGTAAAAACATATGAAAATGTGTAAAAGTGTAAAAACGTACAAAAACGGACGAAAACATATGAAAAGAGACGAAAACGTGTAAAAACGTACAATCGGAAGAAAACATGTACAAAACTAAGAAAACGTATGAACACGGACGAAAACGTATAGGACAGACTAAAACGCACGAAAACGCACAAGGGTTGTGTTACCGTGCCCAACGTATCTAACGCAACCCTAAACACATTTTCACACAGTGTTTTGAGTAAGACACGTGAGTTAATGATTTTATGTCATCCTGAAATGTCAAAATTAACGTGCCCACCTTTAATAACTTTAATACAGTTCATATAACCTTCACACTATAATATGAGTCAAAAGTATTGGGTTATAGTTTCTTAGAGTGTCATGTTACGACATGATTCAATCAATAGTATATATAAAATGTAAGCATATGAAAAACCCGACCAAATGGTCAATTTACTGGCTACCCGAGAATGAAAATCCCAATTTGGTAAAAGAAAGTAAAAACACAATATTTTCTAGAAATATGAGATATTCCCAGGTCGTTTTAAGTCCCAACGGAGTTTGAATGGAAATTCGCGTTCGGTTCGTGATCGGGTGATAAAGAATAATGAAAGATATTTGGATTTTGTGAATAAATTTATGAAACATAAACTAAAAACAAAAAAAGACCAAGGTTAGATCAAGTGGTTAACACTCTTGCCTCTGGAGAAAGAGGTCAAGGGTTCGATCCTTACCCCTTGCAAGGCCGTAGGTCCTTTTCTACCTTTGGTAGAACCGGAAGCAGCCTCTCAAGGGTTCGATCCTCACCCCTTGCAAGGCCGGAGGTCCTTTTCAACCTTTGGTAGAACCGGAAGCAGCCTCTCTACCTTAGGTAGGGGTAAGGCTGTCTACGTCTCAACCTCCCACATACACCGTGGAAGACGGTATTGGGACCCATAACCCGTGGAAGACGGTACTGGGAGTTACTTTACTTTTTTTTTGTTAACTAAAAACAACAAAATAAGCAAATAAATCAACTAACAAAAGTCGAAATAACCTAAAATGCACTTAATCCTAAAAATACCAAATATTGTAAATTTAAGCATAAAATTTAAAAAATATTTTTTAAAAGTCCTAAATACTTAAACATATATATATATATATATATATATATATATATATATATATATATATATATATATATATATATATATATATATATATATATATATATATATATATATATATATATATATAGACAAGCGTTCAAATGAGAAGTCTATTTTTTGTGAGAACGCGAGAAGAGATCTGGACCGTAGGATCAAGTAAATCTGATTTTGGGCGGAATGGCATTATTGTAAATATTGAACAAAATTTTTAGGGGTCTAAGTGAATTATCTTCATTTGCTCACACCCCCTAAAGTTTATCCCGGTTTTCTCACACTCCTTCTATCACACTTAAACACACACAGAAAACACACACAAACTCAACTAGCAAACCAGATCTTGTTATTAACTCCATATATGTCATCTTCTTCATCTCCATCGTCTCCGTCTCCGCATCTCCATCATCTCCGTCACCGCATCTCCGTCACCGCCCTCATCTCCGTCATCTCGTTCTTTTTATATCCGGCGTTGATTCCGGTATTGGCTCTCTAATTTATATTTTTCTGTTTAAATCTGATTTAGTTTTTAACTGTTTAACAACTTTTTCTCCGGCGTTGACTCCGACGTACAGAAATAAGCGGAGATCAAGAGTGAGATTAGATGGCACGAAGAGCGGATGAAGAGTATGATTACTTATTCAAAGTAGTATTAATTGGAGACTCGGGTGTTGGTAAATCTAATCTCCTTTCTAGATTCACCCGAAATGAATTCTGTCACGAATCTAAATCCACCATCGGCGTCGAATTTGCTACTCGCACCCTTCAAGTATTCACTCGCAATTCAATCCCAATTATATTAAATATTGTTTAGATGTACTGTTTTTATTAACAATCATTCTTGTCTTTATTTGATGCACTTTAATGTGTTATTAGATCCATAATTGTGTCATTGTTTTTATCGATCTGTCTTAGGATATAACAATTCATAGATTTGGCTTTGGTGATCTGATAGTGTGTAATTATGAGAGTTGTGTGAGTAGTGATTGGTTATGTCATTTTAACTTGTTGACGAAATGGCACATGTGAAAATATATCTCACGTAGCTTTTTAGGATACGTGAAAAACTTGGTCACGTGTGAAAATATATCTGAGGTAGCTTTTTAGGATACGTGAAAAACTTGGTCACATGTGAAAATATATGTCACGTAAATTGGCACATGTGAAAATATATCTCACGTAGCTTTTTAGGATACGTGAAAAACTTGGTCACATGTGAAAACATATGTCACGTAAATTGGCACATGTGAAAATATATCTCATGTAGCTTTTTAGCATACGTGAAAAACTTGGTCACGTGTGAAAATATATCTGAGGTAGCTTTTTAGGACACGTGAAAAACTTGGTCACATGTGAAAATATATGTCACGTAAATTGGTACATGTGAAAATATATGTCACGTAACTTGGCACATGTGAAAATCTATGTCTTATAACTTGGCTCATGAATCCTGGGTAAATGAATCCTCAACGCAGTGTTGTAAAAATCGTCTAGGCGGGTGTTTGCAGATGTGATTTAGAGTTAATCGGCCAATATAATCGCAAACTGTCAAATAGGACCTAGTCGGTGAAAATCGGACCTAGGAAGTCAAAGTTTATAATAGATAATTTCAATCCAACTAGGCCCCGTCTAGTCCCCGCCTAGGCCGATTACTTGCTAGAAGGTGGCTGATCACCCGCCTAGGCCCCGATTACTAACATGATTAGTTTAGTTTGAGAAACGTGCAATACCATCACATAAGACAAAAATGAATGGCATCAGTATGCAGTCTATTCGTTCTCCAACAATGGAAAATAGTAAATATTTGGGTTAGACGTTAGAAATCAGTGACTTACCAGAAAAAAAGTTCTCCTGTACATTCTTCCTAGGGTTGGGAGCATAATGGAATTTATAACTACGATCTTTTGGGAAGAATAGTGTTAGGACTTAGGATTATTGGCATAAAGAAATCATGTTGGATATCTGGTTGGTTTAAGTCATTCATGCTGGATATCTGGTTTATGTCATTCCAAGTATTAGACATCTCAGAAAGATTTCTAATTAACTCGTGTTGACATTGATCAAAATTGACAATAGGCTGGATGAAATCAAGGTCAATTGAGGAAATGAATCTCTATGATGGCCAAGGTTGATTAAGTTTTTTGTATGTTTTGGTGTTCTTTTCCGAATGTAAAGAGCAGTTTGAATTACATGTGAGTACAAATTTGGCTAGCTGAACAATTTGAATTGGATTGTGCCTGTAATGGTTTTTGTTAGAGATAGTTTTATTCTAGCCACTTGTAAGAGTCTCAGCTGATAGAAAAGTAGAATAAGTAGTCAATGCCCATATGTATTCGCATGATGAGTTTTTGTGTCTGTTTTTACTATGATGAGTAACATGAAAGAGATGGAATAGGTGGTGGCTCTTGACTGTTGCAGAGCAAAGATGTAAGGTGAGTGGCTTGTACTTAAACAAGGGTGGGTTGATGTTGAAATTAAGGGACATTTTTATATTTGTGTTGGCGAATAATGTAGACAAAAGGAAGTCTTAATAATCCAAGTTGTGGGTTACCGTGATGGTTTTGGGCAGAGTTCAATGGCAACAGGTTTTAGCCTTTTAAGGTCGACTGTAACTGGCTCCAATATAAGAAAATAAACACCTTAGAAGTCAAAGTTCGTTTTTAGGACGCTGCATGTTCTCTTTCTGTGCTTCCTGCTTCTTGGTACTCTTGTTACGAAGCAAGGGTTGGGATTGTAAACCGATGTCAGTATCTTAGTGGAGAGACTTAAGGCGAGTTCTGTAGATTTAGGAATTAGGGTATTCATTAAAATATCTTGCTGAGTTGTACGCTTTTACTCTTCAATTTTATTTTGTACATATAATGTTTGGTCTCAGTGTGCAGTAACATTAAATGTGTTAACATTGTAACTCTTATGATACTCACGTGATGATTAAACAGATAACATTGAAGCGCACATGGTCAAGAATGCCACTATGGCTTAAGACAAAGTTGATGTATTCGTTGATATTCCAATCTATATTTTTACCAAGCCCCTTGCGTCTTAAAGAAATGGTAGGTGCCTCATCATCTTATCAGCGCCGTCTTTTCCCCCTGTTAATTTTAAAGAAACTAAACACAATTGAAAAACTTGGTGATTTCATTCAGAGTATTCTAAGCATATATTTTTGTTGTTATCAGCTAAATGAATTGAACGATGTGGACATGTTGACTCTTGTTATTCAAGAGATGAGCAAGGAGTTCCCTACTATGTTGGAAACCCTTGTACATGAAAGGGACCAGTGAGTATTTTCTTTTCCATGCACATCATATTTTGACTTGATGTTAAGCTGCTATCATTACTTTTACAGGTGTAACCTTTTCACCCATTTATGGGTGAATTCGGGTTAACATTTTCTTTACTGGATCAAAATGCCAAATTCGTAAATATAAAGTAAAACTGTCTTAAATGGAAACGTGCTGAAAAGGTACCAAGTCACGATTAAAATGCATACAGTTCAAATTGCAATGACAGAAATTTTCGTGAACGTATTTAACGTATTAATTAGTCATATAATGTAAAATGAAAATTGAAAAACAATATACATTTTACGGCCTGTCTAGCAATCACATCTTTTCTAGTATGATGTTATCTTATGCCTTCTGTTCTCCTATTCTAATATTACTTAGGTCTCATCGTCTAACATTTACAGTAACTAGGATAAAAATGCTTTTATGCTCGACCTGATAACTCATCGGTGATTACAACCACTTATATAATATAGCAGCAAAACATATCCATGTTCCACTCATTGCCACTTGTATATCACAATATTGGCTCGGTTATGTACCAACCAGCACAAAAAATAATCTTTTACCCAATCACCCTATCTTTCCGCCTATGAGGTTTATGCTTTAGAGGTAGTATGTAATTGGACATTGGTTAGCAGGCTATTATCTAGAGGCCACTTTTCTGCCTATATATAGTATTAGATTTACTTGTCTAGTTTTCATGTGAGTTGGTTTTATTCCTCAGCATCTAGAAACAAAATATTTCAGGTTAATCATTATTAATGATTCTCTAGGATATTTTATAGTTACTTTTCTGGAATATGATATATCTGTTAGTGGGAAGTTGGGAGAAAAGATGAAATTGAAATATCCCAAATGGTTAATCAAAATTTAGTTTGGAAGTCATTTTAGCAAGTCATTGACTACAATGTCATGCTTTATGTGCTTTTCCTCCTGGGATCACCCCTTTGTTTTGTATTAGTTGTGTTGATGATGGTATTTTGATCAATTTTATTTACCTGGGTTTTGCATTTAGGTACATGTCATCCAGCTTGCTGAAAGTAGCCCAGGAGAATAGTTCTGTGGTCGTAGTTGTCGGAAAAGGGCACCTTCAAGGAATCCAAAAATATTGGAAGCAGCCTGTTGAGGTCAGTGATATTTTCCCTTGGAACACCATGAAAGCCTTGCCCTCTTATCTACCACGTGGTTGAACTCTCATTTTGGTATTTACTTGCTAGTTTTTGATACTAAAGTTTACCTATGTGCTCATTATTAGCATTAACAATGAAATAATGGGACTGAAATCGGTGATTTTTATTAAGATGTATGATTAATTGTCGATTGCAAAATGTGCCTAGCCAACCTGTGCCGTCTTTTAGTCATAGACAGTTTTATGGCTAATTTGAATAATTGCTCTCGACTATTTGGAAAGAGCTTAGGTACCTTTTCAGTTGTTTCAGTTTAAGGTTTCAGTTTTTGGTCAAACAAGTTTTACAGATAAGTTTAAATAACATACACTGCATCAGAAGTGTGCTCCTGTGTGGGGCGGCAAAAGCTCACCCCTGAGATATGGTTTCCGGGTTAAAATATATTATTTGCCTTGGAGGACATTATAAAGAATTTCCGCGAGATAGCATAATGGACAGATTGATAAATCTATGAACGTTACTAATAGTATGATTGATATGTTCATTTTATTTCTGTGATTATAGTTATGAATCAGGATATTGATTTTATACATTTGCCTGATAGTTAGCGACTTAGCGTAAATTTTCTCAACAGTTGAACCTTCAATATCTAGCTTAAGTTTTAGTTTGTGCTTAGGTGAGCAAGGTAGAAGTGGTATGATAGTTGGTTCGATTAGGTCCTCACTGAATCGTTGTTGTTGCTGTACTGGTTTTCGTGACTTTTATATTATAGTCAAGTTTACCTTTATTTTTGGCAGATGATTTGAGAAATCACAAAGTTTAAACATGATGTTTTGAGGTAGTTTATACTCTGGAATTTAGATGTTGCATTGTGACATATTAATCCATAACATTGTACAAACCCCAAAAAGAAAAAGCATAACAATATAAAAGATATGACCAAAAAAATCATTTTGTCTAAAGGTATGAGGTTCAAACGTCGTACGCCAAAGGTAACTTTGTAAGTGACACGCCAGGTACCTTGAAGAGGTTGAACACAATCAAGACATAAGTCACAACCAAACATTGGGAGACTTCATCAAATCACATGGTTACTCCGAATTGTTTCAAAAGGCTTACATTGTGAGATCAAAAATATAATTATATTAAGAATTTCAGCGAATTTAGGTGGGAACACCCGTGTGACGCTAATTTTTAACAGGTTCCAGTATGTTTATCCATCTGGTCCTGCCCTGCAGAAGGGGTTATGAGCTTCTCTGCCTTTTCCATAATCTCTTTTTGCCGCAATCACCATCTACTTCAGGTATTACATACTTACAATATACACAAATCTGGCATATCTGAGGATGGGAGATATAAAACCACATTCGGATAATTAATGCTTGTTTACTTATTGTCCATCTTTTATCAGTTATTTGGTCGCCCTTAGTGGTTTACTGTCAGATGCCGTTCACAGGCTTACGTTAAAAGGGTATTTCATTAATTTTATCATATCATGCTTCTTTATACAATAATCTTAACATTCAAAAGTTAATTATGTGCTCATATGACTAAAAGGTCAGAGAAGAGCTAGAGAATAGAGGCTGCCAAATAAGAACAGGTTGTGGTGTTCAATCTGTTTCACAACTTGATGATGGTAAGTCACTAAGTCATTGCTCTTAATATTAGGCATTGTCCCGGTCATTCGTTATATTCGTTATTTTAAATGATTTTAAAGATTATATATATGTTTAGGTTAAAAAGTTTCTGATTTTGGATGTTGAGTATGAGCAGGTTGCTTAATCACGTGCGAAGATGGATCGGAAGAAAGGTATTCTGGATGCATACTAGCCACGCATGCACCGGATACTCTTAAGATGTTACGAGAACAAGCTACACACGACGAAACAAGAATACTTGGCTCTTTTTATTATGTCTATAGGTATGTGACTCTGACTATGTATATCTTCGACCTTATGCTTTTACACACTGCACTTAATTGGGATTTTCTTAGAAGCAAAACAGTGAAAATCTTAGTGGACTTGTATACTGAGATGCCTTTTGCTTCTATAATTTCAAATATTGGAATAGAAGTTCACAGCTACATTTATTTTCATATTTTGCAGCGACATTTTTCTACATCGTGACAAAAGTTTAATACCCAAGAACCCATCAGCGTGGAGGCCGTGGAGTTCATGGAACTTTCTTGGAAAAGTGGACAACAAAGTTTGCTTAACTTACTGGTTAAATGTGCTTCAGGTTTGCTAGAATTGAAAATTTAAGATGCTATTTTTCAATAAAAAGTTAATAACAACTGAGAAGATGTATGATATATTTTTTAACTGACATTAAAATGCAGAACATTGATGATAAGGGGCTACCTTTTTTGGTTACCTTAAATCCACCGCGAACACCAGATAATATGCTGCTAATGTGGACAACTGGACATCCAATGCCATCAGTTGCTGCATCAAAAGCTTCACTTGAGCTTCATCGCATTCAAGGGAAAAAAGGAATCAAATTCTGTGGAGCATACCAAGGTACACACTTTTCCTCCTCTCGAGGTTTTGATCCTTCAGAAAAAAGTAAGATACTAAAACATACCTTGCAAAAAATTTCAATTTGTAAACGAAAATATATTATGAGGCGGAGTAACAAAATCAACTTGTGACGCCCATTCTGCAACGTCCGTATTTTCCAGACATTTAGAAAATGGAGGACTTTATAAAGTCAACGGTTGTATACTTGCATATAATCCAACAAACCTCACAAAAAGGATAATTGACTTTATGAGTCAACGGTTGTGTCGAGTTTTGTGAAAAGTCAAACAGTGCCATTGAGATACGAAAGTAGTATCGTTCAGAACTGGTTCAACTATATATTATCATTATGTTTGTTTCACTGTCACTCTCCTACAAAAAAGGGTAGCTAGGCATGGCTGCAATTTGAAGCAGTCATAACATTCCCACACAAAAAAACATTATGCTAAACCAAAAGGTTAGATGCATATAGATGATAACAAGAAAGGTTAGATGCATATACATGATAACAACAAAGGTAAGCTGTGTTTTAGTTTCTGCGGATGGGTGACATGGTTTTTTGCAGGTATTGTTGTGGTTTAGAGCGTGTACTAGGATGGGCAAAGTTAAGACTTATTGTGTGTTCGTCAACTAGCATGATTCTCAACTCTAAAGACGGATTTGGGATGTCATCAACTTTAGTCATGTTATTCAAAGGCATTGTATAATAACAAAACTTCACATTAACGTGAATGACTGAATGGTGAATTCACTTTCATTTTTGTTCAAGTAGTCAATTAAGTTAGATTGTAGCTTCTCCCAATGTGCTTTTTGCAAATGTATTTGCAAGATTAATCTCATTGTATCAACAGGAAGTAAGATGTAATTTCAATGAATCTTCTTAATTCGAATAAATACAATATTCATTTTGCGATTTTTTGGTGTAATAGCTGGGATACAGCATAAAGGTTTTTTTTTTTTTTTTCTCCTTCAAATAGAGCCATGTTTTTAGATTGAAAACCAGGCTCTATAACTGGTAATAAAGCCCGTTTTGAAAACCGGGCTCTATTTGATTTTCGCATAGAGTCTCCTCCCCTTTGAGCTCGTATGCGAAACCGGGTTTTATGATCCTTTTCAGCAGCGCTCTATCTTTTTTTTTTTATAGTAAGCGATCTAAGAAAAAGAACTTACACTATGCCCCCATGGTGAGTCCGAAGCATATAATATTTGGCAACATATATACAAACTCAATACCTCTATTTAGTAGTTTGATTATGGCGTATATCGAAATTTTCTTGTAGTCTTTCCATCCAAATGAATCCTAATGGTGGGATTGTGTTCGGAAATCTTGTTGCCATTCAAGTTAGCAACTTTAACCATGCGATTAGCCTTTATGGACTTGAAAGTCAACCTAGATCAACTGCTTCCACAAACTCCAATAAATTTCTAGTAGATCTCACTGGTACCACTTCTCATGAAACCAATATCTAATATCCTAAAATCATGGTCTTGAATTTGTAAAAAATTATTGGTTCTTTGCAGCATGATACGCATGTCAATGACTTATTTTGATGCCGCTGAGAGGCGAGAGTTCACAAACAAACTTTGGATGGTTGACTTGGGAGTAGGTGAACGTGTTCTAAAAACAAAGCCGTTAGGAAGAAGATCTGAAGAAGGAAAAGCTATCAATCTCTCACTTTCTGTGTTTGGTGATGTCATCAACGCCCTTCAAAGAAAGAATAGCAACATACCTTACAGGTAATCGAACTTGGAAGATGCTAAAATGTTGATACGTTTTACACATAAAATTAATATATTCTGGTGCTTACAGGAACATCAAGTTGAGACAAGTGCTTATCCTAAAGACAAACTCATCTATGTAATTTTTAGGAGAGGATCCAAAACACTAAAGGCTTGTTCATGTCAGTCCCAAAGAAGAAGATTTATGCAAGACCGTTTATTCTTTGATCTTTGCACTACTCTTGAGAAGTATTCGCTTAGGAAAGACCGAATCAAATGTAAGTCGTTCATCAACCAAATGTAAGTTCATCAGACCGTTTGACTCGTCTTCGAAATTTCCAATTTAAAAAGTTTCAGGCACCATTTAAATTATTGTATGATGTTATTTTTGACAATATTTGTGACCATGTTACATATTTCGTCTACTAAAAGGGTGAAAATGTGTCGTCACACTAACCCAACACCAAAAAATAGAAGCTAGAAACTATTTTTACTTTTTAACATGCTAACAGGTTTTAATGTATAACAATGACACGGATAATAAGAGAAGGAGATCCTTCTCACAGAATGGTGTTTATAGTTTCATAGTCAGGTAAAACCTGCCTGACTGTGAGACCGACTGGTCGAATAGAGATGAAAGTCGGCCATAGTGATCCGGGAGTCCCGTGTGGAAGGGCTCTCGCTCAATGGATCAAAGGTACGCCGGGGATAACAAGCTAAATGAACTAAGTGGCTAAGTCGTCGGATGGTTGCAACAAGCACCTTGGAACCAGGGAGCTTCTTCGGGGATAAACTTCTCTCATGGTGCCTAAGGATTCCATTTATAGGCCGTTAGCCTTCTCCAACTGTGAAAATATACGTCTTGTAGCTTGTTAAGAACCTCTTCACACGTGCAAATTTACGTCTTGTAGCTTGTTAAGAACTTCTTCACACGTGCAAATATACGTCTTGTAGCTTGTTAAGAACTTCATGTGCAAAATATATGTCTTGTAGCTTGTAAAGAACTTCTTCACACGTGCAAATATACGTCTTTTAGCTTTTTAAAAACTTCTTCACATGTGCAAATTTACGTCTTGTAGCTTTTTAAGGTGAGTTAACAACTTCATCACATGTGAAAATATACGTCTTGTAGCTTGTTACGAACTTCTTCACACGTGCAAATATACGTCTTGTAGCTTTTTTAAGAACCTCTTCACACATGCAAATTTACGTCTTGTAGCTTTTTAAGGTGAGTGAACAACTTCGTCACATGTGAAAAAATACGTCTTGTAGCTTGTTAAGAACTTCTTCACACGTGCAAATATGCGTCTTGTAGCTTTTTAAGAACTTCTTCACACGTGCAAATTTACGTCTTGTAGCTTTTTAAGGCGAGTGAATAACTTCGTCACATGTGAAAATATACGTCTTATAGCTTGTTAAGAACTTCTTCACACGTGCAAATATACGTCTTGTAGCTTTTTAAGAACCTCTTCACACATGAAAATTTACGTCTTGTAGCTTTTTGAGGTGAGTGAACAACTTCGTCACATTTGAAAATATACGTCTTGTAGCTTGTTAAGAACTTCACACGTGCAGATATACGTCTTGTAGCTTTTTAAGAACTTTTCACAAGTGCAAATTTACGTCTTGTAGCTTTTTAAGGTGAGTGAACAACTTCGTCACATGTGAAAATATACGTCTTGTAGCTTGTTAAGAACTTCTTCACACGTGCAAATATACGTCTTGTAGCTTTTTTAAGAACCTCTTCACACGTGCAAATTTACGACTTGTAGCTTTTTAAGGTGAGTGGACAACTTCGTCACATGTGAAAATATACGTCTTGTAGCTTGTTAAGAACTTCACACGTGCAAATATACGTCTTGTAGCTTGTTAAGAACTTCTTCACACGTGCAAATATAGGTCTTGTAGCTTTTTAAGAACTTCTTCACATGTGCAAATTTACGTCTTGTAGCTTTTTAAGGTGAGTGAACAACTTTGTCACATGTGAAAATATACGTCTTGTAGCTTGTGAAGAACTTCTTCACACGTGCAAATATACGTCTTGTAGCTTTTTAAGAACCTCTTCACACGTGCAAATTTGCATCTTGTAGCATAAAAAGTACGCTAGTAAGATTAAAGTTTCAACCTTTGTTCATAATTTTCACGCGCAAAGTTATTTATTACAAAACTTAAATAACCGTCTATTAAACATCATTATCTCCTATTTTTGCACTTTTAGCATAAAAATATGCTAGTAAGATCAAAGCTTCAATCCTTGCTCATAATTTTCAAGCGTGAAGATTTTCTTACAAAACTTAGATAATCGTCTATTAAACATCAATATATCCAATTTTTGCACTTCTAGCATAAAAATTTTGCTAATAAGATCAAAGCTTCGATCCTTACTCATAATTTTCACATGTGAAGATATTCTTATAAAGCTTAAGTAAGTGTCTATTAAACATCAATATATCCAATTTTTGCACTTCTAGAATAAAAAATATGACTAATAAGATCAAAGCTTCAGTCCTTACTCATAATTTTCACATGTGAAGATATTCTTACAAAACTTTAATAAATGTTTATCAAACATCAATCTATTCTATTTTTACACGTCTAGTATAAAAAATATGCTAGTAAGATCAAAGCTTCAATCCTTGCTCATAATTTTCACGTGTGAAGATATTCTTACAAAATTTAGATAAACATCTATTAAACATCAATATCTCCTATTTTTGCACTTATAGTATAAAAAATCCGCTAGTAACATCAAAGCTTCATTCCTTGCTGATAATTTTCAAGTGCGAAGATATTCTTACTAAACTTAATAATCGTCTATTAGACATCAATATCTCCTATTTTTGAACTTTTAGTAAAAAAATACGCTAGTAAAATAAAAGCCTTAATCCTTGTTCATAATATTCACGCGCGAAAAAAAAATATTCTTACAAAACTTAGATAATCGTCTACTATATATCAATATCTCCTATTTTGCAAATATGGTATAATGAATACGCTAGTAAGATTAAAGCTTCAGTTCTTTCTAATCATTCTCACACGCGAAGATATGTTACAATATTTAAATAATCGTCTATTAAACATAATATCTCCTATTTTGACACTTTTCCAGTAAAAAAAATACGCTGGTAATCAAAGCTTCAATTCTTGCTCATAATTTTCACACGTGAAAATATTCTTAAAAAACTTAAATAATCATCTATCAAACATCAATATCTCCCATTTTCGCACAAAGATACTATTACTAAACTTTTCACGCGCGAAGAAAAATATCTCGTATATTCACGTGTGAAGATGCTCTAACTAAACATTTCACGCGCGAAGATAGTCTTAATAAATTTGATCTCTGCAATATTCTAATTTACGCAAACTAATTAAGTCGCTTATAACAATCAATACCTACTTCGTAATCTATACTCACGTGACATATTTAGAATTTGAACAATTATGCACAACATCTATTCATTCCCAAAGCATACTTGCCAACATTTAAACATCTAATACATATTTTTTTCTTACATTCTTTCACTCTTAAAACTAACTACTTATACAACAGTTGATACAAACTAATTCTCGTTGTCTATTGCAACAATACTATAGGTAGAGTAAACATATGTGCACAAACATCAAGTTTTCGTGCAATTTGCTGCTGTTTGTGGCTCATCTGGATGCCTTGTTGTATCACCATTGTTACTATCAATCAAAGGTGGGGTTGGTGATAACATTTTGCTGTTTTAATCAATAGGATCCTCGTTTGCAGGTGTCACGGGCTCAGGTTCTTTCAATGAAGCAGACCCCTAGTAAATGTCTGGCTTAGAGGACAAATTCTCCGAACTTTTTTAGTTTTAGTGAGATTAGTCGATTTTATGTTCATTGCAGTAGTCTCTTTACCACTGGAAATGCCAACCACACATCTTTGCCTACACCTGACACACAGATGTTAAAAAGCTAGTATTAGGAGGACAACGCCACTACTAGTATATACCATAAATTTCAAATATGAAATCTTTTATAACTACCTGACCAGCTTTAAGGTTAAGCCACATGAGACGTTCCATACGCAACAGGAAGTGCACCAACGTAAATTGGCTAAATGTCTCATGTTAGCCGTCAGCCTCAATACTTCGATGTAAATTGGCGAAAATCAGAAGGATATCCTATGCAGTCTTTGAACACATAATCAGAGAAACAAACATAGCTATGATCAGTTAACTATCAATGCGATCACTAATCGCTCACTAACACTATGTCTAAGCATTATTTCATGATTAAATGCAAAAAATGACTCAACAGCAAAGCTAGCCATGCTCAGTTTACTATCACTCCTATCATTAATCATAGATTAGCCCTAAATTTAAGCATCATTTTATCAAAGACACAAATACTTCACAATCAAATTACCAAGAACCAATCTTATAACAAACCTAAACACACACAGTTTTCCTAACTACAACAATCTCAAACAGCTTCAATAAACTAAACACGAACCAAACCGTAATCTCCATACACAAATTGACAAAATCCGAACAAACTCCAAGCCAGTTTTGAGAAAGCGCAACTCAAGGCTACGCGGTGAACTATAGCTGTCATAGTAATTATCAACTAGCCCCAACTTTTATCAAATAAACCTAAAACTATCAAACAACTTCAATCAGCAACATTACATATTAAACAAAAACAAAACGTGAATTACGAATAAAACATAACAAAACTGTAATCTCTGTATGCAAAATGATGAAATGCGACCAAACTCCTAACCAGTTCCTTAAAACCACAACTCAACGAAACAAACTACCTACTCAGTATAACTATCACTATAATCATCAACTAGCCCTATATTTAAGCATCATTTCATTAACACATACAAATATCAAACAACTTCAATCACCGAACTCAGAGATTAATCATAAACACAAACGAATAACGAATAAAGCATCACAAAACCTCGTTGGCAGAAATCGGTAATTTCCGTGAATTTACTTATCAAAGTTTATAATCTATAACATTATGCTAATATATTCCTCGAGTGAGAATTTGAACAGACCTGAATACGAGCTCCTGTACTGGCTTGCAAATTTTTTATCGTCTCACTCCCTTTACCAACAACAAGACCAACCTATAACCAAATCCAATTACATAATTTCATGTACAGAGCTGTAAGTAAGCCACTTACAACAAACTTGCAGCAACTGCAGTTACTTTTGAAATAGACTAATAGAGTACCTTTTTGGTCGGAATTTGCATCGAAAACTGTTGGGTCCCACCTAGCTGACCACCCACTCTACCGCCAACTGCACCAGAACCTACTGATTCAGCCTGTTTCAAATAGAACGTAAGTCTGTGTGTGATCAGTTAGCGTTATCAATAGCATGTTACCAAATAGCCTTAAAACAGATAACGAATACAAAACACCAAATATGGTTAAAGGCTCTATATATATCTCAACAAGAACCTATATTTATATATTGCATGTACTCGTGTGTGATCAGTTAGCGTTATCGAGTGATTCAGAACAATTAGAGATCCCCACATGCGAATACACTTATAACCTTAAAACTTCATTACTTATGTATATTTTTCACACGCGAAGATGATGTGATACAAACTTAAATTTGCTAATAACATCAGAACTTTATTCCTAACTTTCACATGCGAATATATTATAACTAAAATTATATCCACTTATAACCTGAAAACTTCCACTGTTAATCTTCACAATCTTAAATCCGTTATTAATGTCAAAACTTCATTTCTAACTAAACTTATACGCACTTATAACCGCAAAAATCAATTACTTACTAATATTTTTCACACGTGAAGATAATATAATCCAAACTTAAATCCGCTAATAACGTCAAAACTTCATTCCTATATGATAATATTCACATGCGAAGATAATATAACTAAACTTATACGCACTTATAACCGCAAAAAATCAATTACTTACTAATATTTTTCACACGTGAAGATAATATAATCCAAACTTAAATCTGCTAATAACGTCAAAACTTCATTCCTATATGATAATATTCACATGCGAAGATAATATAACTAAACTTATACGCACTTATAACCTCAATAATCCATTACTTACTGATATTTTTCACACACGAAGATAATGTAATCCAATCTTAAATCCGCTAATTGCATCAAAACATCATTCCTAACTAATAATCTTCACATGTGAAGATAATATAACTAAACTTATATGCACTAATAACCTCAAAAATCCATAATCTTCACATGTGAAGATAATATAACTAAACTTATATGCACTAATAACCTCAAAAATCCATAATCTTCACATGTGAAGATAATATAACTAAACTTATATGCACTAATAACCTCAAAAATCCATAATTTTCACATGTGAAGATAATATAACTAAAGTCATATGCACTTATAACCTCAAAAATCCATAATCTTCACATGTGAAGATAATATAACTAAAATCATATGCACTTATAACCTCAAAAATCCATTACTTACTCATATTTTCACACGTGAAGATAATGTAATCCAAACTTAAATTGGCTAATTGCATCAAAGCTTCATTCCTAACTGATAATCTTCACATGCGAAGATGCTCCAACTAAAATTAATTACACTAATAAAATTAAATCAGTTCACATGCGAAGATACACTAAATAAACTTAAATTTGCTAATAATTTTCACAATTCAAAACAATAATTTATAAAAATTAATTAATAATAAATTATGATAATTACTTGATATCTTTTGTGTATTCTGGTGATATTTCGGTGATATCAATGATTTCAGTTTCTTCTGCTTCAGAGTCATCTAGATCCATATCTTCTTCATTAATATTCAGTTGATTACTGTGGTTGAACGACGGTGATATACAGCGGTTGAACGGCGATGGCATAATGTGGTTGAACGGCGGTTGATCGGCAATTTAACGACGGTGATGATTAATATTCTGGTGAACGAATGCGGAAGAAGGTTGCAGAAGGTGAAGAAGTGAAGCGATAATTGTGGAGGAGTGACGGTGGTTCGATTTGGCGGTGAAGGGTGGTTTAAACGGTGGTGGTTGTGGAGAAAGTTTGCTGGATCGGAGAGAATAGTCGGTGTTTTCACCTTCGGTGTAGTCACTGTGTGTTTTTTTTCTCAATATATTAGATTAGGTATGATTTGGTAATTACAAAAATGCCCTTGGTTAGTGCAAAATTTTGGTTAATCTTAGCCATTAAATCTAAAAAAAGAGGGGATTAGATGTAGGGCTAGGATCTCTTCTCGCGTTCTCACAAAAATTAAACTTCTCACAAGAAACACCCCCTATATATATATATATATATATATATATCTATATATATATATATATATATATATATATATATATATATATATATATATATATATATATATATATATATATATATATTTTTTTAAATTGTATTTTTCTGAATTTTATTTTATTTATTATGAATAAATAACCTTTTTAAACTAATTAAATGAAAAAAAATCATTAAATCATAAGAGAAAAAAACATTTTTAAACTAATATGAAAACTTTTCAAAAATTTAAGCAAATTTAAAATTCCCCCCACAAATTAAATTTATTCCCCCCAAAGTTGCATCAAGGCCATTCCAAACTAATTGCAAAAATTAACTCCTCCTCCTCCTCCTGTATCGCCACACCTCCCTCTCATCTAACCACAAATCCCGTTACCACCACAACTCTCCCGCCATAGACCCACCAATCCCGTCACCACTGGTAAGTATTGTTATCTTCCTTTTGTACACATCGTTGTAACACATAAAATAACCGTGTTAAGCCTATTAGCTAATTGAACATTTGCTTCGAGATATCCTCTTGTAAATTATGTCATTTTCTTGTTAAATTTAGATAGTTAATTGGTTAAAAAAATTTAAGAAACCATGTTAAGCCTGTTACCACATGAACATGGAACCATAATTTAGCTAGTTAATTTCTTATTTTTCCTTGACCCAAACATCCCTTTAGGAACTGTTTCATTAGAATTTATTCAATTCTTAGCATAATTCAATACCACATTCAATCTTTGAGCTATCCTCATTACTTGGAATGTCTTTTTTAACTTTTAAGATCATCAATTGAAGTTTGATGTTGTCTTGTATAATCTTCAATAACTTGGACTGTCTTTTTAACATGGCTGCAGGGACTACATTTATAAACATTGCTGCTCAGATAAGTGGGACACATTTATAAACATGGAAAAGTCTTGGATAGGAACTAATAGGACCAACAAATCTTATGTTGATGGAGTAGCATCGTTTATTGATTATGCAGTACACAACTTGCGGAAGATGGGGAACATCGACCCACGAGTTAAGAAAAATGATCTTTCAATGCCATGTCCGTGTACAGATTGTTTAAACCACATAGAGCATAAAGTGGAGAAAGTGCAGTTCCATTTATTCAGTAATGGGTTTGATCTAAGCTACCTAAACTGGACTAAACATGGAGAGAAGGATGAGTCATCAATAAGTACCGAAACACCTGTTAACGCTACAACAGAGTTTGTTGACGACACGGATTTTGCTTCATATATTCCAACAGATGCCCCAGCAACAGTAGAAATGGTTAATGCTACCAAAGATAATTTTGATGAGGATGATCTTGTCAAGTTTCAACAATTATTATTAGACGCAGAGAAGCCTCTTTACGCAGGATGTCCTGACTTCACAAAGCTGTCCGCAATAGTTAAACTACTCAACTTGAAGGGTAAGTACGGATGCTCTGATAAGTTCTTTACTGAATTACTAGGATTGTTAAAGAAGATGCTGCCTGCTGGTAACGAAATGGTGGAAAAAACTTATCAAGCCAAAAAAATTTTGAAATTGATGGGATCAGGATACAAAAAGATACATGTATGTATCAACAACTGCCTTCTTTACTGGAAGGATGACAAGGATTTGACTGCGTGTCGAACTTGTGGGATATCAAGATGGAAGGTGGATAATAAGACACATAAAGTGTACGAAAACATTCCAGCAAAGGTAATGTGGTACTTTCCAATTATACCAAGACTGCAACGACTATTTAAGCTAGAAAGTATTTCAGAAGATTTAAGATGGCACGCGACACGGAGGATAACAGATGGTGTGTTACGTCACCCCGAAGATTCAAAGGCATGGCGTACCATAGATGAAAAATTCCCCGAAATTGCTGAAGATCCAAGAAATCTACGGCTAGGAATATCGGCTGATGGGGTTGACGTCAACTCAGGAAATAGGCATCACAGTGTATGGCCAGTTTTAACTGTCATATACAACCTTCCTCCATGGTTGTGTATGAAAAGAAAGTTTATCATGCTTTCGGTATTAATATCGGGATACCTGGGAAATGATATCGATGTTTTTCTAGAACCGTTTGTTGATGATCTGAAAACCTTATTCGATACAGGGGTTGATACATATGATGCATCCACAAAAGATAACTTTAATCTACGTGCCGTTGTGTTATGGACAATAAATGATTACCCTGCACTTGGCACATTATGTGGCTGCCCGTATAGTGGATTCAAAGGTTGTGTAGTATGTGGGAAAGATACAAACTGTGTTAGACTTTCTGCCTCATCCAAGCAAAGTTATGTTGGTCACAGACGATATCTACCATATGACCATCCGTTCAGAAGGCAAAGGAAGGCATTTAATGGACAACAAGAATTTCTCCCGGCTCCAAATCCAATGACTGGGGAACAAATATACAACGAGGTACAACATATTGAAAATAAGTGGGGAAAAGGAAAACGAACAAACAATAATGCATCAGAAAACCAAGAAGATACGAGAGGCAGAGGTGGGAAGATTCAAAAGCAGAAAACAAACATAACAGAAGTAGAGGGTAGTTCAAGCCAAGTGAACGGACAAAACGGTGCGTATTGGAAGAAATTCAACATTTGGTATCGAAAACTTAGGTATTGGAGGCATAATTATGTTCCACATTGTATTGATTTTATGCATGTAGAAAAGAATGTTGCTGAGAGTCTCGTCGGAACTTTGCTACATGTTCCAGGAAAGACGAAAGATGGACTGAATGCTCGATTGGATCTGGCTGAGTTGGGGGTAAAACAAGAGTTGTTTGCTATGCAAGAACAAGACAAAACAACACTACCTCCAGCAGGTTACACATTAACGAATGCTGAAAAAGATATTTTTTGTGAAACTTTACACAACATCAGGGTACCACAAGGCTATTGTTCAAATTTCTCTTGTTTGGTGAGCCTAAAGGATAGGAAGCTCATTGGCCTAAAATCGCATGACTATCACATGCTAATGCAAGAGTTTCTGCCCATTGCAATACGTTCAATCATGCACCCACCCACACGATATGCTATTATCAGGTTTTGCTTTTTCTTTAAATCAATATGTTGCAAAGAAATAATATTGCAAGAACTAGATAATATGCAAGCAGAACTGGTAGTGACATTGTGCCTACTCGAGAAGTTCTTTCCTCCATCATTCTTTGATATTATGATACATTTGATTGTGCACCTAACTAGGGAGGTAAAATTATGCGGTCCCATATGCTTTCGGTGGATGTATCCATTCGAAAGATGTATGAAGGTTATTAAAGGTCATGTGCGGAACAGAAATAGACCAGAAGGATGCATTGCTGAGGAGACTATTGCGGAAGAAACAATAGAGTTTTTTAGCGAATATCATAAATCCATGAAAACTGTTGGTATCCCACCTGATAAACATGAAACAGATGAAAATGAGGAAGGAAAGCCATTGTTGGCCGGCAAATCAAGTGAAGTTTCTGCGGAACTCTTTTAGAAAGCACATTTGTATGTAATAAATAGTACAGATGAAATTGTACCGTATATCGAGTAAGTCTTACTAACACATGTCTATTTCGTTACTGAAAATGATGTATCAAATATAATAATCAAACACATTGTTTCAGGCGACACAAGCAAGTTTTGAAAGCAGAAAACCCGGGTAAACGAATAGCATTTCTAGAGAATGAGCACAGCAAATCTTTTGCCAAGTGGTTACGCAAAGAAGTAATTAATCTTATGTTACTCAACATACCCTTTCTAAACCTTATTTCTCAGCTCATTTTGATCTGAAAATTGGTGTACTTATTCTTTTGAGCTAATATATACTTGTAATGAAATTCAGGTTGAGAGAGAGTTAGAAATCGACAAAGAAAGTGTATCAGAAACTGTAAGGTGGATATCCTATGGACCACGCGCCACCGTAGTGAAATACGATGCATATCACATCAATGGGTATACTTTTCGTACGAAAGATCATGAAGGCAAAGTTTACCAGAACAGTGGGGTTAGTGTTGAGGCATTAGATATGCACATATCTAAAGAAGTTGCAACCACAAGAAAAGCATATTATTATGGGGTTTTACAGGAGATATGGGAACTATATTACCGTTACATGCAAATTCCTCTTTTCAAATGTGACTGGGTTAATCACAAAGCTGGTGGTGTAAAACGCGATACTACTCTTGGGTATACATTGGTTGACCTGAATAGTTTAGGCCACAAGGTTGATCCGTTCATATTAGTCGCACAAGCACGACAAGTGTTTTATGTGAAAGACCAGGTAGATAAAAAAATTGTCTATTGTGTTTAAGACACCTCCCAAGAATTACAAAGATAAGTATGACGAAGCCGATGAGGAATTTAGTACCGTCATTCACCAGCACAATGATAACATATTGCCACGTGTGGATCGACGTGACTTGGGTAACGAATCACGAACTGACTACTATCGAACCGACTGTGGAGGTGTTGTTATACGAAAGTCCAAGTGAACCATGTTATGGTCAAGTTGTCACACTCTACCTTTATCATATTTCACTCTTTTAAAGCATATAGACATTAGATTTTTTGTACTTTTTTAAGGATTTATGTTTATAATACAAGACTTAATATTAGTTAAATCTGTTAGGTATATTTTTTTGTTTAAGGATATGTTGAAAGCAAAAATTCTCACAGATTGGAGATGTATGGAAGGTGTGCTAGTTGATGTGCTATAGTACAGAGTTAATTCTGGTGATGTCATTATTAATTCTGTTTGACCATTCTTTCGTCTGGTAGTGCAAAAAGTAAAAAAATGATTTTTACTGTTTAAATAGTACCGTTACCTAATTTTAGGTGGTCAGAAGTATTTATATGGATAATTTTTATTTTTAGAATTCATATTTATCATTTAATTACTTTATCCTAATATTTAAAAGTTTAATTCTTTTATTTCGATTAAGTCTCCTCACCAGCACTAAACCCTAATTGTCCTGCACTACCAGTACTTCAATTAACATAAAAGATGGCACAATTAAAGTTTGTAGACAAACACAATCAAGTGAGATTTCTCAAAAAGCCTGCTGAAAGCACAGGCTTCGAGCAGATAGTGGACTTTCTAAAGGGTAGTCATATCAGGTATGCCCTTACTCATAATCCAACCATATATAATTCCCTAGTCAAACAGTTATGGCATACTGCTACTGCTAGAACTATTGCTGATGGGACACTAGAGTTAAATGCAACTATTGATACGTTAGAGTATTCAATCACTGAGGAATCAGTCAGAAGCAAGCTTCAATTGGCTGATGCCTCAGGGATTTCAATATTGCTAAATGATGACCTCTTTCAGGGATTGGAAAATATTGGATATCCAACTGATGGAACATTCACTTTTTAGAAGAGTCATTTTACGCCACAATGGTGTTTCCTTATGCATCATATTTTACATTGTATGAGCTCTAAAAGTGGTGGATGGGATCAATTTGGAAGCAATATTGCTTCTGCATTGGTCTGTCTCTCCACTGGCAGACTCTTCAATTTTTCAAAAATGATTTTTGATGCCATGGTTGCTAATTCCAAGAATAAGAAAAAGTTTTTGATGTACCCAAGATTTTTGCAAATGATCTTAAATGTTGAAACAACAAGCAAACATCCTTACATTGCTCTCCCTTTCACTAAAAAGATATTTGGTAATATGAAAAGGGGTTTTGAAGGGGCACACAAGCCACTTTTGTCTGCTATGTTGCCTTCTGTTGCTACTGACCCTGAAGGTACATCTACATCTGTTCCATCTCCTACTGCTACATCAGAAGCTCAGGCTCAACCTACATCTGAACCAGAAAAAACAGAGTTTGAACAGAGGACACCAACACCCCCACCACCTTCACCTTCAGTCCATGAGGAAGAACCACCAGTGATTCCTCAACCACAACCTCCAACACCCACTACTACAGCAGAACCGAGTTCCTTATCTATGGAAGATCTACTTCAACTGGTTCCACAACTGATTTCAAGGGTTGATGAGTTGGAGAAAAAATTGAAGAAGACCAAGAAGTCACTGGGGACTACTCGCAAAAGAGTTAAGAAATTGGAGGGGAAATTCAAACAGACGGGGATAGACATTACAGACTCAGAAGGTGAGGAATCCTCTGAGGAAAGTCAAATTAGTTCTCAAGGATTGGAAGCAGCTGAAATATTGTTTAAGAATTTCAGCTACAAGAAATCCTTTAAGAAGAGACTGGATAAAGAAGCTGCAAGTTCTATTGGAGTGGATAAGTCTGGTGACTTTACTAAAGATAAGTCTGGTGGTGCTGAAATTAAATCTGCTTTTGATGAAGATTTTAATACTGGCTTTGATGCTGAAGTTAATACAAGTACTGGACATATTAATCCTGGTAGTGAGCCAGGTAGTACTGGTGAGGAGTTTGTGCATAGGGAAGGCAAAGGAATAGTGCAAGAATCTTCTGAGCCAGTGAAGACCAAAAAGCAACTCACAGAAGAGGAAGCTAGCTTTGCTAAGATTGCTAGGATTCAAGCAGAGGATGCGGCTGAAGAAGCTAAACGTGCAGAACAAACATTGAATGATGAGCTGATTGCCAAAAGTCTGCAGGAGGAACCACAATTAACTGAAGAACAAATGAAAAGGAAAGCTGAAATTGAGGAATCTGCCAAATTCTACACTGATGAAGATTGGGATAGTATAAATGCCAGATTATTAGTAAACAGAGATATCCTTCCTGATATTGGCGGAGAAGACTATGCAAGTAAAATGGTTGAGCTAATTAATGAGAAGAAGAGGCTTCTCAGAGAGCAGAGACAAAGAGAAAGGATGAAAAGACCCTTGACCAAAGCTGAGCAAAGGGATTATATGATCCACTACGTCAAAAGTCAAGGGAATCCTACCTGGAAGTTGAGCCAGTTAAGGAAATTGAAGAATGATGAACTAAAAGCAGAATTTGAAAAAGTAGTGTACCAAAATAAAAAAAAATTTCCAATGGATTCAGATTTGGAAGCTTCAACGCTTAAAAGGAAGGGTTACAATCTTCAACCAAAGGATGTTAAGAAGCAGAAGATTGCAGAGACTGAAAAGGTTGTTGAAGCTGAAAAACTTGGTGATAAGCCAAAAACTGTAAAGAAATAGGAGGAAGCTGAGGTTAAGCAACCAGTTTTGAATATGACAAGGAAGAAATCCACTGGAAAGAAAGGAGTGAAAAAGGATAAGACAAATGTTAAGAAGGAAGTGGAAGAGTACATGAAGGATAAGGTTGATGAACCGTCATCAGAAGAGTTTACCATGGGCTCCATTCCTACAGGTTCAGCACTTCCTGCTAAGATTGCAAAGGTTCAGATCATCAAAAATGGGAAAAAGGTAGTTTACTTGATAGTAAGGGAAAATCACACAGACACTATATATGTGAACTTTCCTGGTTTATTGAGTGATTTGTCCAGGGATGATTTGAAGACCATGTACCAGCTGATGATGGAGAAGCATGGTGACGAGAGACCTGAAGACGAATATGAAAGAGTCCTCTGGGGTGACTTGAAGACCATGTTTGAGACACCAGATGCTGATGATGAAATGTGGAAGCTGGCCTGTCAAGAACAAGTGATCAGATGGAGATATTTCCACACTTGTCAGGTGCACAGTTTGGAATTAGAAACTGCAATTCTTTATATGCTTACAGAAGTGGAGTATCCACTTCCAAACAGTATTTGCAGGGCTATGCTTGAGAAGAAGCTGTTAGGTGAAAGAAAGGATGATGCATGCTATCAGCTTTTGAGGTTAATTGAATCAAAAGCTCAACAGCAATAATACTGGCAGTATAACAGTTAAGTCTGGTAGTATTCGTAGTTAGTTCTGTTTATGAAAAACAGAATAGTTTATTAGAGTTTAGGGAAGGCATATGTACGCGTAGAGATATCTTAGGAAGAGATATCTATATCCTTCTACACGTTTTGTATACTAGGTTTTCCTAAGTGTATAAAGGAACCCTAAAGTATAGTGAAATGAACTTGTACTTAGACGAATACAAATATTAATAAAAGAAGTTTATTAGTGAAATAGTATTTGTGTTCTTCTTGCTTGTTGTTAAGATTCCGCAGTAACAATCAAGTACTCGTCGTTAAAGAGTTCTTCATATATATAATTAGTTTGGATTTATCCAAGTTTAGTAAATTGTGGTGTTGCACAAGTGTTAATGTGTGTGTTTGTGTGTGCATATCAATGTGACTATAAAAACCATCACCTACAAACCCACATTTTCATTAACAGCATAAATGCAACAAACTTGACCATATGGTGTTTAAAGTGAAGAAACGTGTATTTTGTGTGACTATTGATCATCCAATGGCCATATCAAATTTATGTTTGTGTGGCCTTTTCTAACATTTAGTCACACAAAGAATGTTTGTTTTGGGTATTTAGTCACATACAATTAATCATAAAGTGGCTAAAAGTGTTAATAAGTGTGACCATATGGTGTTTCAAGTGAAGAAAGGTGTATTTTGTGTGACTATTGATCATCCAATGGCCACATGAATTTTATGTTTGTGTGGCCTTTTCTAACATTTAGTCACACAAAGAATGTTTGTTTTGGGTATTTAGTCACATACAATTAACCATAAAGTGGCTAAAAGTGTTAATAAGTGTGACCATATGGTGTTTAAAGTGAAGAAACGTGTATTTTGCATGACTATTGATCATCCAATGGCCACATATTAAGTTACATGACCATATGTACTGGATTTTGGCTACATTTAAATAATATGTGTGACAAAACGTTTAGCGTGACCATATATGGCATTTGGTCACGGTGTTAGTAGCAAATGTGACTTTATAGATTAGCTTTTGGCAAGCTAACACAAACTAAACTTTAAACACACATATTAAATTACGTGAACATATGTACTGGATTTTGGCTACACTTAACGAATGTGTGACAAAACATTTAGTGTGACCATATATGGCTTTTGGTCACAGTGTTCAAGTGTGTGACATATATTTGTCACTGTTTATATGTATATCGTGACTAATGCTTCAACCTTACTTTTCATTTGTCACTTGTTCGAATTTCAGATGTGGCTAAAGAGTTGGCAAAACATATCAGTCACCCTTAAATAATGTGTGACAAAACTTGACTCTATGATTTAGACACACAAAAAATTACTTCATGTGACTAACGCATCAAGGTTACTTGTATTTGTCACGCGTTCCAAATTCATATGTGGCTAAATGATCTAAAAAAAAATCACCAGATACCTTTAGCCACACAATGTTCAATTGTGTGGCGATACAGTTGTAATGGTCACACAATCAAAATTTTGATGTGTGACTAATTAGTAAATGTTGTCAATTTTCGTACATTCAGCTACACAAATATGCGAATGTGTGGCTGTTCCATTTCGACCATGCGTGACCAAATCCCATTTTTGTACTAGTGATCGTAGAGGATGGTAGAGTAAAAGTGTATGAAAAAAAATCGAAAAAAAAATAGAAAAAAAAGAGAAAAAGAAAAAAATAATGTTGAAAAAAAAATGGAAAAAAATATACGGGCTACCATCCTACATCTATCTTTAAATTTATGTTTGTTTATTTCAATTATCTAGAGTTTAGAGTGTCGAGTCTTGGCTTAGCAACGTCATTCTTCTCATGCTTGTAACATAAAGATTTTTGACTTGCCACCACTAAATCGCCTATCCCACCAAACCCTTTGTTTTCCTACCGTAAGCCTAATGTTACAACCCTTTAAAAGACCTCTTGGATAGTCTTTCCTAGGTACTTACGCCAAAGCGATAGAGGTTTCATCTAGTCTCAAGCCTATGGTAATCTATGTACTAGGACCGGTTAATGAGTGTTTATCTTCCATATACACCCGAGAGATGTGAGTATCCAAACACCCCATGTGAGGTGCTAGTATGTAATTTCCGTGCTTGTTATGACTTTTGCGGGGCTTATATGCGTTGTGGATCGTTCTAAACTAATGCTTCATGACCCCTAATTTATAAATCAATTGGCTAAAAGCACATTTGCTTGAGGACAAGCAAATACCAAGTGTAGGGATATTTTATAAGGATTTAAAAGGTACCTTTTTGAGGGGTCATTTAAGCCCTTAATTGATCACTTTTGTATCCGTTACTACTTAATTTCGTTCCTTTTCACTTTTTAGGTCTCTTGAAGGCAAATTGTTGGAATAACACTTATTCGGACGAAAAGGCGCGAATATACGAAGAAAATGGCCAAAGTCAAGAATCGAGACACTCAAGCTGC
Organism: Chrysanthemum makinoi; assembly: GCA_910596185.1. Taxonomy (NCBI): domain Eukaryota; kingdom Viridiplantae; phylum Streptophyta; class Magnoliopsida; order Asterales; family Asteraceae; genus Chrysanthemum; species Chrysanthemum makinoi. The sequence goes on from OU343218.1 coordinate 140,881,476, forward strand.
TGAATTGAAAGGGGACGGCGTTAGGTTCTATTTGTGACGCCGTCGGAACAAGTTTTGTGATGACTCAGTAGCCAAATTGCTTATTTACAAGTGACAACATCAGGTGTTAAAAGAGTAGGGCGTCGCAGCTCAGACGACTTAGATTTGATCCAGACGACGTCAGAGACTGAAGGAGACGGCGTCACAGTCATAAGGTGACACAGTCACAAAGCTTACGTGGCCAAGACGAAACCCTAATGACGGCGACCCGACGGCGTCACAATTAAAGAGTGACGCCGTCGCAGTTTGTAACACTATATATAGAATCCGAATTTTTCAGTTTTCAGTGTGTAGTTTTGTGGAGTAAAAACCTAATCCGAACCAAGGCTGTCTTGTACAGTATTTTAGGGTTCCGTACCCTATCTTACATCAAGATAAGTGTTTTACTTCATTAATTCAATTATGTCTTCAATTGATTGTGTGTATGCTTGCATGTTCTCCATGTCCGGCTAATTTATTTGTATGTTTGCTTAGGTAATATGAAACCTAGTTATTGAATATTGATTGGTTGTCTCTTATCTTAATTGTGATTGACCTAGTATTGCGATAGGTCATTCGTTGGGCAAATAATGCTTGATTAATCTTTGTTGAACCTTAGTTTATAATCACCTAGAGTTATTGTAGGCTAAACATCAAAAGAATACCTTAGTGTTAAGTTTATAAATCCTAGAGATTTTCTAGTCATTAATCTTTGGTAGCTTCAAAGAGTTAGGGATAAACGCATACCCTACGACCTTAGAAACACAACGCGTTAAGAATAAGGACGTGACAATTCAACCATCAATAGGAGATAACTATGGAGTAATAAAACCTAAGTAAATACATTTTTAATCATCATACGAGCACACAACAATAGACATAGACTAACCCTAGCTTAGTTAATTAGAATAGATAATAGTAGAGTAATCGGTAGAAATACCAACCCTCAAATCCAAACCCCGAGATTCGTACCTTTCCATTTCCTAAAAAAATATAAAAAAGATAAAAAATAATCTTCCTCAACCCCAACCTTAGCGTAGTAACTTCTCACTAGCATTCCTATTCCCCTAGAGAACGATATCAATACCCGTGGCTTATCCTAATACTACACTACAACGATTAGGTTCACTACCTAGGGTGTTGAAAAACTTGCTCAACGAAAAGGAAGTTCCTTTGACCCCGAACGCGCTATGTAAGCGTATCAAAGTCTTTATTAATTTTGTGTCCTAATGAGATATTTTGGATGATCTCTTGGCTCTAGACTCAATTGTGCACTTTGTTTTCCTATGCCGGATACTAGGGAGAAGGTCTCCTTCTTAAATATCAACAATCTCTAAGAGAAAGTCGATAGATTATGTAGGTTCCCCGTGAGAATGAAACAAGTCCTTTTAAGAGGAACTTGAGTAGCTTGGGAAGTTTAGTGCAGTGCGTCACTGGGTCCATGACATCTTGTCTTCAATACCAGTGTTACCTTAGTAGACACCAGTAGCATATGTATTGAACCCGGTTTCTGCCCTAAGGTTGAATTAATGGAGGGCTATTTCTTTTCACCCTTTTCATATTCAGTTCTTTTTCATTCTTCAACCCCTTCAGTGCTTACCGAGACTTCATAACTAGAACCTTGTTGGGTTTATTCCAGTACTAGCTCTGTCTCAGTCCGCACTCTTCCCGTATTCTCATTTTTCTCCTTTTTTTATATATCATACCTAAGGACTTCTACACTATCTAGTGGATTGTCCCTAGGTAGATCCCTCCGGCTCTGGCGGGATCGTGGGAACGAATACCTAACCTAACCATCCTTATAACTCCATGCATAAAGTAAATTTGGTCGGTCTTTTGGTATTGTTCTTTCCTTCTTGAAACCAATTGAAAAATCATTTGGAAAATCAATCAAGGTACTTATGATATAAAATCAAATCATTTTGTACCTTAATTGTTTTGATCATTTAGAAATGCCCCCCCCCTCAACATGTGCATATGATGTTGAAATTGTTTAGCACATTGAGGCAAGAGTTCTTAGAAATAATTTCTTGATCACTATTTCTATAGAAAAAAGCCATTTGATATTCTTGGTAAATTCTCCCCCTCAAAATGTGCGTTGGTTATTTGAAATCATTTTACACATAGAGGAAAGAGGTTTTTGAAGTACTTCCACGATTGCCAATAGAAACCATTAGAAAATCAATCAAGGTACTTATGTTGAAACATAAAAATCATTGTACCTTGAAAGTTTATTTTCTTTTGTAATGCTCCCCCTCAATATGTGCATCGATATATGAAAGAGTTTAGCACATATTAGAGAGAACTTGCACTTTGAATTAAAACGATCATCTTTTATCAGATTTCATATTTAAATCACATTTTCTCCCCCAATCAAAAATATCAAACCCTTTGAGATTTTGGATCCAAAGTGATTTAAATAGTTTTAGAAAACTTGGGAGAAAATATCCCTGGTTTAAATTCTCTTCTGTTTTTTGGTTAAATGCTCCTCCTCAATCATGTGCATCATGTATTTGAAATCGTTTGGCACATGAAGGAAGGAGAGCTTTTGAAACAATTACCCTTTAAACAGATTTGAGATTTAAATCACGATCTCTCCCCCGATCAAAAATTTCAAACCTTTCGAGATTTGTGATCCCAATTGATTTAAATCATTTAAAAGATTTTTTGGGGAAAGACGTGGCATGATTTAATTTTGAAATAGACTGATAAGGATCAATTTTAGACAATAAAGATTGTTACTGTCAGGTGTGATAGTTTTTAAGAGATCTTTAAGTAAAATAAAACAATTTCACAATCAAACAAGAACAGAAAAAAATTTCATTTTGAAAGATCTTTGAGGTTTAAAGAAAATCATACCATGACATAATATTAAATCTTTAGATCACCACTATATTTTGTACAAACCGGAACTTTTATGAAGAAATATCATTTGAAAAGATTTTATTTTAAATCACTCTCCCACTCAATCGATGACCGTAGTCGGTGATTGAGTGACTTAAGTTTTGATAAGATGAAGTCCGGTGATTTCCAAAATTAAGTCCAATTTATTTTCAAAACCAATATATTTCCATTTTTCAAAACAATATTATTCAAAAATTGTTTAAAAAATAGTATCATCACTATTATCCTGCAAAAAGATACGTTAGGTGGTTGAGAACACAAGCTGCTTTTGTTGTTGCTGAAGGTGGGAAGAAAAACCATCTGCATATGCAGTGAGACCTCTGAAGTTGCATCTGTCGTGCCAACTATCCATGGAGAGATCTAATTAAGCTCCGTTTCTTCTTTTGTCGACCCAAGAAATAGTTGCCCTTTCCTATCGGCATCCAATCATCAACATTTGTGGGATCCGGATCGGGAACATTCTTTTATACCAATATACCTGCATACTTTAGTGAACACACATACAGATATATGGTGGTCGACATCACCCAAACAGCAATCGACTAATAAAAGTCAATTCAACATATCAATCAGTTCATATAAGGCATGGGATTTATGTGTTCATCAAACTCTACTCATCTCATCCTAACAATCATATCCTAAATTCCTAGTCCTTCGACATAGGCAAATATCATTTTCAGTTAAGCACGTAGGATAATTAGATAAGCCCGATAAATGATATAGATTTGAAAACATTATCCCCCTCAATCAATGACTCATTCTATGAAAAGATTTAAATAAGCTGAAGTCATTGATTGGGTTTTTAAAATTTATGAAAACTTGAATCTGATTGATTTTCAAGCAACTCATTTACCACCATTTTTTTAAAACAAATATTTTTCTGAAGAATTCTAGAAGGAAAAATATTTGAGTAGGAACAGCAGTCCTTCGACATACTTTCCTCATTTAGTTTTAGGATAAGTGCACGAAATATTGTGAAAATAGTTTAAGCGTAGCACTTTCCTTCTTTGAAAAACGGGTTGCTATCTGAAATAATAGCAAACCATGGTTTAAGCACGGGTTACAGTCTGAAATAACTGCAAGCCATAGTTTTAGACATGTTTTGAAAAAATATTTACATGTCCTGCTCGAACTTAATCTAAAGTCCCGTGCCATTGTTGAATGACATTTCTAAGACCGTAGATGTTATCGATACCAGAAGACATGTCTTGAGAAAAACAATATTTTTGGTATTTTTTGTTTTTTTCAATTTTTTTTTTGTGGTTTTATAATTTTTTTTTATAAGATATATACAAAGAAGATAACTTAGTTCAAGAGGATGATGAAATGAGTATCGAGATAAGGATATCGTTCAGCACGTAGAAGAAGAAAGAAATCAACATCTCTTAAACTTTCACCACCAAAGAATTCGAGGCTTCTAAGAAAATCGTCTGAACATGAGCCTTCAAAATTTGAATCTTTGGTAGCTTCCCCCTAAACCGAAAATCTTCGAATTAAGACTATTTCCCCTAGAAGATGAAGTGAGGCAAACAGACTAATTGTATGAAGCTCAAGAGCCCGAAGAAGACGATAACAACGAAGTAACAAGATAACACGGATCATCTCTGTGGATATCAAACCCGGAATACATGATTAAGCCCGATCACATGATCTTGTTGTGTGTCCCCGATGTACACATTACTCTTCGAGATTGAGCAGTTGTCAGTTCGGGAGAACAATATATCAACATCTTCATTTCACCAAATGCATTCCAGTTATAAGTAACATGTTTAGTCACTGATCATCTCTGCTGTTGTCAACTCCGGAATAACTTATTAAGCCCGATCATGTGAACATGTTGTACGTCCCTGATGTACACATATCTCTCCCTTGATGGATGCGATCTCATCGGAATCATCATAACAATGTGTACATGAAGTACTAACCGGAAGCACTTTATCATGAATCATATAGAAGATGTCGATAAGCAATATCATCTCACGTTCCAAGTATTCTTCTCATATTTCTTTCTACTGAAGGCTGAGATAACACATACCAAAAGTATCCAGAGACCACTTCCTCCCAAATGATTGGAATAATACATCCTTCCCCCCAAATAGTTAGAATAATATATCCTTCCCCCAAATAGTTGGAATAATATATCCTTCCCCCAAATAGTTGGAATAATACATCCTTCCCCCAAATAGTTGGAATAACACACCAAAGGCTACGAGTTAAACACTGAGTTTCTCTACGGTTATGACATTTGTCTTTCCCGGGATTACTTCAATAGAGAAGAAGTATTAAGTTCATCACGTGTACTCGTTGTGTGTTTAGATGTATGTCTCCTTCCCCCTTGCTGGTTTTGATACCTCAGAATCAGCAACACATTATATATACCAAATATTCTTGAAATAGAGAAGAACAACAAATTAGCTCAAATGAATCCTGTGAGAATCAACTGCTACAGAAACTCTCTCTGACTATCTTTATCAACCCATATGTAGACAACTTGAAGTGACCACTAAAGAAGAAAACCCGATATACCAAACTTGAAACTGAAGTCGAATTCCCCACATTTGTATCTTAAGCTTGCACTTAATGATGGAAGAACGGTGTTGAGAATTTATGCACCAAGCAAATCTCTAAGTGCTCGATACTCAACCAAAGTATAAGACATTAACACCTCTTGCGATTATCCCAACGACATCTGCGTGTGACACTGAGTAAAACAACGTAACTCCATAAAGTGACCAGGTCTTCAACCATACATCCCTACTGCTGGTAACTAGATAAACCAAGTCTTCAACTCAAATTCTTAAGCCCAAGCAAGTTGTCAAATAAGAACACGCCTTAGTGAAAGTCAACTTCAATCTCAAATAAGTAATAAATGATTAATTCCAAAGTAATCAACTTGTGTCAAATGCCCAACACGTGAATAAACATACAATCGGATGTACATTGACCCACTGAATGAACCGGAATAAATGATTCCTCAACATCAATGCATTCTTCCTAAAGGTATACATGTAGAGACTGATCTGGAAGATTCACCAATAATGTCTTCGAGCAGATGAGGTAGTCATTTTCCTTAATGTTCATGAGGTTGATTTATAGCATGCACAATGAGAGGAGCAATAATCCGTGAAGATTTGATAAAGGAATACCAAAGAGCGGATCATTGTTCAATAGTGCAACTACAATATCATGATAGTCATTATCAACGCCTCGTGAAATAACTGGAGATAAGGTTTGTTGAGAATTCCGAGAAGTAATTCTTAGATGGTGAACCGGTTGAGTCAGTAGGAACCGGAGCATGAGCTTCAGAAACTGGATGATCAACATTTGTTGGAGGTTGGAAGTACTCATCAAACATATCTTGAAAACAATGAATCCCAAATAGTAAATCCCATTTATCCTTAGTGAGTGAAAACATTAGGCGTTGGAGAGTCGTATGACCATAACTCAAGCATCCATCAACATGTAGTATATTCACTCTTCTCCCCCTCAAAATTTGCATCCGAAGTTACCATTTTTGATTGAGCAAGTGAATAAGAATATACACCAATGAATGTAGATCCACTTGAGGATTTAATGAGCAAGGAAAAACATGAAGCTTGTTGATGAAGAATGTCGATGAGAATGGTCATAAAAATGAAGATTTCTCTTCTTCTGAAGATAAAGCGCACTGAGGAGTACACTTTTCTTTTCTTTGAGGAACGGGGCCTGAAGTGTTATCTATAGACACTATAATGATGAAGTACGAGGCCTGAACTGATGTGAACAGATGTCATAGTGTTGAATATCAAGGTTGAGATACTTGAACCCGTGAGTTATGAGATATCAATCCATTTGTTATCCATACTTTAAGCCAGTCCATGTAGTGAAGGATCGAAGTATCTGCAACAAAGTAAGGACTACCTGCACTAACATTACAAGCTTGATTGCATATATATTGGTTAGTGACATTAGTATCCAAACCCTTTGGGGTTTCACGATCAACCTTGATTTTGTCATTGATAAATAGCTTTCCGGTAGGTATCCACCTAAGTCCAACATCCTTAAACATTCTACCAGACGGTATTCACTTATGGCAAGGTCTAGGATTGTTGATATTCTTATGCACAGTGGAAGACTTATTGGTATTCCTAGACTCCAAAGATTTAGCAGTTGGGATCCATCTAGGTGAAGTTTTAGGTTTGTTTTGCTTCATGACATATTGAACCTTAGCCATGTTAGTAGTCTTAGTGGATTGTACCTTAGCATGTGAGTTAGGAAAATGTTTCTTATTCGGAAAAGACTCAGAATTTCTAATTTCATTTTCTACATGCTTAGCATTCTTCTTCATATAACTACTCTTAGATGCAAGCCAACCCCTAGTCTTTTGAGTGTTCCTAGGTAATGGTTTACTACTACTAGCAGTGCCTTGAAATCTCATGAAATTCATCACCCTAGGTATTGCACCTAAAATTCCGTCTTTTCGAATCTGTGCCTTTTTCCTAGCTTCTTCTAGATAATAGTTCTTCAACAAGTCATTCATATCTTATGAATTCTGGGTTTTAATGCTTGGTTTTGACATTGTTTTCGAACTAATCCTAGAGGTGCTGGGAGTAGAAGTGGCTAATTGTTGAGGGTTAACGGAGCTAGAAGCCTTATTCTTAGGTAACTCAGGTGAAGTGACTGGTTTTGACAAAACTTTTATCGCATCAACTTGGGAGGCAAACCGTGTTTTTGAAAATTTTGGTCTTTCGGATATAAACGCAGTAGGCTGCCTAACAACGGACCGGTTTCTAATGGGATAAGAAACTGGTTTCCCCAAGGTTGATGGTTTTGTAAACTTAGTGTTCACACTTTTCCCTACAGTTTTCCTAAGCTCATTTTTAAGGCAACAATAGCGAAACTCTTTTCCTGAAGTTGAGCTTTGAGTTCATCAATTTTTGCTATCAAAGAATTTGTTTGTTCCATTGACTTAGTTCTAGCTTCTTTGACAGAGTCACTTAGTTCTATGTGATGCTTTCTCAAAGACTCATTCTCCTTTAGTAATTTGGCCACACAAACTGCTAATTCATCATTTCTCATTTGAATATCATAAATAGCATTAACATCAAAATTACTTGTAACCAAATTACTTTTCACATGCATACCAGAAATATGTTTCTTCAAATTGTTGATAGTCGAGTTTTTGGCTTGAAGCTGAGCTTTTAAATCGTTTATTTCAAAAAATTCACAAAATTCAGGAAATTCCGGATTTTTACATGGTTTCTTAGTTTGAAAACTTTCCTCCTTTCTTTGTATTGCAATTTCAAGAGAAATGCAATGTTTTTCAAGTTTTGAGAATTTCTTTGAAAGTTCACCAAAAGCCTTTTTATCAACCATATCATTTGTTTTGAATTTATTAGTCTCAGCCTCAACCAAGGAACATTTATCAGAATCATGTTCAGTATTAAGATCAGTTTGTTTAGGTACATTAGCAGATGCACTATGTTGATCAGTTAAGGGTACCTCATCACATGACACATGTTCATTTGTCGGTCTGATATTTGCATCCACATCATGTGTAACAAGAGTCACTGAACTACTGGTTGTTTCAAGCTTATCTGTCTCTGAGCCTCTGTATTCAGTGTCAACTGATCCATCACCCGATGCCTTACTGGTCTCAACACTACAATTTATTGATTCTACTCGACATTCATTCACCTTTCTGATCACAGCATCCACTTCTTGTGTGACAGGAGTTACTGAGCAGCTGGTTACATCATTCTTTGTTGTCTCTGATATTTTGCATTCAGCAACACTCGATCTTTCAACTGATGCATTACCCGACTCATCACAACTATCTCTCAATTGCACCTGACACTCATTTACGTTTTCATCTTTTTTTTCAGCTTCCTCAATGTACTTTTCCACATTATCCATGAGTTGGATAAATGTCTCAATGAATGCATTAATTTCCATTCCAGTGTGTCTTTTGAAGGACATTTCAGTCATGTGATGATCATAATCTGATGAGAAGTCCCTTCTAATGAATGACTGAAATTGTTTGTAGATCACTTGAAGTGCAGCACTTGAACTATCCTTTTGAACCTTTTGTTTGTCAAGTTGTAGTTCCAATTTTTCTAAGTTCAATAGCAGTGTTCCCGTTAATGTGGATAAATCTTGACGGAAAAGGGCATTGCGTGTTCGTTCCATTGTTATAGGTGTGATTAACATGAGGTGTGAGTGAAGTTGTTGATATGGTTCAATGTTACTTTCCTTTAGCATGGCATTTTGTAGCCCAAACAGATGCAATTCTCTTTCTTCAAACTCAGAACACGAAGATCTCACATCCTCATTGATTGATTCAATCATCTTTAACCGTTCAGTGTAGCATACATTATCATTGATGTCCACAGCATCATACAATTTAAGTACTTCTGAAATCACTGAATCAGGAGTGTAAGACATGATGTTGCTGTGTACACGGGATTTTACAAGTCTGTGATTTAAACCGAGAAATAGAATCTTTCGCGGGATTTTACTAAAATCAAGACCAAACCGTAAGATAGTGAGAAGTAGAATGTAGTAAAGGAACTAGAAGATGACAAGGAAGTGAAAATAAGTTGGTGTTATGGTTGAGCTTATGATAGTCCCTAATTCTTTATATATACCCCCTGTTCGGAAAATTAGGGTTTGAAAACACGGGTTTTGTATGTTAGGTTTAGAGACAAATCGCAGGAATTGACAAATCGCTTAGCAGACAACTCGCATTCTAGACAACTCGCATAGGCAGACAAGTCGCTTAGCAAACAACTCGCTTAGCAAACAACTCGCATTCAAGACAACTCGCATAGGCAGACAAGTCGCTTAGCAGCCAACTCACTTAGCAGACAACTCGCTTAGCAGTTGTTGGGATATAGAAAGTTAAAATACTGAAGAGTTAAAGTGCTGAAGAATGACAAAGTACTGGAAAAGTCAAAGTACTGCTAAAGAAGAATTCAAAGTACTGTTGAAGAAGTCAAAGTACTGCAAGGCTAAAAGAACTGTTATATTCGTTTATGGAAAGCTTTGTAGTTCTAGAATATTCTTTATTAGATTACTTGACGTACAAGGATACAAATTGTAAACCGACTAGGGTTATCCTTGAGCCTATAAAAGGACCCCTAGATTGGTATTAGAGGTACGAGTCTACGAGTTCACAAGTTTAGAGTACGCGTATTATTAGAGTTTTAGAGAGTTCGATATTATTAGAGTTGTTAAAGAAGTCTGCATAAATAAGCAGAATTAGTGTTATTAATATAATCGTTGAAAGTTTGAAGTTATATTCTTCTTAGCTTTATTAAGTAAATTCCGCATACTTGATAAAGATTACTCAGTGTTTCATTGTTAATAACTTAGGATTTATCCGAGGTTATTAAACCTTAAAAAGCTAATTAAGTTAGTTTGGTTAGAGTACATCGATCCAACAAGTGGTATCAGAGCTTGTGTGGAAACTCTGACTAAGAAGAAACTGTTTAAACCTAGTTAAATAACAAAACCCAAAAGATGTCGACTGAAGCTGTTCCACCACCATCAATCACCTCACTTAGGATACCTATTATCAAGAAGGGAGAGTACGACCTATGGAGCATGAAGATGAGGCAGTATATTGCAATCACAGACCATGCATTGTGGAATGTGATTGTCAATGGCAATGAAGTAGTTCCAGAACCTATAGAGGTTCCTGGACAACCTAAACCACCCAAACCAGTCTTACCAACAGCAACACTAAGGAATCAAGAGAAGGCTCTCAACATACTGTTGTCTGCCATTCCAGATGGACACCTACTCATATTTCATGATGCTAAAGATGCCAAGCAACTCTGGGTTGCTCTCAAAACAAGGTTTGGAGGTAATGATGCTTCCAAGAAGATGCATAGAAATCTGTTGAAGCAGCAATTTGAAACATTCACAGTTGGAGAAAGAGAAATCCTTGATGCTGCTTATGACAGATTCCAAAACCTTCTCAGTATGCTGTAGCTATACAAAGCAGAGGTCTCAGTTGAAGATGCTAATCTTAAGTTCTTAAGGAGTTTGCCATCAACATGGCATGTGATTGCTACTATGATCAGAGGACAACCTGGATTGGACACCATGGATTTTGATGATCTCTACAATCATCTGAAGGTGTATGAGCATGAGATGAATGGTCAATCAAGCTCAAAGTCTCACAGTATTGCTTTTGTATCATCTGAAAAGAGGGGCAGTACTTCTACTAAAAGTACTGCTTCTCCTCCTCAAAGTATTGTTGCTCAAAGTACTGCTGTCTACACTCCTCCTACTTATGCTCAGCAAACCACATCATCAAATACCATCCACTCAAATGAAGTTGTGTGCTCTTTCTTTGCACAGCAAGCTACTTTGCCTATTACCTATGAAGAAGATCTCTCACAGATTGAAGAGGATGCACTTGAAGAAATAGATATCAGATGGCAAGTTGCTATGATCACTACCAGGATCAAGAAGTTTATGAAGAAGACTGGAAGAGGCATAGACTTCAAACCAAAATCGGGAATCACTTTTGACAAATCCAAAATTGAATGCTTCAATTGTCAAAAGACTGGACATTTTGCAAGGGAAAGCAGGTTTGCTAAGTATCAAGCAAACAGGATGGCTGAGAAACCAAAGCTAGAGTTGAAAGAAATCCCTATTACAGAAACAAAAGCTTTGGTTGCTCAATAGAATCTATCAGAGGTTGACTGGAGTGCTAAGTTTGATGATGAACCAGTAACCTACTGTATGGTAGCTGTGGAAGATTCAGTGGAAGAATTTGACTGGAGCACAGCTTTTGATGAGGAACCTGGACATGCTGCTATGGAGTCTAAAGATGGTTTTGGAAGCTTTGACTGGAGCATGGAGAGTGATGATGATCCTGTTCTGCTTGCTATGATGGCTACTTCACCAAGTTCACCCCCTATCTCTGAGGTATGTTCGAATTGTCATGACTTTTATCAAAAAGTACTGAATAGTTATGTGGCTGAAAGAGATAACTATATAAAGGCTAGGTCTGAGGTAGCAGGTTATCAAATAACTTTAGAGTCAATGGAGGCTAAAATTATAACACATGAAAATAATGAAGTGGCTTGGGCAGAAAAATATGAACAACAGGATTATCAGTTGAAATTAAGTGAATGGAAGTTAAACTGCAAGATCTCTGGAATTGAGAAATAAACTAAGGAGAGAGATGAATTACTAGAAAAGTTTAATGCTTGGGGACAATCAGGTCTTTCTCATGTCATGTATGTTGAAAAACAGAGAATAGCTTATATTAAAACTGGCTTAGGTTTTGGTATGGATTTTAATAACCTAGAAAACCCACGTAGTGATCAGGATGAATGTGACTTTGAGGATATATCCACTAGTGATGATGAACTCATTAATTATGTAGACACATCTAGTAATGAGGATTCAGTTAGTGAACCACCTCTTGAGTTTAAGAAAGATAATGCCTATCATGCAGTCCCTCATCCCACTGGTAGTCATCAACCTCTTAGGCCTGATGTTTCTCGTTTTGGAGTAGATAGCTTAGAGTTTAGAAAGAAACTTAAAGGTCAATCTAGGTCTGAAATCTCAAAAGAAACTGTTGAAACACCTAAGGTAAATGATGTTCAAAGCCAAGAAGTACTTTCACACCAAAGTACTGCTACACCTTCAGCAGTACCTTTAAGAAAACCTTTTCAACATACTGCTAAACCTTTTTGGGATAATTTTGGTCAAAACAGTTTTCATCATTCACCTAGAAGACAGGATAGGTTTAGTCATACACATAGAAGAAGAAACTTTAGAATCACAGATCAAAAACTTTGTTTTGTTTGTTTTAGTCCCACTCATTTGATTAAGGACTGTAACTTACATTCAGAGTACTTAAGTAAGTTCCCTAAGAACAAAACAGACAACCAAAAACCAAAGGAGACTAGACCAGCTTGGAATAATTCACATAGGGTTAACCATAGAAACTTCTCACCAGACTATAGGTACCCTCACCAGAGAAGACCCTTTTCAAAACCTCCAGTACCCTTCAATACTTTCCAAGGTACTGAAAAGTCAAGACCAGTACTTTCTCAAAGTACTGCTCAGTTTTCACCAAACACCTCTTGGAATAGGAACCCTAGGAGATCTAACTACTATCAATCCAGAAGGCGTTACAACTCCAAGAAAGTATTTAGATCTAGAGACTCTTCACCAGAAGTTAAAACTCAATGGGTTAAGAAAGAAAGTACTTATGATGAACAGACAGTACTTTCAACAAGTACTACTGAAATAGTGATTTTTGATGTAGATGATTTTGTTGAAAATAAAAAGGAGGTTTGTGTTGAAAAAGAAACTTTTGCTGAAAATCCACCACAAGTTTTGAAACAAAAGATAATGCTTGATTCTGTCTACAAAAACTGTGAAGACTACATACTCAAAGAATTTGAGTATGTTACTCCACAAGGGGAACACAAGTCAGTAATGGCTTGGGTTCCTAAAAGACACTAATTTATCTATCTTTGTGCAGGGCAACCCAGAAGAGGAGCTTAAAGATCATCTTATTGTGGATAGTGGTTGCTCTGGAAGCATGACAGGAGACAAGGAGATTCTGTCAGATTTTAGGCCATATTGTGGAGGAAGAGTTGCATTTGGGAATGATGCTAGTGGAGGAAGAATTAGTGGAAAAGGAACTATCAAGACAGGAAGCATAGATTTTGAGAATGTTAGATATGTGAAGGAGCTTAAGTTCAACCTTTTGTCAGTCTCTCAAATCTGTGACAAAAAGCATCCTGTGTTATTCACTGACACAGAATGCCTCATACTTTCACCTGAATTCAAGCTTGATGATGATAATTTGGTGATACTCAAAGTACCTAGAACCAATGATGTGTACAGTTTGGATATGAAGAGTCTTCACTCTTCTGAAAGAGCTACATGTTTAGTAGCAAAGGTATCCCTTGAAGAAGCACATCAGTGACATAGAAGACTGGGCCATGTGAATTATAAGAATATCAACAAATTGGTCAAAGGAAATTTAGTTAGAGGTTTACCTTCAAAAACTTACAAGAATGATCACTCCTGTTTGGCATGTAAGAAGGGTAAACAACACAAAGCTTCTTGTAAGAAGCTTGAGGAAATGACTGTTAGAGAACCATTGGAGCTGTTACATATGGATCTATTTGGTCCTGTATCTGTTACAAGTTTGAACAAGAAGAAGTACTGCTTAGTAGTGACAGATGATTGCAGTAGATTCAGTTGGGTATTTTTCTTGGGATTTAAGGATGATACTTTTGATGCTATTCATGATCTTATAATAGCACTTGAAAACCAACTGAGACTGAAAGTTAGAGGTATTAGATGTGATAATGGGACTGATTTCAAGAACAAGCTAATGGATGAATTTTGTGCTAACAAAGGAATTAAGAGGGAGTTCAGTATTGCCAGAACACCACAGCAGAATGGTGTTGCAGAGAGAAAGAATAGGACTTTGATAGAAGCAGCCAGAACAATGCTTGCATACTCACACTTACCTATTCAATTCTGGGCTGAAGCTGTAAGTACTGCTTGCTATGTGCTTAACAGAGTCTCTGTCACCAAACCACAGATGAAGATACCTTATGAGTTGCTGATGGGAAACAAACCCAATATTCGATTTATGAAGCCTTTTGGATTCCCTCTCACTATTCTTAATACAATTGATAATCTGGGTAAATTTGATGGCAAGTCAGAAGAAGGTTATTTATTGGGCTACTGCACCAACAGCAAAGGATTTAGAGTGTACAACAGAGTCACTAAGAAGGTTCAAGATTGTCTTCATGTTGAGTTTTTGGAAGATCAAGAAAATCAAAAGGGTAAAGGTCCTGATTGGATGTTTGATCTTGAAGTTTTGACTCCTTCAATGAATTAGGTTCCTGTTAGAGAACAGAATCAACTTGTACACACTGGAAAAGAGGTATAGTGTGTTGTTCATGGAGTCCATATTAGACCAGATGTTGTTCATGATGAAGAATCTAAACCTGCTGAGACAGAGACAAGTACTGATGAGCCAAAATCCTCTTTGTCTGCTGAGGATCAATCTATTCAAGAAGAACTTAATCAGATGCTTCTTCAAGATGTTTTAGCACATTCTTATACTGATGACCAAAGAAGAGCTTATGAAGAAGCAAAGAAGAAGAACAAGACTGTAGAGTACTCTCACAGTACTTTGGACAGTACTTTTGACCAAAGTACTGCTGAACCAGTTACCAGCACTTTGGATGATTTGGATGATCCTACCATGCCTGGATTAGAAGATACTGATGATGAGTTTGAAGATGAAGGTATTTTCTCATATTCTAATGAAGATGTTGATTGTACTAATTTGGAAGATACTTATGGAGTTCCACAGTCTCCAAACTTAAGAATTCATAAGAATCATCCTACTGATCAAATCATTGGTCCTTCTACTTCTGGTGTGATGACTAGACACAAAGCTAAGAGTTTTACTAAACCTCATAATGCTTTACTTAGTTTTGTCTATAAACAAAACAGACTTAATCATAAGGACCATCAAACATGTCTGTTTACTTGTTTTATCTCTCAAGAAGAACTCAAGAATATTGCTCAAACATTAACTAAAGAGAGTTGGGTTGAAGCTATGCAAGAAGAACTGCTACATTTATAAATTCAAGAAGTTTGGGTATTATGTGATCTTCCTGATGGTAAGAAGGTCATTGGAACAATATGGGTTTTCAGAGTCAAAAGAGATGAAAGAGGGAATGTTATCAAAAACAAAGCAAGGTTAGTAGCACAAGGCTACAGACAAGAAGAAGGAGTTGATTATGATGAAGTGTTTGCTCCTGTAGCAAGGATTGAAGCAATTCGAATTTTTCTTGCTTTTGCTTCTTATATGGGATTTCAGGTTTATCAAATGGATGTCAAGAGTACCTTTTTATATGGCAAGATTACAGAAGAAGTATATGTCAAACAACCTCCTAGTTTTGAAGATCCTAAACATCCAAACAAAGTCTACAAAGTTGTCAAAGCTCTTTATGGCTTACATCAAGCACCTAGAGCTTGGTATGAAAGGCTCTCTACCTTTTTATTGCAACATGGTTATAGGAGAGGAGCTATAGATAAGACCTTTTTTATCAAGAGAGATAAGAAGGATATCATGCTAGTTCAAGTGTATGTAGATGATATTATCTTTGGAGCTACCAAACAATCTATGGTCAAGGAGTTTGAGAAGCTGATGCAGAATGAATTTCAAATGAGTTCAATGGGTGAGTTAACTTTCTTTTTGGGACTTCAAGTTAAGCAGTGAAAGGAAGGAATTTTCATAAGTCAAGACAAGTATGTAGCTGACATACTTAAGAAGTTCAATTTTGATGATATGAAGCTTGTTACTACACCTATCAAATCTATCAACTCATTGGGCAAGGATGAAGATGGATAACCAGTTTAAGTCAAGTTATACAGATCTATGATTGGCTGTCTTATGTATCTTATTGCATCAAGGCCTGATATCATGTTTGCTGTTTGTTTATGTGCAAGATATCAAGTCTCACCAAAGGTCTCACACATGAATGCAGTGAAGAGAATTTTTTGTTATTTGAAACAACAACCTAAGTTAGGGTTGTGGTATCCAAAGGATTCCCCTTTTCACTTGGAAGCTTTTTCAGATAGTGATTATGCAGGTGACAACTATGACAGAAGATCAACCACAGGTGGATGCGAATATCTTGGAAGAAGATTAGTTTCATGGCAGTGTAAGAAGCAAACAATTGCAGCAACATCATCAACTGAAGCAGAATATGTGGCTGCTGTAAGTTGTTGTGGACAAGTGTTGTGGATGCAGAATCAACTCTTGGATTATGGGTTCAATTTTAAGAATACTCCTATCAATATTGATAATGAGAGTACCATTTGCATTGTGAAGAATCCAGTTTATCATTCCAAGACCAAGTATATTCAGATTAGGCACCACTTCATTAAAGATTGTTATGAGCATAGGCTCATCAATGTTGTCAAGGTGCATACGGATGATAATGTAGCTGATTTACTCACCAAAGGATTTGATGTTTCAAGATTTTCTCACTTGGTGGTGAGTATTGGCATGATTAATTACTGAGCTACATTTAAGGGGAGGACTATTTTGTGTAAGTATAGTCCTATGCATTGCTTGAGGGGAGGATATTCATGTTTGTTTGCTGTATATGCTATTGTAAGGAAGAGAATGGAAAAGTACTGCTTGGAAAGTATTGCTTGGAAAGTACTGCTTGGAAAGTACTGCTTGGAAAGTATTGCACACGTGGAAAGTGATGTTTGTCTTATTAAAGTACTGTTCCAACGGTAATATTGAGGGGTAACTACTACTAACGGTAACTTTGTTATTAATGGTTGTGTTTTTTAAATCTCACCTATAAATAACTACTCTCCGAATTTCCCTCTCATATTGATATCTTCAAATCTTTTCCATATTTCTCTCACTTTCACCTATATTATTCGTTCTATCTCTTATTGTGATCATATAATCATCAATGGCGAATCTTAATATCGTTTCCAAACACAACATGGTGAGGTACTGCTTCTACACAAGGTACTGCATCTGCAAGTGCTGCATCACAAGGTACTGCAACTGCAAGTGCTGCATCACAACGTACTGCATCACAGAGTACTGAAGTTCAAGAAGATGTTGCAGTTTCACCTTCACCATCTCCACAACTATCTGCTCATGAATCTAAACCAAAAGAACATTCACCACTTCGAGGAGCTGATTCAGCTACTATACCCCCTGAAGGCTTGGTATTGGATAATTATGTTCTGACAAGGGAGTTAGTCAGATTGAAGAAAACAACTGAGGCTCAGGCTAAACAAATTAAGAAGATAAAGCTTAAGTTTAGAAGACTCAAGAATTTTTTCTGGCCATTGGTTCAACATCATCGTCTATGGGTCAAGTCTCAAAGAATGCAAGGCAAACCTGTTAGGCAATTTAAGAACACAACCAAAGGTAAGAAGGATCAACAATCATCTTCTGTCCAATTGGGGAGGAATTTAGAAGAAAAGAATTTGAAAGAAGATGTTGTTAAGGAGAATGAACCTCAAGGTACTGAAGAATATGTTAATATTGAAAGTACTGAGGAAGAAAGGACTGAAGTTCAAGGTACTGAGGAGCAAGTTATTGATGTTCAAGTTCAAAGTACTGATGATCAAGGTACTGAAGAGCAAAGTACTGCTTTTCAAGGATCTTTCAGGCAAGAATTGATTACTCCAAGGTTGTTAGATTTTGAAGAGGAAGCTGGTCCTTCAACTATTCTACATGAAGAAGCTGCTGGTCCTTCAACTGTTATACAAGAAGAAGAAGCTGATACACCCAAACCTATACATACTGCAAGTGATGACGAAACCATTGCTGAGATTTTGCATGATTTATCAAGGCCAAGGGGTGTTAACATTCCAGGAGTGCAAGAAGAAGAACAACCAAGAGCTTCTCAACCTGTTATTGATCCAAAGGATAAAGGAAAAGGTATATTGGTAGAAACTAAGAAGAAAAAGAAACCAACTTTAGCACAGATAAGGGCTGCTCAAATTGCTATGAATGAGGAAGCAGCTAGAAAGGTACAAGCTGAATTGAATGCTGAGGTTGCTAATGAAGAAGAAGCTATGAATGAAGAAGCAGCTAGGAAATTACAAGAAGAATTGAATGCTGAAGCTGCTATACCATCACCACTTCCTATTTCTTCTCTGCCAAGAAGACCAAATCTTGCTAAGGAAAGGAATGCAATGATGTCTTATCTAAAGAAGAAAGGATATGTTGGTTTGAACAAGCTGAATTATGTTAATATGAAAGAGTTGTATGATGCTGTCAGAGAAGAATATCAGAGACAAGTTGATAGTATCAAAGATTATAAAGATGATGATGCTTACAAAGAAGAAGAAAGAAAAGAAAGTTTAAAAAGAAAAAGAAAAAGAGTAACTGAAGTTAAAGATCATCAGCCGTCAAAGAAAGTTGAATTAAGATCTGAAACAAATGATGAGCTAAGGAATTACTTGAGAATAATAGATTTTGAGTATTCTAAAGATGATGCTGAATTGAAGATGAACAAATCTCCAATAACTACTTTTGAAGTTGTTGAGTCAAAAGAAGAGAATTATCTGATGTTTCACAAAGAAGATGAAAGTTTCAAGGTGTTCAATATGCTATGGGATTTATTGCATATAATTGATAGAGTGGATTTATTCCATTTATATCATGTGGTGAAAGAATATTATGAACACAATCCATCAGAAGGATTTGGTTTAGTTTTACTTGGAGATCTCATAACTGTTTGGGAAACTGAAGAAACAAGTACTGCTGAGATCTGGAAAAACCAAGAAGATTGGGAGATTACTTGCTGGAGATTCTTTGAAGAATCTGGAGTACATGTTCTAGAGCTAGAAGATGGGACAATGATTCACATGTTAGCTGATAGAAGATACCCTCTTACATCAGATCTCATGAGAAGGATGCTGGAGCATGGAATGGTAGTTGAAGAAGACAATGAAACAGCACTAATGGTTATCAAATTGTTTATCAGATGGACAGATATAGCTGATGATGCTGATGAATAACTGGTATGAATCTTAATTGATTAAATTTTTGATATATCAGTACTTTATTCAAAGTACTGCTGATCAAACAGTACTTTAATCAAAGTACTGCTTGCAGTTTTTAAACCAGTTACTGATTTTGAAAAACTTTTGTTAAGTAATAAATGTTTGGAAACAAAGGTTAAAAGAAATAAATGGTTTTTGAGATGGTAACACCAATAGGTTATCAATCTACCATGGTTACAAAAGGATTGGCTAATCCATGAGCAAACGGCTCTGGTAAAGATATCTCAAATCCGTTTTATAGTTGACAACTTGCTAATAAGTTGTATGGTAATCAACTCACCATATCAGTATTGTGAAGAGTTGGCTAGCCCACAAGAAAATGGCTTGTGGTAAAGGCTGTGTGATCCGTTCCCAACCGTCAAGTTTTCTCACACAAACCGGCCACTTGTGAATGGCCGACCGTAACAAACTTAAAACGGCTCAAGCACGAACTCAATGAAGATCTGGGGAGTATAGTGTTTCCCCGGGTCGTTATGTCCCAGCGAGCTATGCAATGGATCACCAAACGTATAGTGATCGAGAGATTTAAACGGGAAAAGGGATTGAATTATTATAACTACAGAAAAAAGCAAACAAATTACAGAGCTTAAATGCAAATTAAAGGAAATTAAAAAGATAAAAAATATTAAATAAACGCTATCACTATTTTTAAAATTGATGAACGTTTAAAACTTAAAACTTACGTTTAAATAAAATTACGTAAACGTACAAAATAAAAAGTGAGATCTAAGAAATAAAAGTCCTAAAAATATGAAAATGACATTTTTACAAACCTAATGATAAAAGAAAATTTATAGAAAAAGAAAATTATTTTTATAACTAATAAATTAATTATTAATAATTAAAAACTATTTTTAACTATTTAATAATAACCTAAAATATAAGAAAATATGAAATAAAGCTAGAAAAGTGAGATTATGACTTAGAAAAATCTAATACATTATAAAACTTATTTTAAAACTGAAAATATATTTTTTAGACTTTTTATGTAATTATTATTAATTTAAAACTAATTTAAACTAATTAAAATTAAGAAAAATAACAAATGAACAGTAAAAATTATGAGACTTTACAGGAAAATCTAAAATATTGTTCTAAGCCTGGGAAAAATATAAAAAGTTAAATAAGCCCACTAATAAGCTGAATTGGGCAAATAAGCAGTTTGCTAATAAGCTAAAAATAAGCTAAAAAGCTCTAAAAATTACCAAAGGCTACTACAGCCTAAATCTAGCCTAAATTGAGCTAATGCAACTGATTGGGAAGTAAAAAGCACAAGCTACAGAAAAAAAACTCGAGACCAGAGTTCAAGTCTCAACACGCCAAACGGCCTTTAAGGCCCTACTTTAAGCACTTTATTAAGCTATCTAGAAAAATCACAAAAATAAACTAAAAATACCTAGCTGTAGATCACCAACCAAAGTGCTTGTATCCCAAGTTTGAGCTCAAATGGACTTATAATGAATCGGTGAAAATTCCACAAAGTTTGGCAAAAATCACGTTGCAAAAACAATAACCAAACACCCCTTTACTGGTTTTTAACAGCAGCAGTTGCAAAAGGAAATAAAAAAGGGGCGTTTGGCTTGGCACCAAGCTAAAGGCAATTAGAAGCTACAAAAAACTTGAAAATGCTAAAGCTACTAAGGACTAGGTGAGACTAAAATAAGCAAACGAACTAGATAAGTAGGCTACAATAAGCAAATAAGCTAAGGGACAATAAGCTTAAGGCTTATTAGTCCCATCCTAAACTGTTAACACAAAGCTGTTAAATCAGCTTATGCCCACTGATCTGAAACAGGTTCCCACCAAAAACTATCTTAACTGAAATTGATTTGTCTATATCCATTATAAGCAATCAGATTAAGAACCTGAAGAGAAAGTGACTTTATTTAAGTAAAATAAGCAAGTAAAAAAAATGAAACAAACTAAAGTACAAGGTGTTAAGCAGTTGGCAAAAAGACCTAAACTAGGGAAATCCTAAAACTAGGAAAAATGGGAAAATAAGCAATCTAAAGCTACAAATGGTTACCTATTTCTGCTGCCCGACTGCAGCTCCAAACAGTCCTGAGGGGCTTCTTTGGAGCTTATTTTTAGGCTGAAAGCCCATTCTCCAAACCAAAGACAAACTTCAAAAACAAAGTTAGCATACCAGAGATTAAGGATAAACTGATTAGGGGCCAATAAGGGAGCTTTTAGTAGCTTAAAATGAGGCTGCTATCAACTGTTTTAGGCTACTTTTGACTGAAACAGAACATGAATAAACTTGCACAAGGACATTTTTATACTTCAAATTCAAACAAGTTAAAAGCCTTTTTTTTACACTAAATTGGAAACAAACTGAGTTGGTAACTTGGTAATCTAGTAAACACTAGGTTTGCACACTTTAGAAATCCAATAAGCAACATGACTGGTCCTCGAAAAGCAGCCTACTGCTGAATCATTCGAACAGGAAAACTCATTTTTTTTGTTTACTTCCAAAACTCTTGCAAACATTCTTAACTGAAAAGTAATTTAAAAACTAATTCTGACTTTGATTAAAACAGAAAAGTAAGCACGGACTAGAACATTACATTTATAGACTAGGAAACTGAATTAGTATTAACTGAAAATTAAAGATTACATTAAACTTAAATGACAATGAAAATAAAACTGATCTAGAACCTTGAAAAACTAAGACTGCCTTATACTTTGGCATACAAGAGATTATTTATACTACAACTAAACGTCTTCATCTCTCCTCTTGTCTTGTGCTTTCTTCTGAGACAAAAACAGAACCCAACAAGATGCTCTTGCTCTTTCTTCAGTACCCAAGAGTGATGGGGAGGTGAGAGTGGACAGGCGTGGGTGCAGGGGGGTATGGGGAAGTGATGGGAGAGATGGGTTGGTGGGTTGAGTGGGGAAGAAGGTTTGTCAGGTTTTGGTTTTCTGGGAAAGAAAAAGGAGGGATGGATTGGGTTATTTTTTATATGGTTTGGTTATAAAAAGGAAAAAGGTAATTGTGGTATTTAGTATTAATAATAAGGACCAAAATTGCAATTCCACAAAAACCAAGGGACTGAAACTGTAATCATCCAATATTCATCATAGGGACCAATTATGACAAGTTTAATTTTCCCAAGGACCAAAAATAATAATTTTCAAATTAAAAATGTCCCGGGGTAATTTCTGTCAATCTTTGAAATTTTAGGGACTAAAGTTGCCATTTTGCAAAATTGAATTTTATAAGGCTAATTTCGACAACTTGAAAATACTTGAGGGTCTTTTATGAAAAATTAACTTGTTTTGAGTAACCAGGGACTAGATTTGACAATTTATGCATAAAATACAGTCTAAATATTTTTTCTGTCTTTTTGAGACTTTTCAAAGTGTTTTTGACTGTTTTTGCGGGATTAAATAATATAAAATATATGTGTATTTAGACACATATCACTGTGGAAAAACCATTATATGGTAATTAGTTCACCATGATGAAAGAACTAACTAGTCCAAAAGGGTACAGCTTTTGGTAAAGACAACTCAAATCTGTTGATAGCTGATGATTTGCTAAAAATCATATGGTTATCAGTGTACCATGATCTTACACATCAAAACATTTGGCTACTCTAGAGTTAATGGCTTTGGTATAGAGACATTAAATCCATTAAAATTTTCAATGATTCACCTCTCACAGGAGTTTACACACCTGGAAGTGATGAGAATAGACTGGAACTTAACTGAATTAATTGTACAAATTGTCTTATGTTGTTGAAAAGATGGAGCTTGCTGAATGGTTGCAGAAAAGAAATAAAATTGTTGTTTGATGCTGAAAAGAATAAATTCTAAAGAATACTTTGATAAATGATGATATAAGCACAGAGTCTACAAAGATACAATCCAAAGGCAAAGACACAATCTTTCTTTCAAAGATGGAGCTGTTAAAGATAAATTCACAAAGGAACTTGAAGTCAAACAAGTAGAATTCAAGTTAGGGGAGGATTGTTGGGATACAGAAAGTTAAAATACTGAAGAGTTAAAGTGCTGAAGAATGACAAAGTACTGGAAAAGTCAAAGTACTGCTAAAGAAGAAGTCAAAGTACTGCTGAAGAAGTCAAAGTACTGCAAGGCTAAAAGAACTGTTATATTCGTTTATGGAAAGCTTTGTAATTCTAGAATATTCTTTATTAGATTACTTGACGTACAAGGATACAAATTGTAAACCGACTAGGGTTATCCTTGAGCCTATAAAAGGACCCCTAGATTGGTATTAGAGGTACGAGTCTACGAGTTCACAAGTTTAGAGTACGCGTATTATTAGAGTTTTAGAGAGTTCGATATTATTAGAGTTGTTAAAGAAGTCTGCATAAATAAGCAGAATTAGTGTTATTAATATAATCGTTGAAAGTTTGAAGTTATATTCTTCTTAGCTTTATTAAGTAAATTCCGCATACTTGATTAAGATTACTTAGTGTTTCATTGTTAATAACTTAGGATTTATCCGAGGTTATTAAACCTTAACAAGCTAATTAAGTTGGTTTGGTTAGAGTACATCGATCCAACAGCAGTCAACTCGCATTCAAGAGAACTCGCATAGGTAGACAAGTCGCTTAGCAGCCAACTCGCTTAGCAGACAACTCAAGACATACATTCCGTGACTCAACTCGCATCCAACAAACTTTCAAAAAACACCACTTTTCAATCCAAAAACAACCCAACCACGATGATTTAGGCCTTCCAAATCAAAACCTAAACACTTATAATGATTCTAAACACAAAAGTACTATCAAAATCAAAACTTTAACACAAGAAATTATCCAAATGTTGCAAACTACTCTAAACTAATTCAAACCCAAAAACCTTATGAAAACGACTAGAAATCCAAGAACATGAAAGATGAATAATCAAACCATGGCTCTGATACCATTTGTAACATATTGGTTTTCATAAACACACTATCAATCACAAATATAGAGTCAAATTATACAAGAGTTTAGAGAGAGAAAGTAGAAGATGGGAGCCTTTCTAGAGAGAGAAAGTAAACAAAAGAAAGAAAGGTTAAATTAAGTGAAAGGTCCAACCCTCTACCTTGGGAGGTAGAGGGTATTTATAGTTACATACTACACGTCCTCTTTTGGACTGTGGATCAGGCATACAGTGGGTAAAGACCCGTCCTTCCTCCACGGTGTTACTTAAACTAATAACTAACTAATAACTACTAAATAACGTAAAGTCTACGAGCTAAGATATGCTAAACAACAATTGGGGTGACCGACACTTCCTTATGGAATTTCCAATTCCTAACATAACACTTAGTATCTTCTTGACACAATGTTTTCTTCTCTTGCACTAGGAGAAGAATGAAGATGATCACTTGGTTGGAAGAAAGGATCACTTTTTTTTAAAAAAAAAAAAAAAAAAAACTATCTAAATGATCAAAGGAGTGTGAGTGTGTTAAGGGAATTAAACTCTGAAAGTTTGTGTGTAAAAGGATGACCAAAAACTGTGAAGTTGGCTGGTATTTATAGGGACAAAAATTTTGACCGTTACAATGTCACGGTACCGTTAAATACCCGACGGTACTACTAAATTTATTGGTATTGTGGTACCGTCCCAGACAAAACAGCTCCAATTTTTGTTTTTAGTGGTGAAATTTTATTTGGGGAAGTTAGTAGCTGTTTGGGGGGGGGAATAGTTGTTGGGATTTTTAAATTTATTTTTACAATTAAAATATTTCTTTATTATTCAAAAATAATTTGTAAAATGTATTTTTGAAAAAATGTTTTGTCACATTAAAAATGTGAAGCTTGAAACACAAATTCACTTCTTTGATCATTTGTCATGCTGTAAATTTGTTGTTCATACCTAGAGTGATATATGTAAAAACGGGATATTTCGACTAAAAACTTGTTTACGTTAATTTTGATGTAACGTGTTTTTACATTTTGTTATCATCAAAACGTAGAGATATCAAAAGATATAAATAACGTTTTTAGACATTATTTGCATGAACATTGCCCTTTCAATATACGCATGAAATGTTCTCTACTTTTTTTTTTCGTACCCAGTATTTCTCCTATTCTTTTTTCCTTTTAATCAATAGTTTGATTCTTGGTAATTAACATATCCTTATCTTCAATTTTTTTAACAACTTACCATTATTCACCAAATTTCTAAACTTTTAATTATTAAGACCTATTAAATTAATTGTTTTATTCATCGCTTTATAACTTTATTATGTATTATACATAAGTATAAAACGATTACTATTATGTATTTTACTATATAACATTTTTTAAATGCTTCATCATAAAATTAGTTCGTAATTTATATTGCTCTATGATGTATAAGACTATTCACATTTTATTTTGTTTACTCCAACATTACTTTCTTTATAATACTCCGTATATTTTTATTTGAGTTAACAATTTTTTTTTATCAAACAATATATTTTGTTCAGTAAAAAATCAAACAGAAGGTTAAATGGTAATTTCAGACAACTCAGATTGCTCATTCAGAACAATTATCAAACAATCAGTTTCACTCAGATACAGGTTCATTCAGCATCTTGGAATCATTCAGCGCTAAATCATATTTTTTTTATCAAACAACCCCTTAATCTAAGGTCTACTTGGGGACAAGTAGAAATCAAGTGAGGGGATATTTGATAACATCAAATATATACTGTATTTATGCATCATTTATCCCATACAATATTGCTCATTTATTATATGTTTATAACTGAATTGATACTTAATCGGTTACTTTGTGATTTTCAATATTTATGGAGCCATATTGGAAAAGATACGGAAAGTGTCATTATTTGCAGTTAAAACGAAGAAAACTAGCAAACACGCTCTCTGAAAGAAGATACGATGTATCCATGCTGCTGAGGATACATCGTATACATAACTAAGAAGATTTCAAGACCTATTCGTACTTAGAAGAATACGGCGTATCCATTTCTGGAGATACGCCATACAGAAGCCCTAGCTCATGAAGACTCAAGATGCGCTTTGAAGACATATGACGTATCCATTTATGGTAATACGCCATATACATTCATTAGAAGAAAACCAATAAAATATTAAGTCAAATGAAGATTTCAAGTTTATGTTATGGCCTTTGAGGATGCTTTAGTATTTTGGCCATAAATTCTTCATCCGGACTTCGTTTTACGCGATTCAAAAAAGAAAAGAAAGAGAAAAAGGAGACCTACATGATGAAAAAGGTAGTACGGAGTATTGAACTTTGTAATACACCTTATTGACCAATACACCGTATTGGTTTATGAATATGCCGTATTATAGGCATATTCCTAAATATTCTTTCTTTGGGGCTACATTTGATATCTTAGATACACCGTATCCACTTTTGGATGTGTTGTATCCGTCCCAGATAAGCAACTATAAATACAGAACCCTAACTACGAAGTTTATCATCATTAGGGTTCCTTGGGACCCTTCCAACTCGTCCAAAACAGCCTCTAAATAGCAGCAAACATCCCGAGAAGACCATATCAATCAAGAAGGAGATCTCAATTCATCATTCATTTGTTTATCATTCAGTTTTATTATCGTTTTCTCTATGAACTCATTTTCATTATCGTTTGATTATACTTTGATTATATTTTCTGGGATTATTGGCTAACAACCTTGGGTGTTAGCCATGTTATGAATACTTTGTTGATGTTATTTATGTTTATTTAAGATTCGATGTTTTGTATTGTTTATTTTATGTATTTTCTATTATACGTGCTCGTTTATATGTTTGAGTAATTTAAGTCTAATACCGCATGGCCAAGTGGGTATTGGGTGTATATTACATGAACACTTAAGTTAACACAATACTCTTTTTGCATGGACCAAGTGGAGAAGAGTAGGTTTCGCATGGACCAAGTAGGTACCACTAACGAATCAAATAGATTAGTTGACACTGCTTAATGCATGCTTGTATTTGAATATGTGCATGGACCAAATGGCCTAGGAGATTACATGTGTAGTGGCTTTATGCATGGACCAAGTGGTCTAGTCTAGGTTAGATAGGAGTATGGGGGTATTGTCTGGACCAAGGAGATACTTTTCATACTTTCTGAAGTCACCGGTACGTTACATCTAAATCATTGCCCTAATAAAACGGATTAACTAAAACATAGTGGGAGTAATATGGCTAACACTTCCTTCTCTTTATTGATTTCCACTGTAGTATAATTAGTTTATTTATTTTATTTTTTATTTAGTTTAATAATTAAAATCAATCAAAACCCCTTGCTTAAATCTGTAAAACTCACTAGATTAATTTCTAGGCGTACTATTCTCGAGATCGACCTCGTACTTACCCCACTAGCTACAACCGTGAAAGGGGTGTGTATTTGGTATAGCTCCACTAAACATAAATTTAAAACTTGAGGACTCATCAGTCATGTTTTTTGTCAAAGTAGAAAAGGGGTGTTTCAGTTTATTCGTTCAGTGGCTATCATTTTGAAGAAGTGGACTCCAAGGACTAGTTTTGTGAAAGAGGATTTGGGCTCTATTTCTGTCTGGGTGAAATTCATGATATTCCTATTGCTGCATTTACCAAAGACGGGTTGAGTGCCATGGCTACTAAACTTGATACTCCTGTCATTCTTGATGCATACACGAGTTATATGTGTATGCAATCTTGGGGTTGTTTTAACTATGCTCGTGCCTTTATTGACATTAACGTTGATCGAGAACTCAAGGAGAAGATTGTTATTGCTTTACCATGTTAGGAATGTAATTAGGAAGATTTGCATACTGTCCGAGTGGAATATGAGTGGAAACTAGTGAGGTGCGGTGTTTGTATGGTTTTTGGCCATGATGAGAACCAATTTCCTAAAGGCGTGTTTGCTGATCTTAAAAAGCAAACACTAAAAAATGTTGGGTTTCCAACACCTCAAAGGAAGGCATTTCGTGGTATTGAAGTGGGTAAAGGGGAGAAATTCAGCCCATCTAAGTCAAAGAAAAAGGTTTATAAACCTGTGTCTAAGAAGTTGAATACTACTAATGTTGGTATGGCTAAGATCACTAATCTGGCTAGTACGAGTGGGACGAATATTGTAACACCGAATCCATTTGATGCTTTTAATATGGTTGGTATTGATGAACGCGATGTTCCTAGTGGAACAAGTGGTTCAAATAAAGATGTGGCTGATTTGGATTGAGGTAGCAATAAGGATGCTAAGTTGGTTGATGAGGATAGTGAGGGTGAGGTGCTCGAAGTTTCTAATGAAACAAAAAGTTTTTTTGGCATCTAAACAAGCGAGAAGTGGAAGTGGTTATGGTACTAAGAGTTTGTATGAACAATTGAAAGGATCGGTAGGTGAGGACTATGATCCATATGATGATGACTTATGCGATGATCAGGGTATCATTGAAGATCAGCAAGCTTTCTATGATGCTTGGGATATCAAGGTTAGCGGTAGAAGAAAGAAGTAGATTATATTTGATGTTATGTTGAGTCAATTGTGTTCTAGTCATAGCAATTCTTCGTTATAGAGGTGGTCTCATAAGTTTGGCATCTCATTCTTATGACAGGTTAAGTTTGAAGCACAATTGCTGCGTCGACTGTTGCGTATTTTTAGGCTGAGATGTGGGATTCACCTCATCCGTTGTATTTAAATGTTTTTTTAATAACAATTAAATTAGGACATTTCAAAATGAAAACGTGTTTTATTAATTTAGGAGAGAGGGAGTAATATTTTGTTTAGTAACCGGATCATAACCTTAGCAGCTTCATAATTTCATCTTAAGTTTTGGTTAAGCACTAGTAATTCAGCCATCCTTATCTACCAGTTTTCCTTTATATGACAAAAATCTTATAGCCAGATCCTTTTACTTCTTTCTCTATTTGCTATTGGTCAATCTAAGTTTTCATGATATCTAACAATATCTTTTAGCTAATAACGAGGTTTCGAGCCCGCGCGTTGCTGCAGGTGTTTTTGTTAAGATCTTGACGACAATCCTTACAGTCTAAATATTCCGCATAGACATGTACAATATGCATAATCTGAAGCTGCATAAACCTGGTTTGATTTCCAACTGATTGATGGCTATTATGTTTACGGAATCTGATCTCGGTTTGTTTGGAGATCAAAGCGAATCCCACCCTTGGTGTGTTTTGTGTGTGCGTTTGTGGTGGGTGGTATGTGTGTTTTTGTGTGTGTTTTCTGGATGTGTGGTAGGGGTAGAAGGGGCTCCAACCAAAAGGGCCGCAAAAATGCACTGTAGATAAAAAAAGACATGTCACATTTATTCTCTCTCTATACTGTAGAAAGTTATCCCAATAAATGTAAGATAGTAGGCTTCCGTTCCCATCACCATTTCCACTTTCTCAGATAATTATTTGAAAATTTTACCTCTTTTTTTTCACGTCATCGTTATTAGCTTTGAACTTTCTACTTCTTAAGTTACTCCAACAATGGAAGATACCATTATGGAAGAAAGATCAAAGCTCATGGTATCACGTAAACACATCAAACTCATTAATCCGACCCGAAATTTTTCCCCATTCCTTAAACCCTCTGCTAATTTAACGAATAATAATGTTAAACCCTTCAATGTCAGCCGTTCATATGACCTCAAAATATGTTTTCTAAAAGTGTCGTTTAATGGGTTTAGAACGTCTTAAAAAGGTTGGAAAGATTGGGTCAATAGCATGTGTTTACTAAACAAATCCATGTCGCAAAAAGTGGGAATATATAACGCTGTTTTAAACTCATGTTATGAAATCATTAAATATGTATAATTTGCGTAGCATAGAATAAGAGTATCTTCATATGCAAACACGGCATAATTTTTGCTTCAGCTTGACACAAAAGAACACAATGTTTTTGCGCAAATTCCTGCATCTAGAAAGGCATAAACAACACTGCTATTATTGCACCAAACACATGTCTAACTGCAACTTTGCAGCCCATGAAACAGAACAACGTTTGGATAAAGCATATCCGGAATGATATGCAAAACAGCATTTGCAAATTACAATGACAATACGATATGCAGTTTCTTCCTACAGTTTTATCTAAAGGCATTTAAGCCATTAAGAAACAACCATGACAAATCAGATTTAAGTGACAGTAAATTTGTTGTCCCTTTTTCCTTTTGAACTATTCTGGCTTGCAGTTTTGGGCATGGCACCATCATTTTGTTGAGCAACTTTTTTTGCGGCTTTAATCTTCCTAATGTCTTCTTTTTTAGACCCTGAACTATAATAACCAGGCGGAAAGTAGCTGCTCCATTCCGCCGAAAGGTCTGCGAGCGGTGAGCTTGATTCAGTGGTTGAAATGTCTATGGTAGCTGCACATTTAAAAAATGAAAAATTAAGTACATCTGGTAATGTTGTGTTTGCCTTATATCACGATTCAGATGAAAAATAAAAACCTTGTTTGCTGCTAAAATCCATGTTGTGGTTTGTTTAAACTATTGTTTGGTAAATCAATGTTTTTTGGAGCTGCCTTTATAGGTAGAATTTGAAATGACAATGTGCTTTATAATTGGAGCATGCGCAGCTAATGTGCATGTTTAAAAAGCTGACCACTTGATTAAAGCAGTGCATACATATGCATACATTATTGATGTCATTAAAGTAGAGGTTATGCATGTTTCATTTGATTTTTATGTATCAACAGGCACTAATATTGGAATATGCACAGCTGTGCAGGTCATGCTTGAAGGAAAAAGCAGTGAACCAAAGCTTTATATTCCATAAAAAAAAACAGTCACCACATATGTGTAAGTTTCAAAAGCTGCATACTTGATTAAAGTAGTCAATATATAGCCTGTTCATGTCACTAAAGCAGAGTGCAGTCTATGTGTGAAGAAAAAAAACAGTGAACTATAGATTTTTATTTTACTAAAAAAATAGTTGCCACATGTGAATGGTGATAGTTATTACCTGAATTGCAATGGCAGCAATGTTGGTCTATCCTAGATGATTTCCGCTTGCTGTATAAAGGTGCGACAAAAAGAAACCAAAACCTGAAGATAAATTTAGAACTGTAAATCAGATTTTACAACCATAATGGTTTTACTTAGAGGCCACAAATATAAGTGTAACGCCAATATTAAGATGGCTGTATAAACTTGCGAGTACCGTGCGTATTTGTTAGTGTTGTAAACTGGAAGAACGGCTACTTTAACATATCTCTGACTTCCCTACTTTTGTTCATTTTAACTTTAAATTGATGCTACTGAGTCGTCAAGCGATGGCGAGAAACTGGGATACGGTCATTCCCGTCTTTGTCACATAAACATCGCTATTCTTAGAAACTGATTTTATCTAACTGGTCTATAAAAATGAAGAATGAAGCAGCATGCAACAAAGAGCGAACCTTATTCTTGATGCAGTAGAACATACGTCGTTCGTTATGACATGCAAAAGATTATAGGTGTGATCAGATCAGCAAAACACGTATTGAAATCCATAAGTAACTATCACAAAATCTCATAAGTGTGACCAGGTTATAGATGAAAGCCACTTACCGTAGCAGCCAACTGGAAATTCAAGAAATTTTGAGCTTCTCCAAGTCTTATTTTTTAAATCTAGTTGTCAAATGGAAAGTAGGCTTTCCATTGCATAGGAAGATCAGGGTCTTCTGAGTTTGAATGGCTACTCGAAACGCACATGATTTCTGCACATAAAATGAAAAAATAAAAGTTAGGATGTGTGCTTTGGATATAAAGATTGAAATGAAAGAGAACAACCTTTTTCGTTCTTTGGAATTCATGGTGCAATTTCTTTTAGATTATTCTCTAGTCAGACAATGTTTGATGGAAGATCTGAAATTAGTGGCTGGTTCATGAAGTGTTTAAAGATGCCTTTAGCTTACCCTAAGTTATGTCTTTGTGTTGTTTGGGAATATCTCATTGGAATGATAAGTAATAGTATACTGTACCAGTTTGGTTACACTAAATTATTTCTACAGTTTTTTTTATCTGCCTATAAAAGGTGTTTTTTTGGTGGCTTCACATAGCTACCTTTGCACCTTGTGATTTTTTTTAAAAAATCTGTCAAGAAAATGGCTCACACCCCAAACTTGAATCAACTCAAAGAAGCATGTGGCTCCAATGAGGTCCACAATGCCTTTAAGTTCCTGTTTTTACAGGAGCAAGGTGAAAATGAGGGGTTCATCATGCTGCTTGGAGAGAAATGCGACGATATTCGCCATCGAATTGGGAGTAGGACTGAATTGTTGCAGGAGGGACGCTGGTTGAGCGGTCACGATCATGCTGCGAGTGACGCTGTTGAATGCTTGGAGGAGGCACAGGACAGGGACCATAAGATTCTTGCTGCACTAATTCAGGTCCTTGATCTGGCTAGGGAATCGCGCATCGAGAAAAGGCGCCATGTGTTTACAATGGAGTTGTATGATTAGGGCAGCATCTTCTGTGTGCGTGTGATGGCTTGTTTCATGGTCTATATGTTTAATGGTATGGTGTTATGTCTTAGATTAACAGGGTATTGTTAATCTTTGGTGGTATGGCTGTAACTTATGTCGAATATGAATAAAAGTTACTTTCGTTTGTGCTCCAGCAATTTTGTAGATGTGTGTTTTCTTATATGGTAGAGAAAAGCAATGATATGGGTGAGTCAATTGTGTTTTAAAAAATTCAGGAAATGGTCAATGATTTAAATAAAGGTTGAGTGGAAAAAAAAGCATGGCAAAATTTGATGGCTGTTGGTTATAAATAGACATTGAAAATAAGCATTTTAACGCACTCATTGACCATCGGCATCGGTATGAACACATTTTGAAGACAGATTACTCACCTTAGTAGCAAAAGACCTTGTTATGTGATAAGGCGGAGCATGTGCAAGAGGCATCCCTTTGTGAGTATCTTGAGCCAGCTGAAAAAATCTTAGTAGCCTCAGGTTAAGAACCAATGTGAGCCGCCTTGATTGATGAGTACTCATTGCCATTCATAGTACGACGGATAGTGCCTTTCTGAATTTAAAAAAAAAGAAACAACACAATCAGCCAAAAAATACTGCAACAAACTTAACATGGGCTGATAAGACAATCACACAATGATAAACAGCTAACATTTCTCAGTTTTGAAAATTATAGGATAATGGTATACATGAGAAGTGACTCACTATGTTAAACAGGTGATCCAATACATATTTCTGAGAACGACGTTATTCTTGCTGTTTTCACCGTCTTCCTGCAACAAAAAAGGGAGTATTAACTGTTATGCATATCACGTAATATATATTCATATGTGAAAGCTATGATGTAACGACACATATCAACCGAGCAAGTATAGACTGTTTGTCCACCTGCAATGTAGGTTTGTTGATTGAATGGCATGCCAAATCTAGGATGATCTATAAATTTGACAAATGATCCTACATTTGACGTGCCATTCAATAAACAAAGCTAGATTGCAAGCAAACAAATTATCTTAACTTGTTTGAGCGTTGTGCATTTAAGGTATATCAGTTTTTATTCCTTGCCTATAACGGTTTAATTTTGTAACCTCTATGTTTTTACCTTTCAGCATTTTGTCTCCATTTTTTTTTCATTTTCTTTCTTCGGCTCGTTACTTTATATCTAGAAATACATTTTTTTGTTAACCTGTTTTTTTTCTACTCTTGTTTTTTTTTTCAAAAGATGAAATTCCTGTGTTTTGGCAGTTCTCATGTGAAAAAATGGTGACCATGCCAAAAGATGCCTGATTGATGGCTGTTTATAAGGAATCAAAAGTTATGATTACTTCCTACTACATTTGCAGGCTATATAGTGCCAATCAAATCAAAAGTGTAATAAGACATGTGATATTACATCATAGCAATAATAACCAACCCATAATTAGCTCTTTAAAAGACACACATACCATCCCAAAAACACACACAAAAGAAAATCTGACCCAAATCTCAAATAAAATAAAAAAAGGTGGAGGAAAAAATAAATATGAACACACCTATGCCTTTTTGCGAAGGCCTTGCTGCTGCTGCTGGGTCTAGCTTTGTGAAGGATATGATGGTTGTTCAATTTGGAAGAGAGGTGAGCGCGACCATGGTGGATGAAGCAAAACTGCTGAAAAAGGTTCAGGACATCAGGGCTTGTGTAGCAGAACGGGAATATGTGATTGGAGAGTTGGAACTCAGAGCTCAAAAAGTTGCAGACCGAAGATTTAAGCGAAGCTGCAGAGTTCCTGGACAATGCGACGAAGAAGCAAGAGCGAGTACAGGAGCTTTTGTCATTCATCGAGAAGTTGAAGGGGATGGTGTATTGACATATTTAGTGGGCTTGCTCCATAAGTGGTTAGGCACGGTCGTAGTGCAATCCGCAACCTATTATAATAACTCTATTGTTAGTGTATAAGCAACAAAGTTAAATATTAAAAGTTTTAAAATTATGCCATCTGAACTTGCAGGTTAAATGTAAAGGGTAAATGGATGCAAAGCAAAATACCAAACCTAATATATAGCATACTCATACTTTATATGCGTCACTTTACTGGGATAAACTCAACAACTACCTGTACCTGTTCTTTTGAGTGGAAGGCATGCAGCGCCGGGTAACTGATGTAGTTGTCATCTGTTTTTGGTGACCATCTTTTTTTTCCAGAATGGCATGAAAACGTGGTATCATATATTAGCTCTCACGTCCGAGGAGAAAAAAAAAAGAAAAATAAAAAACATGAAGATGTGCTTCGGTAATCAGTAAGTTTTTTGTAAAAAACAAACAGGGCAGTGAAATTTTACAAACTGAATTTGAAAAGAGAAGAGCAAAAGTAACTTTCCATTGCCGCATCACTCATCGTTCGTCCAATAATGCCTTTTGTACCAGACCTATGCGGCAGAGGGTGGAAAACCTGCAACAATACACGCATTGGCGCCTGAGGAAGTGTGACAGTAATAAGAAACCCAAAAATTAGCATGCACAATGATGCATTAAAAAACATTGTAATGGTTATAGTGAAGCGAAAATACATACCTGAATTATGAAAGAATGAATGTTCATTTTTGAAACGTAAGATGAAATGTTGTATAACCAAAGTTCATACACTCGCAGCACGACATGCTAGCGAAGTTGTCATAATCTATGGAGAAGTGGCTTTTAAAAAACAACACGCCACTTGATTTATCATGTCTTTTAAAAATTTTGTGTTGACATGCCATGAATTGAAAGCAAGGACGTTTATTATGCCCTTTAATATCAGCCTCAGACCTGCGAATCTGGTGGCAGTATCAGAGACTCAGTATGGCTGCAACCACAATTCGGATTAGGGTGCCTTGCCAAAACATTAGAGTCTATGAAGCGCGCTCACCGAACACATAAATGCAGGAAACTATCATCATCGGCGTTCTAACTTTAGAATACATGCATAACCGTCACAACATGAAGCATATCCAATTGCATGTCACTTCGACATTAAACCAGAAATCAAATTGCTGATATGTTTTTTTTGCACTAACATGCAACCATAAGTAACATTCCAGCAACCATAAGCAACACCTACTTATTCTAACCCCTAAAATATGTGCGCAACTGCTGGCCAGCTTTACAGCTATACTGAAAGTTTGCCATATAAGAGTAGGAGGCTTGTATGTTACTGCATACTTCAGGCACATCGAAAAAATACATCGCCTCTTTTAGCCGTCCTTTCGAGTAGAAGGCCATCTCGTTAACCCACCCGTTCTATTCATCCCTACTCACATCCCTCCTTTTCATCTTAGAAAGTATCATCACCAGTGTTATCACCTTACAATACACTCATAAATGTCACAACATGAAGAACATCTGATTGCATCAAACTTTAATATTAAACCCCAAATCAAAGTATGGGAGGTATTTCCCATGGAGTTATACTTAGTTGTATCTTTTAAAAAAAAGAGGCAATGTGAGTAGGAATGGCCAGAACCGAAACAGGCTTGTGAAAAAAAATCACCGTTAAAATAGAATTCATAAGGCATAGCAACGCTCAGAAATGTGAACATCGCAGCGACATTAGCAGCCTGTCATGGCTGCAACCGCAATGTGGATGCGGTTGCCACGCCAACAGACAGGGGGTGCTAAAGCATGCTAACAAACCAGATCAATGTAGAAACCCATCATCATCGCGTTATTAATCTCACGACACGGCACATGCTGCTTGTGTATTATATACTTTTACATTTGTTGGGTTCGCTTTTTCAGCGACGTGTGAGATTTTTTCTGGACACACGGCTCAGATGGGCAAATATCCAAGCAAAAAGGATACACCCGCCATGGCTGCAACAATTGCCTATCACCCTGCCAAGATACAGGCCATCTCACATTTACCGAATAAACCCCAATTCATCACAACCTAAAAAAAGGAATGCAACCGTCAACCATTCATCATTGCACGAATGCCAAAAACTGCAACCACAGAAATCAACATTCATGGGACCGTTCTCTGCATCTGTAATTTGCAAGAATGAAATGAAATTTTCAGCAAATCATATTTAACCAACCTCAGCGCAAAAGGCCAACTGACATAAACAAAAGCGCGAAACATAATTTCTATTATGCTCATACCTTTTAGATCCAGCCAGGTATATCTGCAGAAAATTATTTTACAATATAATGATCCAAACATAGGTGTAGTCACGTATTGAATACAATGGCCATAGTTATAGAAGGTGCGGGCTCAAACAGGCGCAAAAGCAAGATCGTTATGCTGCGACCATGGCTGCAACCATCTGGTTACCCTGCCAAGGCATGTTTTGAGGCTCAAATTTGATTGGCACTCGAACAACAGCATCGGCGCTTTTTTAGGCAGCATGTTTGCCTGGAAGGCCACCAGGTTAACCAACTCATATCAAAATCTAACCCACAGAAAGCGCTTAACCATAAGGCATGACATCCAGCCCAACCAACATGGAGAGGCCTTTTTATTTTCACACTAACTAAATCAACATGAACCATCAACACCAAAGGCTAAATAAACCTAAAATAACCCACAACCGAAAGTAAACAGACGATACCATGATTACCATAAAGATGGAGTAAAATAAGGCCTAAACAAAGTAAACAAAGATTTCAGACCTTTAATCGCTTGCCCAAAATCAGCAAATACGCAGCTAGGGGTTTTGATAAACCACTGTAGGCAAAACCCTGTGGCCAACGGAGATCCACAAAATGGATAAAAATATTGTTTACATGGTACGAATCACTGTAACCCTCTCACCAACCAGCATAGGAACAAGCAAAGATGCCTACTTGAATCAAGGTACCGGAGTTTTTTCCCCCGGAAATATACCCAGGCGGATCTAAGATGAAAAGGAGGAATGTGAACAGAGATGAATAGAACAGGCGGGTTTACCAAATGGGGCTCCAACCAAAAGAACGGAAGAAAAAGGCACGTCACATTTATTCTCTCTCTACATTGTAGAAAGAAAGAAATCCCAATAAATGTAAGATAGTATAGAGATATACCCAGGTGGATTTAAGATGAAAAGGAGACATCTGAGTAGGGATTGTTGGAACCACTCCTAAACAGTATTTCAAGTATTTATATTTCATATGTAATAGGTAGCTTTATTATGGCCTTTATGTTTGTTTAAGGTCAAGCTTATGTAGAAGGCCCATAAGCTTGACCCAAGCCCAATAAGGAATAGGGAAGGAGAGGGAGTGTTGCCCTAGCTCCTTGCCTATATAAACCATGTAATAACCTTCATTTGAAGGTTGGTTGTTCAAGTTTTCTTTCTTTCACATATGCCTACGCATAACCGGTCTTATTATTGTTTGTATGTGTGTTAGATCTTGTTCAATCGCCTCATCTCCTTTCTATATAACTTGTGTTTGTAAAACTAGTGACCTAACAGTGGTATCAATCGCCAAATAGTTGGGTGTACTCGTTTGTTTTGAAGTTTTGGTTTTGGGTCTTACGCGTAAAGATAACGCAATCTTTGGTTATCTTAAAACTCGTTTTTTACTCTTTTTAATCCAAGATTCTTGTACTTTCAATGTTTTGAGGTGTTAAAATACTTGTTTTGGCAAAAAGTTTCAAACTTTACGCGTGGATTTACGTTTTTAAGCTTGTTTTTGTTAGTGGGTGTCGTTCTCTGCGTAACCCGTTTAGCAGTTTTGGTACATCAAAATTCACACTTTTGTGTTCTTTTGGTACTATTGAAGCTATTCCATAACAAAAATGTGGTTTAGAAACACATTTGGGCAAAATCAAAGTTACGAGTAATCCTACGCGTATCAAAACCCTAAAATTACGCGTAAGATTTTCCTTGGTTTGATCTTCATTTTCTGGTTTATTCCGTGTTTTCTTACTTGGATAAGTCTGAAAATACGTCGACTTTGGATATCTTTTGCACTTTGAAGTGTAAAAGATCATTTGAGCAAAAACCCTAAAATTACGCATAAGCATAAGCTTACGCGTAGAAATCCTACGCATAAGATTCACTTTACGTGTAAACTTAGGTCTACGCATAAGGTAATCCTACGCCTAACTTTCTACGCCTAACTTTTGTCTACGCATAACTTTAGTGCTTTTATCCTACTTACGCGTAAGCTAAAACCTACGCGTAACTCCTCATTGTTACGCGTAACTTTTGGTGTTTTTACGCATAAGTGCTACTTGGTTCTTGTCTTTTCTACGCCTAAGGACACTTCATCAACAAAGGTTCATTCGACTACAAAGATCCATTTTACCACACAAGTTTTTCAACATGTCACAACCACCATACTCTAACTATTTCCCTTACACTTATCCTCAACGACAACAACAACTAAGTCCACAACATCAACAATGGAATCAACAACAAGCAATTTATCAACAACAATTTAATCAACAACATACTCCACAACTTGCTGCAAATCCACAACCTCTAATGGTTCAACCACCACCAAGTCCTCAAGTTCAACCGTACACAAATGAATTCAATCAACATCCATCAAGGAACACTATGAAGGAACCCACTTGGTTTGCAAAGATGTGTGAAGCTTTAAGCGGCCAACAATCAATTCATGAGGCTGGATCACTTGATAGACCTCCAATGCTCACTCCAGGAAACTATGATCAATGGGTGATAAGGTTCTTTAGGTTTTGTGATCTGAAGAAGCCACATGGAAAGTTCTTAAAGAAGGTTATCTTAGAAGGTCCATTTGAGATGCCTACTATCATTGTACCGGAGATCCAAATGCCATTCCACCAAGAGATGAACAAACAAACATTGCTATTGTTGCGATTTAAATCCCAGAACTTCTACATTATGAAGATGATGAACTTGCAATGGAATACATCCTCTTAGGATTACCAAACCCAATTCTTCGTAGTGTTGATGCTCAAAAGACGCACAAAAATGTGGGATCATATTCGTCTTCTTATGGAAGGATCTGTACTCAATCGGGAGGATTTGGAATCCAAAATTTACTTGGCTTATGAACACTTCATGATTGAACACGGAGAGACACTAGAGTCCTATCATCATAGATTTTCGGACATCATCAATGATTTGGATAAACACAACATCATCATGCCAAGAATTGCGGTGAATACTAAGTTCTTGAGTAGTCTTGGTCCTGAATGGGAGAAGTATGTCATTTTTCTCCGTCAGTCGAAGAACATGCATCATTCTACCTACGGATTGTTGTACGATTACTTGAAACCTCATGAAAAGGAAGTTGATCGGAAAAGGATTCTCCGTGCTCAAATTGCTCCACCAACACATCCGGAAAATCAACAACAACTTGCCTTATATGCTCAAAACCGTTATTCTCCTCAACCAGCAACTCAACCAAATGCTTCAAACACACCTTCACAACAACAACCTCAACAAAATCAATTGGTTCCATACAACAACAATGCTCAAGCATATGTCGATTGAAGCGAGGAATCCGATCCGTTTTAAGCATTGCAACAAGGATTTGCTATGATTGCTAATGCCTTTAGCCGTTATACCAACAAATCCAACAATCGTATTCGTTCCTCATCTAACACACGGACTCAAGCTGTTGTGAACAATGGGCGTGTTGAAGTTCAGAATCGTGATTATGGTCGTCAGATGGGCGGTGGTCAAGGGTTTAATTTTGTGGGTAGGAATAACAACAGAGCTCAAGTGGTGGAGCAGGAAATGCTCGGCATGGGTTGAATGGTCTTGATGCTACAAGCTGCAATGAGAAGGGACAATTGGCTAATGCATGCCCAAAGCCAAGGACTAAGGGCAGTGCTTATTTCAAAGAGGCTCTTCTTTTGGCTCTTAAGGATGAAGCTGGTGGAACTCTCACGGACAAAGAACAGAGCTTTATGGCAAATCTTGACTCGGATGATGATATGGAGGACTTGCGGGCCAATGCAGTTATGTTGATGGCTAATATGCGGCGTTACACATGAGTGACACAGGCCCGGTGTATGACAGCGATGGCTTGTCTCGGTACCGAACAAACCATATTTATCTCTGATCTCATATCTCCGCCAACATCAGCATCCGGCAAGGCTCGGAATGTTCAAAATGAGTCATCCACATCTCATTCCGACGATTTTCAACTAGACCCGTAGTTATATTTGACGATCAAGATGACCAACCGGTTT
The DNA here is from genome assembly GCA_910596185.1 of Chrysanthemum makinoi. Lineage (NCBI taxonomy): Eukaryota > Viridiplantae > Streptophyta > Magnoliopsida > Asterales > Asteraceae > Chrysanthemum > Chrysanthemum makinoi. The sequence continues at coordinate 140,922,503 of OU343218.1, forward strand.
CCCTTGATAATCAAATTGACTCGGTGGTCATACTTGAGGATCTAAATAATGATCATGTTGTGACTCACGTTGAACAAGATGAACCTTTGCCCCATCCGATCTTGTTCGTTTACTTCAAGACCAACAATCCCAAATTGCTGCATGTGTTGCATTAAATCGGGACTTGAAAAGTAAAAATGCACTGTTAACAAAGGATTTTGAATGTTTACAAAAGCAACTCAACTTTTTCAAAACTCAAGAAAAAGCGTGAAAGCGGTTTTGAAGCGACCTTTGCCAAATCTTATCAAAGCGAAAAATATTTAGAACGACGGATCGTGATCTAGCAGCGAAGAATGCTTTGTTATGCGAAATAGAACAAGCTGAAACATGAACATTAAAAGCAAATTAACGCTCTCACCTTGGAAAATCAAAAAGCTAAGGTTGAGTTGTTAACTTGTCAAAAACAGTTCTCTGCATACAAAAAGCATTCAACGAAGCGAATAGATGATCATCTTGAAGAAATCATCGGCTTGCAAAACAAACTTAAAGAGTTTAAAAGTGTTGTTTACAAACATGGCGAGTCGGTCACAACCATTGAAAAGTTTACTTTAAAACCAAATCCAAATGGATATGGACCGAATCTTGCGGATTACAAACCTAAGCTTTCAACCAAAACATTCAAACCAAATCACGAAGTTTCGGTCAGAATATAAAATTGATAATTATGTTATGAATGTTGTTGAATATCATCGTCAAGAGGAATTAGATGCAGAAGGCGAGAGTCGATCAAAATTAAAAGCTGTTGTTTACAACAAACCTTTTAATTATTCAAAACCGGTCACTTTCGTCACACCAGCGGATTCTTCTAACACACCAAGAGTTATCATCGAACACACGAGTCTTCTATTGTTAATCCCAAAGCAGACTTTGCACAAACTTATGGTCCTTTACCTTCCATTAGTGAAGTAAACTCACAACTTGAAAATCGAAAAATTCTTCGATATTTTGACATTTTCATGGCTGACCTCAAAATTTTACAACATGAGATAGAATATCGATCAGAAATCAAAGTTGAACATTTTCAATCGCCTCTGGCGCGAGAACAAAGAGACATTTTTCGGAAAAATCTTTTACCTAATGTTAAAAACTTGAAAAGTTGTGCAATTGCCTGGGAAAAGGATTTTCATAAGGAACTTGGGGTCATGAAAAGCGTTTTCGAGAAAACAGAAACATCTATTTCAAACACTAAGCGTAAAAAGAAAATGTTAAGAAAAGATGTTGATCGACTCTTGGAAGATGTTATCTGTGCGGATGTTCAAAATGTTGTGTTATTGAATTCTTTGTCATATGCATTTGATAATATCTCTGTGATCTTGTTTATACGTGGTAAATGTTGAGAACACCGATAATGTGCTTGGTCGAGTCCTTAAGTTGAAAACAAGCGATTGTCAAACGAACTTTCAAATGCAATACGTCGTCTTAATTGGTGTCAAAAAGATATTCACGATCAACAAATTGTTTTCAAAACAAAATCAACGATTCGCGTGCAAAACCTTCTGATTCTAAAATTGAGCAACTGGATGATCAAAGCGTGTCTTTCAAGTGTCAAATCTCAAAATATGAACAAGAACTTGTAAAAGTTAAAAGGAATATGGTGTCATATTTGATTTACTTAAAAAGACTCGTGATGAAGCATCAAATGAACTTGATCATTATCTTGCACACACTAAAGAAGTTATGCATTTTCTTTGGAAATGTTCGGTCACGAAAATCAAGATCGATTCACACTATCCTCAAGTTAAGAGAAATGTTAGGAAAGTATGAACAACTTCCGCCAACAATCATTAAGAGATTAGCCCCGTAACACTTAGTACTCATGCACCTAGAATCTCTATTGCCAAATCACAAGTAGCTAACGTGCTTCCTTCTCTTGAAACAGAATAGTTGAGCCTTTTCCAAGCGTCCGCACTTCACAGCCTAGGAGCACTCAATCGAAGAATAGGAAGTTGCGACCTAAGAAAAGATCAATCAAGAATGCTAAAGTAGAAGAACACCCTAGGACTCTGAATAAGACACACGTTGCCTCCACTATAGATATTGCGTCTAGCAAATGTAATAGAAATAGTGATGTAACGAATGCTAAACCGTTAAGTACTTTTGATATTGATCGATGCACCTTGTGTTTTTTGTGGTAAAAGTATGAATTCTGATTGCCATGATAAATGTGTTGCTAAAGCTATAATCTCTCGTTTAAGGAATCCTAAGAACCGAAATACCTCTAGGCCAACTAATCTTTCTAAGTGCATTGCTTGGTAGACCGCCATCTTTAGATTCTAAGAAACGCATTCTTTGTCCCTGTAGCTCCAGTATCACCTCCTAGGAATGTAGTACCACCTAGTGAATTCACTAAGACTAAAGCAAAGAGTAGTTATAGATGGCGGAAATGGATATATAACACACTAGGATTTAAGTGGATACCTAAAGCTATTGATGTGTGTATATCTACTATAAGCGCTATGGAACCCTCTAACATTTCGGGTTCCACATCTACTTCTATTCCATCATTATTAGATGCATAATGCGGTGTCTGAGATCATTCTCTGGATTGTTGATAGCGGATGTTCCCGACACATGAGGCAATCTTAAACTGTTATCAAACTTTATTGCAAAGTTCATTGGCACTTTGTCGGGTTAGGGAATGATCACTTCACAGCTATCATGGGCTACGGAGATTATGTCAATGGGAACATCGAAATTAGCGGGGTTTACTATGTGGAAGGCCTCGGTCACAATCTGTTTTCGATGGGTCAATTTTGTGATGGAGATTTGGAGGTTGCTTTCGGGGAGAAAACTTGTTTCATTAAGTGATCTACAAGGAAATGACCTTATATGCGGCTCGCGTAATTCTAATCTCTACACTATCTCTATGCAAGACATGGTTGCTTCCTCTCCCATTTGCTTACTTTCTAAGGCAACATCAACAAAATCTTGGCTATGGCACCGTCGTCTCTCACATCTAAACTTTCAAACCATCACCAACCTTGCTCGACACAAACTAGTTGAAGGACTCCCACGATTCCGGTATTCAAAAGATCACCTTTGCTCGGCTTGTGAACAAGGGAAAAGCACTCGTGCTCATTTTCCTTCAAAGGTGGAACACGACTCTCAGCATGTGCTTCATCTTCTTCACATGGATTTGTGTGGCCCGATCTTGCGTGCAAGCGATCAATGGCAAACGCTACATCTTAGTAATTGTTGATGACTACTCTCGATGGACTTGGGTCTACTTTCTTCGTAGCAAAGACCAAGCTCCACAAATGATCATCACCTTTCTCACAAAATACGAGTTCACTCCAACACCGTCGGAATCATCGAGCAGGACAAAGGAACTGAATTTGTTAACAAAACCCTTCGTGAATTCTATGAGAAAGTGGGAATTGAGCATCAAACATCTATTGCACGTACACACGAACAAAACGGAGTTGTTGAAAGACGAAACCGAACGTTAGTGGAAGCTGCAAGAACAATGTTAATAAATGCTAAACTTCAGATTACTTATGGGCGAAGCGTATCTCTGCATGCTATACTCATAACCGTTCTATGATCACCAAACGCCACAACAAAACACCTTTCGAGCTTGTCCATAACAGAAAACCGAATCTAAAACACTTTCATGTATTTGGATCTCTTTGCTATCCGAATAATGATCGTGATGACTTTGGAAAGCTCAAAGCCAAAGTTGACATTGGAGTCTTTATCGGATCTTGTGATAATTCCAAAGGTTTCGAATCGGAATCGTCGTACAAAGCGGTGATGGAAGCGATTCATGCTCATTTCGATGAACTTCTGAAATGGCTTACGAGTATAACGACTTAGAACCGGTCACAACCGCTTAAACTTCCCTCAACCCCATCATCGGTGAAGAAAGCCCTCGACTTACTCGTCAACAAATGGAAAGGTTATTTGCTCCGTTCGTGGCGATATTGATGAGCGTGCTCGGTGTATCCGTTTCCATTTGCACAACCCGATAATATTCCTATACGATACACTGCTACAACAACTCTTGTTGAAGATGCACCTACACCAGTTGACTCCAACACAGCAGTTGAACACACCGCTTCCAACAATGATGAACCGGTGATGATATTACGAATGAAATACCCCCACTGCAGATTTTGATCCAAATCGTTCTTCAACCCGTTTGCTAATGAGGCTGCGCACCGGATGTCGCGGAATCTTCAACAAACCATTTGAATCCTCAGAATCGCACAATGTATACCAACATCAACCCTCCACACATAGATGGACGAAAGACCATCCTCTGGAAAACATTATTGGCAACCCGAATCAACCCGTCGTTACGAGACAACGCGTCTTCACACGAGGCGGTGAACATTGCATTTATGCACTCACCGTGCCAATCGAACCTAAAACATCAAAGACGCAATGACAAAAGACAACTGGATTGAATCCATGCAAGAAGAACTCAACCAATTCAAGCGTCTTGAAGTATGGGAGGCGGTTGAAAGACCAACAGGGGTCTTCGTCATTGGTCTAAAATGGATTTGGAAAAACAAATTGGATCTTTGAAGGAACGCGTCATCGAAACAAGTCACGTCTGGTCGCTAAGGGTTATCGTCGGGAAGAGGGATTAGACTTTGAAGAATCTTTTGCTCCGGTTGCTCGTCTTGAGGTTGTTCGGATATTTCTAGCGTTCGCGGCTCATATGAATATAACGGTCTATCAGATGGATGTCAAAGCTGCGTTTCTCAATGGACAACTTAAAGAAACGGTTTATGTCGACCAACCGGATGGATTCGTTGATCACGAGTTCGAACCATGTTTACAAAGCGAACAAAGCTCTTTATGGTCTCAAACAAGCCCCTCGGGCATGGTGCGATAAGCTATCATCTTTCCTCATTGCCAATAATTTCACCAAAGGCTCGGTTGACCCAACTCTTTTTATACAATATCACGGGGCACATATCTTAATTGTTCAAATTTACGTGGATGACATCATTTTTGGGTCTACACATAAAAAGTTTTCAATCGCTTTTGCAAAACTAATGCAGAAAAATTTTGAAATGTCCATGATGGGTGAACTTACATTCTTTCTCGGACTGCAAGTTCATCAATCACCCGTGGTATTTTCTTGAGTCAGTCCAAATATGCCCTTGAATTGTTAAACAAATTTGGAATGAAAACACAGTGACACCTATGCCACACCAATGGCTCATACCAAGACGCTGATTTACATGGGAAATTGGTGGACCCTACAAAATACCGTAGTATTATTGGGTCTCTCATGTATCTAACAGACTAGCGGACTGATATTGTCTTTGCCGTTTATCTATGCTCCCGTTATCGGTCGCGACCAACTGAAACCCACCTCTCTGAGGCTAAAAGAATCCTCCGATACATAAAGGGAACCATTAACTTGGGGATCCGGTATCCGAAGGATTCTGGTTTTGAACTAATCGCTTTTGGGCGCGACCACGCGGGATGCTTAGACTCACGGAAAAGCACTTCGGGAGCTTTACAATTTCTTGGTGATAAACTGGTGTCATGGCAATCGAAGAAGCGAGGATTGTACATCGTTGTCATCAACGGCGAGAATATGTAGCCATTTCGGCATGTTGTGCTCAAGTCATATGGATGAGAACACAACTCAAAGACTATGGTTACGTATTTGAGAGAATCCCGATGTATTGCGACAATCGGAGTGCCATTGCAATCTCGTGCAATTCGATTCGGCACTTTCGAAATCAAAGCACATCGATCTTGATATCATTTCATCAAGGATCACGTGGAGCAGTGCTTGTTGAATTATATTTTGTGGAGTCGAATACCAATTGGCAAATATTCTCACCAAAGCCTTGCCTCCCGCTAGGTTTAATGAGTTGGTCCACGGGATTGGTATGAGGTGTTTGACTCAAGAGGAATTGGATGATCTCCTAAAAGCAGTCTTAAAACACATCAAACACCAAATTCTCTTTTGTAAATAATTTTTCAAAAACAAAATACAAAATTATAAAACATGATAAAAACAACAAAAATATTCTTCTAATCTACATTTCTTTCAACATTGCAAGTACATTTCTTCCGTCAACACTTTAATCTTTCAAAATTCAGTATTTTTCGATCAAGTGTTGAGGGGGAGAAAATAATCTTTTAACCGCTTCAAAACATCTGTGTACTTGCATGTTATCATATCTCGGTTGATTTTTTACAAATGGTGGTACATTTCATGGTTCAAAGACACTCCTCGGACCTTAATTAATAACCTTTCATTATTTTCTCAAGTCGAGGGGAGTGTCGTCAAGTTTCTTTCCTAAAATCTTCGTTTGGTAACCAAAATGGAAGTTAAATGGCTTGGTTTGAAAAAGGAAAAGGTGGAGGGACCAAAACTGTCAAAAGGTTAAACTCACTTTTAATATAACACCCTCCCACCTACTTTTATTCTTCACATTTATTACACTAAACCAAACACATCCTACGCCTAAAATCGTTCAAGATATCAGTTGATTTGATCATCATTGTGTAAGTGTTTTTGTGATCTAAACATGTTTTTAAGATAAGGTATTGAATTTCATTCAAATCCAACGGTTAAAATTCATGTTACGAGTGATTATGTGTTCTACGCATAAGCGTATGAACACACAATCATTGTGTGTGTTTGTGGTTAAATGGATTATGTCAAAACGTTTTAAATACATCAATGATATCATTTTATCCATCAAAATCCACCCAGAAACACGTATCAATGACTTTTGAAAATTAGGGTTCTTATGTCGAATTGGGTGTTTTCGAATGTGAAGTGTTTTGGTCAAAAGGATTGTTGGGTTATGTTCTTATGATGATGAATTGATGATTTCCACCTTTATAACCACCCGAAACTCTAAATCATCATCAATTTGGAATTAGGGTTTAACGTTCATAAGTTTGGGTATTTTTGATTCACCATGAATTGGGTGTTATAACTTGGTATATAGACTTCCTCAACACTCTTAAACTACCAGAAAATGTTTGGTGCATATTCCATGGCTAGATCTCATACGCGTAGATTTAGGGTTTAGACTCTGGCGTATGCAGTTCTACGCGTAGCTTTTTTAACTGTCCAAATATGTTTTGATCTGTCATAATATGAATGTTATGTGTTTAACATTGATGATATGATGCTTTATTTCAGGCTTGCAACACTAAATATTCAGAATCAAGGTTAATATAAGCCTACGCATAAGGATCACCTTACGCGTAGCTTGTTATGCGTAAGATTTGTCTTACGCGTAGCGTCTACGCATAAGGTTCTACATATGGGACTACGCGTATCATGTGAAGGATATGCGTAAGATGACCTCTACGCATAAAGTCAACTCTTACGAGTAGCCTTACGCGTAAGGTTAATATATGCCTACGCATAAGCTTTACGCATAAGGTCCTCTTTTTCCTACGCGTAACACTTCTTACACGTAAGTTAAGACCCTACGCGTAAGTTTACGCCTACGCATATATCATTCTGTCTCGCGCATAACTTTACCAAACCTACGCATAAGCCGTGATCATACCTTCGTTATGAATTGTTACGTGTACAAACTTGTAAATAAACTAATCATATCATCACGAATCCTAAAATGTCACTAATAAACTGAAATCGTTTGATATGTTGTGAACAATAAGTGATAAAATAAACTTTAAAACTTAAAGTTAACTAACTCACGAAACATTTCACGGCGTCATTGGACTATTGAATATACAAGTGACTTAGGACTCGTAACAATCATTGACACTTTACATTCAATAACTAGACAATAAGACCTTCCGTTGACTAACATTATGTCTTTCGATATGTTGGTTCTTTTGGCTAATGTTATTTGAGATCACGACATGGTGAACAAATGAATATGGATGCACACGAAGTTCTCTCCATTGTTGACATCTATCCTCATGGCTATCCAATGAAGATAGGAAAGAATAATCTCCGTGTTGACTTTGACAACCTCACTTGCTCTGAATCTTCATGTTTAATTGCTATTGATATTCTGAGGACTCATCCGTATCGGAACATGCTTTCACACTCTGCAAGCTGTTCACGAGATCTACATCCAACATTACGGAACACTATGGAAAGGGTCAAAGGACAAAGCTGCGTGATGGTGACTCTGAATCACAAACAAGTCACCATTACACTGCAGACTTAAGGGTCGTTCTCCTAATTCGATGTCGATCCAACCAAACTATATGCCACAACTGCTGAAGAGCTCACTCTCCAATTCTTAATCAATATCGGTTATGACGAGGCTACGGGAGTAATCACCAAGCATTCTCACGTAGAGCTTAAGAGTATTCCTCAACCACGGAGAACTCTCTACATGATCATCACCAAGTCTTTTACGGTGCGTGGCGTGCTATGAGCACCCTATGGTCATGGAACTGCAAATATTCTGGGCATTGGTCAACAAGAAACACATCGCTATCGAAGCTCGGATTTGGGATGACATGATGTCATTTCTCAACAAACTTGGCTCAAAGATTCCCTACATCGGATATACTAAATTGTTGATCCAGAGAGCACTTGGACTTCATCCTGACATTCCCAAGAGGCTCAATGACCCCGACAATCACGACATGTTGACGGAACCCATTCTATCTGTCGAATCAAGGAAGCGTCTACAAAGAAACAAGGTCTTTGTCTTTGCCGATTTCCTTCTAGCGAAGATGTCGAAAGCTCGAAGCATACAAAAGGTATCAGGAAGCGGTCAGACAAGGCAAAGTTGGTCATCTCGACGAAAAATCTTACGGAACACTGTAAGGAGAACCAAAAGAGGAAGTGCGGGAAGTACGGCAAGTACTGTGAGTCAAAGGAAGTTCCCCAAGAGGAACCCTCCTTCAAAGAGGATTGTTCCATCTAAGGAAGCTGCTCCCATCCCAATTCCCAAACCCGAACCGCAAAGAAAGCTTGTGGGCGAAAGCTCGATGAATGCGACACGGATGAAGAGATTACCTTCTCTGAATGCGCAGCGTATCCCTCCTCCGGCTAAACCTACAAGTCCAATAGCGAACATGGAAAAGGAAAGACTCACGTACTTGAGTCTCATGATGAAAGCTCGAAGAAGAAGAAGAGCAAGCTGGATCAATCCTACAGGGAAGAAGTTTAAATTAGTTAGACAAATTCAAAAGTCAAGAATTTGCAAAAGATCAAATGGGTGGCCCGGAGGATCGAGTGGTCTTGTCCACTCTTCACCAGTCTGATGCGGTTAATCAACCCGATAAGGGATGCGGTGCCACCACTCTTGTGCAACAACAAACGCTTGTGAAGGAGTCTACTGATCTTAACATTGAGGAACGAGAAAGAATAAGGCGAGAAAGAAAAGCGATGAAGAAGCTAAGGAGCAGACGGAAGAAAAGGCTAAAACTGGACATGATGAAGAAGAAGATTATGATGACTTTCTTCTCAGCAGTCCAACTCGTTCCAAGGAGGATACTACTGCACCTCCAAAGGACCCCGAATCTCCTCATGTCCCCTCCTCATCAGATTCTTCATCTCACTCATCACCACCACCATCAAAAGATCAACAAAATCATCATCCAAATCTGTGAAGAAACCACCTCGATCTTGGATTTCTCAAGCTCATAAGCGAATTCACAAAGTGTCAAACAAGTCGAGAAAAAAGCGTGCTCTACAAAAGCTAAATTTCTTTCTTTGATCACATACACATATGTATGACGAACATGACAAGATGGAGAAAGAAAGGGAATTTGTTCAGAAGTTCATGAAGAGTCATCGTAAAGAGGAACTGAGCGAAATGATCGAAGGTTACACTAACAAGTACCTTCAGGATATCGTTCCTAAAGTCCTAAAGGAACTGGAAAAGACGGCAAGAGATCATACTCACAAGTTTCTTCTCGACACTGTCCACGGTGTGACTAGAGAAATATTTTCAGACAACTCACCCCTAACATCGTAGCATTGGTTAAAAATACAATGGCCAAAGAAGCGATCTCTCGAATGAGTTAATCGCTAAACTTGTGATACAAATGTCAAAGCGATCGGAGCGTTTACCGGATGAAGCTAAATTTTTTCGAAAATCTACTTGATTTTCAACTCAGATCATCATGCAAGGAGTCGGCCGATCAACCCAAGCGACCAAGAGATGGCGATGATAAGGATAAGGATTACGCACCTAAGCGTCGAAGCGATCGGTAAATCTACCTCTATGCCACCTCCTCCACCACGAACTTCTTCTCAACAAAGTCTCCTCCACCTCGGTCTTCTCTTGATAAACCTCGGGGCGATTCCGAGTTACCACCCCGACTCATAAAGCGGTGATTACTTTGAGTATACGGGTGGTGGCGATGAAGAGGTCCTTGAGCCCCGACAACAACCCACCTCACCCAAACAAGTGCGAAACCAAGGTATCATCATCAAGGCCTTCCAAAAGAAGAAGAAGCGACTCGGCTGGAGTCGTCTCATGGCTAGATGACGATAAAACCCAAGAGTTTGAATGGTTCTCCACACTTGTCAATCAAACTCCCTACCCTGATGAAGGTCAAGAATTGGTAGGCGGTTCTACATTGGAGCACGCAAAACTTTTGCAAGAAAAGTTCCATGTGAAGAAAATGGCGAAATCTGAGTTGAAGCGAATCAAGAATGAAGCATTCCAACTTCTTAAAGACAGATCTGAAAGCGCCGTCGAGGTCGAATATCATCTTGAGAACATCGCTCGAGCTATGTCTAACGACATGGATTGGCTCAATCCGGAAGCAAACATTGACTTCACACAAAGGGACAACCCTCCATACTACACCGATTGGACCAAACCCCTACCGACCATTGGCCAAGCAGACGAACCACGGATTCCCTTCCGATACTTCTTTAACAGAGACCCGGATTTTCTCTTACACGGTAGCGATGGTTCGCGAAAATACGCTACATCATTGACTCTTCCATTCCAGTGACTATTTACTCAAAGCTGCATAGCTATCGAGGAACGTGCAAATCACTTGTTTTCTGACAGCGTGCAAGCATACGACCAAGATGCATTGTATGGGATTCATCATTGGCACGAGCGCCGAAGAATCTACTACTGGCTGCACGGTTGAAGTCTCAACATGCATTATATAGTTCTAAGGACATCGTGGCCATCAAACACATTGATCTCAAGTCTAAGTGGGACTACACATTCTTAAAGAATATCATAGTCAAGCGACAAGATGAACAGGACTATGGATTCTCGAGGTGACTTTGAGAACTTGTCCCTCAGCGACATCGAAGACATGTACCTTGCCAAAGTACGAGGTGCGTATGAGACAATTCTCGGCGAAGTTCAGCGTGAATTTATCAAGTCGGTTCTCATCTTCATTAGGCGCATCGTGATCAAAGAGCGTGTTGAAGATATCCGGATGGTGTTGAATCTTATCGGGCGCGTGTCAACCTCACTCCTCCAACGCTTACTCTTCCCGATCTCAATCGGCTACCTCAATATACGCTCATCGGCAAACCTTTGGAGTTGTTTACCGCGTGAACTTCAAAGCGCTTAATGGCGTGTAGGGATCTTCAGAAATTCGGGGATCATACTTTGAAGCTGGTTAGGGATGGATTAGCGTCTGAGGTTGAAGGATATACGCTGAAAGTTGGGTCTCGTAGCTGGAATTCTCGGGAAAGGAGGGATGTGAGAAGGATCATCACCATGATTGATGAGCGGTTGTTGAAGGGATCGATTCAGGCGATTGGAGAGCTATGTTGGTGGTCGACCGGGAGAAACATCACCGGCTTTCAACGCCATGCGCACTCACAGGAACATCACTGCACTCACGGTACCCCTTGAATTGTTTTCTTCATAATTTTGGATGTATGATTTAATATGTCTATGGCTTGTGCACACATAGCGATGTACAACCCGTAATTGTCAAGAAAGGACCACGTAGTGCGCTTGATTGCCACAATCCTTAGATAAGGAGCGAAAGCTTCTTACTTTTGAGTAAAACCTATCAAACCTTTCACTTTTCAAGGTTTTGCTCAAAAGAACAAGTACTTTCCTTAAGACTTTCAAAACCTCAACCGTTTATATCACTTGTTGAGGGGAGTATTTGAAACTTTGTTCACAAATTGTTCACAATGGTCATTCTTCCCGCAACACTCGAAATGGTCATATTTATTCTCAAGCGTTTCAAAAATAACACTTTAATATGCCATTTTTGAGGGGAGAAAATTGTGTGATAAGAAATATGTTGTACAAAATGCAAATGAATCTGTGTACCTCGGACTTAACCAACGAATTGACGATACTTAAGCTGTTAGTAACTTCGAAAAGACTTGTCTGGGCGGGTAATAATTTCAAGCTAGTTCGCTAGTGATGTAAGCGTGTCTCAAAAGGACTTGTGCGAGTAGAATGTACCATTCGAGAAACTTTTGATAGACATGAACTCTGGCGGGTTTGACAACCTTCCAAGGTTTGTCTACACCTTCAAGGTAGTTATTAGAGCTAGTTGTCACCTAAAAGCCGACAATGTAACTCTTTAACTATGCAACGTAACCGTGTCTCGCGGGGATTGTCTATCTTGATGGATCAATTCAAAAGTCGCGCTCTTTCCTCACTATGCATTTAACCATTAAAACTATTAAGCACATGTGGAAGGGGAGTATTTATGCAAAACATCATCTCTCACAATGGTTCAAACATGTTTTTCATTAACAAACCCTTTGAGAGACATTTTTTCATCTGATGGTTTTAATGGCAAATATAGGTTAGTCATGGAGTTATAAGGTGACTAAGGTTAGGAATAACCGTCCTATGATCCGAGAGCGGAGGGATCTACCCATAGACACTACAAATAGTTAGTATTTAGAAGTCCTTAGGTATGATTGTAAAAAGGAGAAAATGAGAATCGGAGAAAGAAGGAGTTGAAGAATTAAAAGAAATGCAAAGAAAAGGGTGAAAAGAAATAGCCCTCTAGATTATTCAACTTAGGGCGAACCGGGTTCAATTCATATGCTCTTGGTTGTCACTTAGTGGCACCGGTATTGAAGATTAAAAGTCGTCATGGACCCGGTGGCGCATGCACTAAACCTTCTTAGCCACTCAAGTTTCTCTCAACAGAAGCTTGTTTCATTCTCACAGGGAACCCTACGTAAACTATCGGCTTTCTCCTAGAGATTGCTGGTATTGAAGAAGGAGACCCTCTCCCTAGTCTCCTCTCAGGAAAACCAAAACGCACTATTGAGTCTAGAGCCACGAGATTCATCAAAAGATCTCTTAGGAACACTTGACATTTAATCACTTGATGATCAACTAATAAGATCATCGGTGGTTCATATCGAGTCCTTCACAGATCTTAGCAATCTGTCGAGAACATTTATGAGAGGTTCACATCTGTGATCCTCGGTGATTGAATGGAAACTCTGCCGGGTCAACATCAAACGCCACATCGGGGTCACCGGTAACTCCCGTGGATTACGCGGAGTGTGTCTCAAGCGGTCTGATCGTGAGGTGATGCTTCGGCGTACCTCGGCGACTCATCTGAACCGTAGATGTACTTCGGTACATCGCGTTATCTCACTTGTGGGACTCGGTTCGAGCGGCCTTTGTAAAATTAGAGTTGTGTCCTCACACTATCTTTGTTGACACTCTCGAAGTTCAAACTTGTAAGTGACGGAAACCGCTTATTACTAACCGTTTGAAATGTTTTCTTCTTATGGAAGCTCCGGGCGGGATGATCGTCTTGATTCTTCTCATGCTAACGCCAACATCATCACTAATGGAAGTTCTATTCAAAAGCAACACAACCGTCAGAATGATTCTTCGTCAAACCAAAGAATCTACAAAGTTAAAGACTTAAAGAACTTCATCGGTATTGAATTCCAACGTCAAAGAGCGTGTGAGCATGTTGAAGAATGGCGTGGAGACACTGGAGCAACGAAGCGGACTGAGGCGGACCGATGCGGACAACAACATACTATCACTTTCACCACAAAGAACAATGATCAAAGAACAAAGTTAAAGATGGCGTCAAAGCATAACTGTTCAAAGATAACTATCTCTCTACACTGGGGAGATTGTTCGAATCAAGGCAATTCTTCTCACAAGAAAGAAGAATGTCGAAGGCGTCCTGCTACTATTACATCAACGCCTTCACCGTTTTCATTCATATATACTTGAGGGGAGATTGTTGGAATCACTCCTAAACAGTATTTCAAGTATTTATATTTCATATGTAATAGGTAGCTTTATTATGGCCTTTATGTTTGTTTAAGGTCAAGCTTATGTAGAAGGCCCATAAGCTTGACCCAAGCCCAATAAGGAATAGGGAAGGAGAGGAGTGTTGCCCTAGTTCCTTGCCTATATAAACCATGTAATAACCTTCATTTGAAGGTTGGTTGTTCAAGTTTTCTTTCTTTCACATATGCCTACGCATAACCGGTCTTATTATTGTTTGTATATGTGTTAGATCTTGTTCAATCGCCTCATCTCCTTTCTATATAACTTGTGTTTGTAAAACTAGTGACCTAACAGGGATGAATAGAACGGTGAGCCAACCAAATGGGGTTCCGTCCAAATCAGCAACCTGTCATGGCTGCAACCGCAACGTGGATGCGGTTGCCACGCTAACAGATAGGGGGTGCTAAAGCATGCTAACGAACCAGATCAATGCAGAAACCTATCATCATTGCGTTATTAATCTCATGACACGCCACATGCTACTTGTATATTATATTATACTATGTTACATTTATTGTGATATACTTTCACGTTTGCTGGGTTCGCTTTTTCAGCTACGTGTGAGAACTTTGGTAGACACACGGCTCAGATGGGCGAATATCCAAGCAAAAAGGATACATCCGCCATGGTTGCAACAGTTGCCTGTCACCCTGCCAAGATACGGGCCATCTCACATTTACCGAATAAACCCCAATTCATTACAACCTAAAAAAAGGAATGCAACCATCAACCATTCAGCATTGCACGAATGGCAAAAACTGCAACCACAGAAATGAACATTCATGGGAGCGTTCTCTGCATCTGTAATCTGCAAGGATGAAATGAAAGTTTCAGAAAATCATATTTAACCAGCCTCAGCGCAAAAGGCCAACTGGCAGAAATAAAAGCGCCGAACATAATTTCTATTATGGTCATACCTTTTAGATCCAGCCAGGTATATCTCCAGAAAATTATTTTACAATATAATGATCCAAACATAGCTGCAATCACGTATTGAAAACAATGGCCATAGTTATAGCAGCTGCGGGGTGAAACAGCAGCAAAAGCAACATCGTTATGCTGCGACCATGGCTGCAACCATCCGGTTACCCTGCCAAGGCATGTTTTGAGGCTCAAATTTGATTGGCACTCGAACAAAAGCATCGGCGCTTTTTTAGGCAGCCTGTTCGGCTGGAAGGCCACCAGATTAACCAACTCATACGATTCATGCCTGCTCAGAGCGGCTCATCTTTGTTTATCCAAATGCTGGCCACATTAAAAAACAGCATGGCTGCAACCAAATGGTAACCCTGCCAAACCCTGCTTTTCAGCAAAGCTAACTCACAGACGGAAACATGCTCACCGGCAAACCTAAGCACGGCAAAAATGTGCAATTTGTTAGCAGTGCTGCTTAAAACCGATGCAACCTCAGTAAACCCAATCCGCAATAGCAAGACCATAAAGCATCACAAATCCACAAATTTTTTTTACAAAGCATAGTATTTAATCAAAACCTAATCCGCAAAAAGCGCTTAACCATAAGGCATGACATCCAACCCGACCAACATGTAAAGGGTTTTTTATTTTCACACTGACTAAATCAACACGAACCATCAACACCAAAGGCTAAATAAACCTAAAATAACCCACAACCAAATAACCCACAACCGAAACAAAACACACGATACCATAACTACCATAAAGATGAAGCAAAATAAGGCCTGAACCAAGAAAATCCAACCCGACCAACATCGAGAGGGTTTTTTATTTTCACACTGACTAAATCAACATGAAGTATCAACACCAAAGCTTAAACAAACCTAAAATAACCCACAACCGAAACTAAACACACAATACCATAACTACCATAAAGACGAAGTGAAATAAGGCCTAAACAAAGAAAAACAGAATTTCAGACCTTTAATCGTTTGCCCAAAATTAGCAAATATGCAGCTAGGGTTTTTGATAATCAATAATTGGAATCGGTAACCGCACCGTCAGATTGACCAAACACACCAAACATATGGACCAAAAGAAAGCCACCGTTGTAGCCAAAACCACGCTGCCAACGGAGATCCACAAAAAAACTAAAAATATTGTTTCCATAGTACATATCACTGCACCCCTCACACCAACCATTGCACGAACACACAAAAGTGTTTCCCTACATCAAGGGACGGTTGGGTTTTTCCCCAGAGATACACCCACGTGGATCTAAGATGAAAAGGAGAAACTTGAGTAGGGATGAATACAACGGCGAGCCAACAAAAGTAAACCCTAACTAAATGGGGTTCCGCCCAAAAGGACGGGTGAAAAGGGGGCAAAAAAAAAAGCCACGTCACATTTATTTCTCTCTCTACACTGTAGAAAGAAATCCCAATAAATGTAAGATAGTATAATAACGAAGTCCTGCATAGATAATCTTAGTAAATCTTCTTACTGTTGCTTGTCTAACTCCTTAAATTTTCATTTTTTTAATTATGACCAGAAACAATTTTTTTTTTTTTTTTTTAAATTTAATTAAATTTTGGAGTTAGTTTGTTTTATTTTGTTCCAGCCTTTGACGCGCGTACACTAGTACCCGAGCATGGACTGTAGAGGTGGCAAAATGTGCCAAAAAGCAAAAAGATAAGCTAAATGGACAATTTTTTAAAAGATTTGGGCACATTTTGCCCTTTTTTTTTTTTTTTTTTTTAAATGGGCACATATAGCCTATTAAAAACTTAAATGGGCACTAACGGGCACATTTTTAACATTACGATCGTTTTAAAGAAATATTTTTTTATATAATATATTTAAGTTTTTTAATATAAATTAAATATTACGTTTAAGGAATTTATTTCGTCGTTTTAAGTCTTTTATCAAGCGATTTTTATAACATGTGCCCGTTTGGCCCGTTTTCGTTTAGCCCGTGCCCGTGCCCGCCTGGCCCAACCGTTTTGCCACCTCTAGTGGACTGACATTCGGATATTTAAATTTTATTAAAACTAAGCAAGGATACAAACTTTTTTTTTTTTTTTTTTCTTTTCTAAACAACATATTCCATCAGCATGCATCATAACAATTAACAAAGCTAATGTTGTGAAGCAACGTTTAAAGTATCGGGAGAAATATATGCTTTTTTCGAATTAAAACTTCAACTTAAATATATAATACAGTTTTTACATTTGTAAAATCTCAGTTCTTCAGGTACTATATATAATTTGATATGTGAAGTGTCGTGAAAAAGAGAATATGATACGTGTCGTGAAAAAGAGAATATGATAAAAGTTGAAAAAAAGGTTGTATCTTTAGGGAGTTAAAATAGGAAAACCGCCGATATTTTTTGTATAGAGAAGTTTAGACCTATTTTTCCGTTTGCACAATTCTTTATAATATTTTACATTAGATTCCAACAAAGAAATTTAAATATCCATCTTTTAATAATTTTGTAGCCAGCTAAGTTTACGTTATCTGAATCCGCGGGCACATATTTTGGTAACAAGCCGGGCCCGAGCATGTCAAACCTCGAGCTCGGCTCATTTATATACAAATTAACTTTTTTTTACAAGAAAAAACAGCAAGAGAGCCAAGTTTTTATAAGTTGTCACTCTGAGTTGTTTAATTTGCATGCAATTGATTATAATGGGATTATTTTACTAAGAAATTCATGGCTGACGATCATGTAGATCATGGATGGTAAGTATACAAGCCAATAATGCGTCAACTATAAATTGACATGAAAATAACTCAGGGTACGACCACAAACAAACCATGGAAATCTATAACATCCTCCCTTTATGGCTTCTTACTAATGCATTAGTCCTCTTCATGTTTATCATGTTTCTATATATTCGAATATTGAATAGGTCTTCCATGGGATCAGCACATAAGCTTCCCCCAAACCCTCCAAAGTATCCCATAATCGGAAACTTGCACCAACTACTCGGAAACTCTCGTCATCAAGCCCTTTGGCAACTTTCCAAAGAATATGGTCCCATTATGCAAATCCATATTGGTTCAAAACCTTTCCTTGTCATCTCATCATCAGCCACAGCCAAACAAATCCTTAAAACTCAAGATCATATATTCTGTTCTCGTCCCATATCCCAGGCCACCAAACGACTAAGTTATAACTATCTAGACATTGCATTTTCGCCTCACAACAATCACTGGAGAGAGATGCGCAAGCTTTTGGTGTCTGAATTCCTTGGTCCGAAGAGAGCTAGATTATCTAACCTTGTGTTAGTGACAGAGATAGATAACATGGTCAGCTCTTTATCGTTAAATCCATCAAATGTTTCCGTAAACCTAAACAATTTGTTTTTAGCAGCAACAAAAGGTTTGGTGTGTAAGGTGGCGTTTGGTAAGAACTATAGAGAACAACCACTCAAAGGCCCTTCATGGGAAGTGATGCTTGATGAAACCATGGAAATACTGAACGGATCGATAGGTGATTTTTTTCCATGGATTGGTCGATTTATTGACCAATTTAGTGGGTGGAATGCTAAGCTGAAGAAATGTTTTAGTAATCTTGATGCCTACATCGAGATGATTGTCGATGAGCACCACAATCATACTATCAAAGAAATAAGCGAGGATGAGAAGGATTTTGTTCACACTTTAGTCGAGTTATCAGCAACAAAGAATGCTTCTGGCTATCAATTGACTAAAGAAGACGTGAAAGCTTTGGTAATGGTATGCAACTTAGTATGATACTTCTTTAAATTGCCAGATATTTCTACGCTGAAAACTTTATACCAAGAGTAAATGTAACTAATTTAAACAAGGTTTCAGGATGTATTAACAGGAGGAATTGATACAACAGTTGTGACATTGGTGTGGGCAATGTCCGAGATTGTTAGAAATAGCAGAATAATGCAAAAGTTACAAAGTGAAATCCGAAATTGCATGGGAAAAAAAGAAAAAGTACATGAATTGGATATCACAAAAATGACATATCTAAAGATGGTGGTTAAAGAGACGCTAAGATTGCACCCGCCAGCCCCTTTGTTGATTCCACATGAATGTGTAAGCCATACTAAAGTTGGAGGTTATGATGTCTTATCCGGGACGACCGTTATAATCAATGGGTGGGCCATAGGAAGAGATCCGAGCACTTGGGGTAATAATGTGAACGAGTTCTATCCCGAGAGGTTTGAAAATCTTGATGCTGATTCTGGCGGGGAAAATTTTGAGATGGTCCCCTTTGGTGGAGGACGAAGAACTTGCCCAGCAATGAACACAGCTCCAACAACTATAGGATTCACGCTGGCAAACATACTTTATTGGTTTGATTGGGAAGTTCCTGGTGGAATGAAGAATGAGGATTTGAACATGCAAGAGGAGGGTTCCCTGGTTGTCCGTAAGAAATTACCCCTTTACCTCGTACCAATGAAGCATAATTGGGAATATTAAACTATTCCTTTCATAAAAGCTGTTTGAACTAGTAATTCACAAATAAACTACGGAGTAGTATTTTTATTTAAGTGTCACCGATATTTTCAGTACATAAATGAATTCCATATGCATGCCTTTCCTTTTCCGGAGCGCGCACTACTATACACAGTAGTGTATGTAGCACTTGGATCATTTGGCGATACCACAATCGGGTTTGCTTCAACTTGAAACCCCCTAGAAGGATTTCTCATAGGAGCAAAATTGTTAAACCAAATTGGATTGATTGGTTATACGATCCAATCAAAGCTAGTTCCAATTCCATGTAATATGTAATATGTTTTTAATTTCTTGTTGGTCTCTAGTGTCTTGCTAGAGCGCTTTTAATAAATGGTTGTTCAAAAAAAAAAAAAAAAAATCAGCACCGTACTGGTTGCTAGACGTAACACACTTGTAGTAATGTATAGTTAGTTAGAGTTTCGGCTCTCACAGATTCACTAAAGATATCTTCTGGCACATAATTCCAGTCACTATAGGTAAAAAAAAGAAATAGTCAGAAGTTTCATCTCTCACAGATTCACTGAAGAAGTTCTTGAGTAAACTGCCAGTTTATCCTGCCCCTCACAAGCTTTCTGTCGATATTCAGTGGGACAGTGGCCCCATAAACATCTACAGTTTAGAAGTTGTGACCATTTGAATTTAGCATTCCTAAACCTCGAGAGTCCAACATCGATATATGTCATCAAATTAACATATCTATCAAAATTTCCCTCTTATTAGTTTCTTATTTATTAAATTAAGATTCTTAAGAAAGTTTTTGGAAATATCGATCGTCAAAAAGGAGTAAGTTAATTATTCCTGTTTAGCAGGCCGGTGTTAATCTAGGCGGACCTTGTTTACCATGTTATTTGTTTTGACCATGTTTTGGTGTTTGTACTTTAGCTAGATCCTTCTAAGTTTGGCGGTTGCACTGTCTTATTATCATGTGTATAGATGTAATCAAATAGTCCGTCTACCGAAGGGAGATACCGCCCCTGAAAAACATACACATCGTCCCAACATTCACTCTCCAGTATAAATGGAGATGCAAATTAATTAACTTTGAACTGCCGTTTATTGAAACGGTGAAGCCAGCAACATGGAGATGTTGTCAATCTTCTACTCATGGCTTTTCCCAACCATACTGATCCTCTCAATCTCATGTCTCTTCATATATACTCTTTGTCCAATGAATTCACCTTATCCTCCAAGCCCTCAAAGGCTTCCCATAATAGGGAATTTGCACCAACTAAAAGGTAAAAGTCGTCACCAAACACTATGGAAACTCTCCCAAAAACACGGTCCAGTTATGCTTCTACATTTTGGTAGCAAACCTTTTCTTGTTATCTCTTCCTCTACAATGGCAAAGGAAGTCTTAAAAACACATGATCACCTTCTTTGTACACGTCCAGTTTTCCAGGGTACCAAGCGGCTAACCTACAACTACTTGGACATCGCTTTCTCCCCTCATGACGATCACTGGAGAGAGATGCGCAAGGTATTAGTATCTGAGTTCCTTGGTCCCAAGAGAGCTAAATTATTCAGCCATGTGACAAAGATGGAGATCAGTGATATGATTCAGTCACTATCCTCACATCCATCAAACATGGCGGTCAATCTAGACAACAAGTTTTTAGCTTTAACAAATGCAATCATTGGTAAAGTTGCATTTGGTAAGAGCTATAGAGAAGAGCCCTTTAAGGGTGCAACTTTAAAAGAGATGATAGATGAAGCCATGGTTATGCTTGGTGATTCTTTTGGGGACATTTTTCCAATATTTGGGTGGATATTAGATGAAATAGGAGGTCGGAATAGTAGGATGGAGGTTTGTTTTAATAATATTGACGACTACATCCAAAGGATTCTCAATGAACATATTGATAACATGGCAGAAGAAACAAATGACTCTGAAAAGGACTTTGTCCATGCATTACTTGAATTACGGTCAAACAAGAACACTTTTGATGGTTCTCAGTTGACTATAGACGACATGAAAGCGCTTATATTGGTAATTTCGCGATTTATTGTCAAGCTTTGGTTTAGTTTAATTTTATGGGAAAGTTAACAAGAAAATCTAACCAAAAACTCCAAGTTTGACAATATGGGAAATGACAAAAGTTTAATATAGATCTCAAATTTACCATAGATCTAATGAACCAATTATAGTCATTCATTTTTCTAACTAAAACAAAAAATAAAAATAAACTTTCACCCTTTTTCTTAAAAATTAAATATCTCGCAAACAAGAATTAAATTACCATCGCGAAAAAAAATATACCATCGCAACGAGAATTAAATTATTTTCTTTATAGATATGCACTTCTATATATTTTTAACGAATTTTTTTTTCAAAATTTCGTCTCAGAAAAATCATATATGATTTGTGAAAATCACATGTGATTCGATTTTTACAAATCGTATATGATTTTTGTAAATCATATGTGATTTGTAAAAATCATATATGATTTCTGAAAATCACATGTGATTCGATTTTTGAAAATCATATATGATTTTACAAATCATATGTGATTTTTCTGGGCGAAATTTAAAAAAAAAGTTTGTCGAAAATATAAAGAAGTGCATATCTATAGAAAGATAATTTAATTATCGTCGCGAAGGTGTATTTTATGTAGTTTAAAGATTTACCGTTTGCAAGATATGTTGTTTTAAAAAAGATGGTGAAAAATGATTTTTTTATTAATTTTGTTTAAAATAAATAGATAAGATTGATTTATTGGATCTATGATAAATATGAGATTTTTATAGGAAATAATGACTTTTTTCTTTCATACGTATGAGTAAAAGTTTGATATGTTAGGAGTAAAAGTTCATTTTTGTACAAATTCAGTTGTGAAATTTATTGTTATTATTATTTTGAAAAATAGAGGGATATTTGTTTACTTGTTATGTCAATTTCCCTACTTTCTACTCCACCTTCTCATAATAGAGAAGTGACAGCTTTAATTTGTCCCAAAATCAAATAAATTATTACATTCAAATTACCAAGTTTTTCATTCTAATATATTTATTAGGCCCAGCTTCAAATGTATTAATTGTGTCTTTGAGCATGTGTGTTTCTAAAGGATTTTCTAGAAATTAAACACAATACTCGTACAATTATTTAACCTATTAAAAATGTGTGTATTTTGTCTAGTATACACTTATTTGGGACATGGGAGTATATATTTAATTTTTACATATTGCACAAGATTTGTGGTTGTATAAATTCTTGTTCATAAACTCTCAGGATGTCTTTCTTGGGGGAATCGACTCAACTGTCGTGACAATGGTGTGGGCAATGTCCGAGATTGTTAGAAACTCTAGGGTGATGCAAAAGTTGCAAGCTGAAATTCGAAGGTGCGTTGGAATAAAACCAAAGTTAAACGAATCAGATATTACAAAGATGGCTTACTTGAAGATGGTTTTGAAGGAAACCTTACGATTGCATCCACCTGCTCCTTTGCTTATCCCACACGAATGCATTAGCCATTGTCAGATTGGTGGGTACGATGTATTCCCCGGAACAGGAGTTTTTATCAATGCATGGGCAATAGCAAGGGAACCAGACACATGGGGTTTGAATCCGACGGATTTCTATCCTGAGAGGTTTGAAACTCTTGAGGTTGATTATGTAGCAAAACATTTTGAGATGGTTCCATTTGGAGGGGGGCGAAGAACGTGCCCAGGATATAACTCAGCTTTAGGGACTATAGAGCTTACATTGGCAAACCTTCTTTATTGGTTCGATTGGGAAGTCCCAGATGGGGTAAAGAATAATGAAAATCTGGACATGGAAGAGGATGGTTCACTTGTTGTTCGTAAGAAAACACCCCTTTGTCTTGTGCCCATAAAGAAAAATTGGCAAGACATGGAATAATTCGTTTCCTCCCTATATATTAGAACAAGAAAATAAAGAATTGTAAGTTCATGGTAAACCTTTGGGATATGATGCCCAGCCTGATACATTTATGTATGATCTAGCCTCCTCTTCTGCTAATGTAATGCCGATTTGATTTCACAAGACCTTTCACTAGTTAGTTTATGAAATAATGTAGCACAGTCTACCACTATAATGGTATCTTAAGTCTACCACTATTATGGTATCTTAATTAGACTGATTATCCAAAGTAAGAGAAAAAACGAGTTTTGCCTAATTTTGTATATCTGATATGACCTATGGACGATGTTAATTCTCATCCCAAAACAAGCTCAAATGATTCATATATGCTCTCAGTATATGTGCTCTCTTTATTCTCTTTCTAGATAATAGTAATACAAATAAGCATACAAGATCAAAGTTTGTATAACATTAGAGTACGGAAATCTAATTAGTTTAATAGTAGGGAAAATACCAACATACGTATCAAATTAACGAAATTAATATGAAATGAAAACGTAGGCAATGTCTAAAACATATCGCAGGTCAATTCTCAATTTTTAATAAAATCACATTTGTCATAAAAGTAATAATTGGAATGTTAGTAATTAAAGAGTCGTTTTGTATTTATATTTGAGTAGAGTTATTTTACATACCAAACTTTTCTCACATACCAAGGGACTCATCTCCACCATCCATCTAAAAAGAAAATCAATGGCTGAGATTTAAAACCACTTTATTATTTCACCCATTTTTATAAATTAAATATCTCTTAAACCGTTTATCATTAAGCGAAAATATTTACGCCGTCACGACGAGCATTTAATTATCTTTCTATAGACGGGCACTTTGATATACTTTCGAAAAAAGAAAAAAAAATTCATTTTTTTCACGTTTTTCGTTTATTTTACATTACTGAAATTTGCATTAAAAAAATCATATATGATAAAACACTAAATTGAATATCACATGTGATATTAGTGTTAAATCATATATGATATGCAATATCACATGTGATATCATATGTGATTTTACACTAATATCACATATGATATTACATATCATATATGATTTTACACTAATATCAAATTAGTGTTATATCATATATGATTTTTCAATGCAAATTTCAGTAACGTAAAAAAAACATAAAAACTTAAAAAAAAAAAAAAAAAAAAACGTGAAAAATACGATTTTTTTTTTTGTCGAAAGTATATCAAAGTGCCTATCTATAGAAAGATAATTAAATGCTCGTCGCAATGATATTTTTTTTTTCCGTTTAACGATTAACGGTTTTAAAGTTATTAATATTTTTAAAAAAAAATATGAAAGTTGGTTTTTTATATTGTTGGGATTAATCTCATTCATTAGATCAAATAAAAATGGAGGGTGGAGATTGATCCCTGTAAATAATCTTTTGTCCTCAAATGATCTTATATCTTTATATTTTGAGTTTAACTATTATAAAAAATGGATATGAATTCCATTGATGGGTTCTTCGAGTTTGTTTTTGTTGGAAAATTGATTGGTAAAAGTGACTTTTGATCAACTCTGGACACAATTATCTATATGTATGTGTTACATATATGAGTAATAGTTTGTAGGTTCGCATTCTCTTCGAAGAGAGCTTCACAATAAGCCTTTATGTGTCCAAAATAAAGTTGATGTGAATGAATTATCGGGTCTCAAAGTTAGACATTTGGTACCATGTCTAAAGAGGAAAAGTAGTTTATTTTCAATCCTACATTGGTGGGATGGGTAAACTTAGAGAGATTCTATTGTGTATAAATAGAGGCCCTAATTTAACAAGTTTTACACACATCAAATCAACTTGATGCATACCCGCGCCTAGTGGCAGCGATTCTTAACGGCAGACAATTAACGATATGCGATAAATTATGCCAAGTGTTTGTTGAAATGTCTAAATGGAAGTTTAGCAATAAATTATGTTATATGTGTTTATGTATGCGTTTTTATACATATTGTTACACCCCTATCCCGGAAATACCAATAGGTCCCACCGTGGTGGAATATGGTCTAAAGACTTTACGGGATTGACTAGTCAACCCGATAGTCAAACTAAGAGTCAACACATGCTGAGTTATAGTTATAAGAAATAGGGAGACCTAAGTTATCATATTGTAAACTTGTTATAGAAGTGTAGTGTAATAAAGAGTAAGACTTGAGGGACCATTTGTGCCAAAGGGACAAAGTTGCCCTCTACAAGTGTCTGGATAATTCTACTATCCTCAATATATTTCCAGAAATTGTATTTTTATGGGTGTATGTCATGATAGAGAAAAAAAAAAGAAAGAGGAGAATTGTCTAGATGATCAAATAGTGAAGGAATTTGTGTTCCTAGTCATGATACAAGCTAGTATCTATGATTCTTGCAAGTAAGTATACTTAATTGAAGTGTTAATTGTTAATTGAAGAGTTAGGGTTCATGTACCCAAACATTAATTAAGATGTTATAGTGTAATTGGGTGAAACTCCTCTAATTGAATTTAAGGTAAAATATGTAATTTAGGATATGATCATGTTATGATTATTTGATGATTAAAAAAGAGTTATATTAATCTTGGAGGAATCTTATTATGGGTAAAAGTTGGATAATTTACGGGTTGGGTTATCACATAATCAATATATGATTATGTGATGATTTGAAGTTGTTATGGTAAGCCATATGGCTGTGTAAACCATGACTTTAGTTATTTGATGATGTATTAAGTGTATAATTAATTATGTGTTTAAGGTTATTAACCTTGGAGGAGGATGGATGATGATGATGATGATTGGATATCGTGTTTAGCTTAACTTAGATGATAAGGTAAGTAACTTGGTTACTATGTGTCTAATATGAAATTATTATAGTATGTGATTACGATGTTGTGCTAAGTGGATATAGATACTTAAAGGTGTGTCAACCTTGATACTTGATATTGAATTGTTATAGATATGACTTGGAATTATAGGATGGCCAAGGTATGTGTTGGATTTCTTATGTGCAAATTGTGTTGTAGTTATATGGTTGTGTTGTATATATAACAATGGTTGTATTGAGCATGTATTAGCCAATTACTTACAAAGCGTTATCGCTTACATGTTATAGTTGCCATGTTCTTGTAGGTTCATGTGTATCGGAGGTGTTATGGCTTGGATTGGATGTTGGATCATGGTTTGATCAAGGAAGTTTAGTACTACATGATATTAGGAGCTAGGTAGACACCGAGCTCGTGTGATGAGTTGTACCCCCTGTGAGTCTTTTATAGTTTTGTAAATGTATCGTCAATCGACAAATACATGTCATGGTCGTTATAGTATTTTCATTTGGTCAAATTAGATGTTATAGTCAATTTAAAGGGGTGTTTGGATTAAAGTGTATTTCTACCCATTTTAGGTTGAATGGGTCAATTAAGTGTTAAATACACCAAGGATGGTTTAGTTACAGTTTGTAAGGTATTTGCTTATTTTGTAAACGTTAAAGTGTTTGTAATGGTTGAAACGGGTCAAGAATGGTTGTGCAGTTTCGCTGTCAAAATGTGCAGGTCTGTAAACCTGACGATGTCACACTTTTGTGGCGACGGCGTCCTACCCAGATGAGATGGCGTCGGGTTAAAAACCCCTTGAGCCATCGCGTGTTAAATCTGAAAACGTGTTTTGGGTTACAGTTAAAGGGTGACGGCGTCGCAGCTTATAAGGCGACGACGTCAGCCCATATTACGACAATAAAATGATGTTTTGTTATAATCTTATGCAATTATATAATATATAATTTCACGGCTAAAACGACGTCGTTTTGTAGCGGGCTTTTCCCGCCTTTTTTCGTGGGCCACTTTTGGCCTGTTCCAGCTAGGCCGTTGTTTTTTTCCCTTCTCCATAACATCACCGCCTTTGGCTTTGTTATAGATAAAGATTGCACTTTTTTCTCTGGGATCTTCTACACCGCCTTTCCATCACACTTCTTTCCATCATATCTTCTACAATAACTAATTGAAACTGACATGAACGGATGATTGCGGTCTGATTTTTAAGACATCGGTTCATCTTCGTGGTGAAGTCGGTTGTGGCGAGGCGGGTAAGTTACTTTGTGGACAAAAAACCAAAATTCGTCATTACAACTGCTTTGGTTTACGAATTTACAATACCTTAATTTTTTTAGCTAATTAGTCTAATTTGAAAATTTATTAACTTCTGTTATAATAAGGGTAAGTAATTAATCATTCATGTTTTATAGTTTGGGGATGTAGATCAACTTTCTTAATCCATGATTTTATACTAAAGTATAAAAATGAAAATTAGGAGTCGAAGCCTTGCATTTAGCCCGATTGCTATTCGCCCTTTTTAGCACTAGACTGAAATTCATTAAATATTTGTGGAACTCTAATCACATGAGTCCGAATATGGTGCAACAGTTGTAGGTTACGATGGATTAATTATTTAAGACCAGAAACTAGAAAAGGGGAGGGAGGATTTAACTGATGAGGAGAAAATGATCATTCAGCTTCAAGCTCTTCTTGGTGGTGAGTAAGTTATAATAATGTTTAATATATTTATCATAATTAATAAAATGTATTAAAATTACGTTTGTGGAGAATATTTTAAACTTAGGGTTTTGTACTAATTGAGATTTTGTTGTACCTCTATTAATTAATCCTGGGTTTTTATGGTTTCGAGGAGCTGATGTTGCAACGGTTCACTGAAGTAAGAATTTTTTTTTTTTTGCTTTTCAGTTTCGTCGTTCACTTTTGTGCTTTCAACAAGGAGGTCAAAAATAAAGGTCACAAAATTGTTCTGTCCGTCATTGAGAACTCTTCTGAAGTCAGAGAGGGACCTACACATGAGGTAGATGTGGCGTTGATTGAATTCTCATTTTACCATTACATTACTTTCATGTGTTATACTCCGTATTTGTTGTCAGTAACTTACTTTTCGTTTTGTAGGATGTACTTGCGGGTTTAGAGCTGTACTCTGATATGGGCACTGAAAACAATTCAAATATTGAACAAACAAAAGACGAGGAGGAAAACATTGGTAACGGTTTGCAGGTATGTTTGTCAAGTAACTTCATAAACCTATAGACAATCTTAAACACTAATATTGACATCAAGGACGACCGAATGTATAATAAAAAGATTAGGAAGTAATATTTTCTGTTTCATGATGTTATAAAAGAAAAGTTACTCACTTATACTATTATATGGCTGGCTATGTTTCAGGATGCTTTCGGTAACAAAATCTGCTACGCGCTCGAGAATGCGGTCACATCTAACAGCTCTTGGACAACATGTTTTTTTAACAACAATGTTGAGTTTACTTACCCTCACCTTTACCCATTAAATTAAACACCAGTTTGTGATTCTTCTTCTGACACAAAAAATTACGATCTGCGAATTTAACTGGTCTGCAAGTCACAGCAATGCCACAGGTTCCAAACACGCGAGCCCACGCTGGTAGAGGTTCACGAACAACAGCTGCGCGCGCAGGTTGGTGCAACATTTGTTGATTGTCTATGCTGAAACTTTGTAATCCCCCTATTTACTTACTCATTGTACAATACCCTGCCGTGAACATAGATTGTAGAACATAAATGAAGTGTCGAACGGTTTCTTAGGACACCTTTTATGTAGGGAACAAACACTATGCCGACAGTAGCAACAACAACATAGGCAGCAAGAGGACCACAACTGGTACCTCCACAAACAAGCACTGCAAGGACATCAAGGACAGCACCTTCATGCGCAGGTTGGTTGTATGCAATAACCATCTGACTTTTAATTTTTGGGTGTCGCCCTTCATGTTTTTACATGTCGTACATCCTTATGCATCTGTATTTGCTGTGTAGGGTCTCCAATAGAGTATAAAGCTTTTGGTTCCTCTGATTGTGTGTGTTCAAATTGTCACGTCCAGTTTTGGTTCAAGGAAAGCCTCAGTAGGTCAACTCGATATTCAAAGCCTTTGTATCACCGATTGTAAAATGTAGTAGCCATCATGTAACTATCTACTTTCGTGACATAATCTAAGTGTCTGCTTTTGTACGATATTGCAAAAAAAGAAAATGGCAAACACCCCCGCCGCAACGCGGCGGGTTTCTCCCCCTCGTTGTTTTAAAAAGTAATCGAGTATATGTTATAATAAGGATTTTCAATGTTCAAATGTCATAGTTTTGTCGTTTATTGAGGAGTTTAATGAGAAAAAGTAATAGTCAAACGTTTTCGCGTCAAAGTTTTAAAAATCGAGTAATTTTCGGTCAAACCGGAAATCGGGGCGTAACACATATATTCAATGAATATTGGGGAATGATCTCGTCTTAATTCATGTAACAAAATAAATGATGATAGGTAGCCTCTGATTGTTTAACAATAACAATACCTACCAAATCATCATAAATAACAAATTTATATAAAAACTTCTGGTAGAAGTTTCTAATGGAACTTTGTATAAGGAAGGGTGAGATAAGCAAAGCTAAATTTATGTAAATTCATGACTATTTTGTGTTATACTCATTTACATTATTTGCAGTAAACTCATGACTAAATATATGTTACTCGTGACTATAACCTACAAGCTTTTATTAGTATATAAATTTGAAAGGTCTCTATTGCATTGTCGTTTGCCCTAGATCTTTCTACCTTGGCTTATAGTTATCACTTATCTCTAATAACCTCCATTCCCCACACCAGTTTTTCTAAGCCTGAAGAAGGTAACATGATCTTTTAGACTTTCTTTCATTTCAGTTTTGTTTGGCTCATATGGTTTATTGTTTTTTTAAATTTGGGCGTGTTGTGTGTTTTCTTGTTATGTGTTTGGGGACAAGTCTTTACTCAAATCTTATTGTTGCTACCTTAATCAACTTATAAACATAACTAACTACTAATATTGTCTCACCATGGGTCCATTATCTGCTCAGAAACCTAATCTTATGTGCTAATTGGTTATGCTCTCATTTTTTAACAGTAAAAATGGGTATATGTTCTTATTTCTATGTTGGTTAGACCTGTTACTTCTCTAATTGCTTCAATAAAAATAGATGGAAACGGAAAAGTAGAAAGGTTGAAAAATCACCATGCTTGTGTTAGAAAAAAAGTTATGTCGCGGTGCGTGAAGAAATAAAGGTAATTATACTTTATTGTGTAGCTCTTGATGTAAATATGCATATGGATTGAGATTATATATTTTGTTTGAACAAAAATCTTTAACAGGGAGTGCGCTAACTAGAAAGGAGTTGTTTCGTGCTTGCTTATAACAATACACATGATTGCAAAAAATGTCAAAATTGCAAATGCAATTGATGGAGCTTGATGATGATGCATTATGTCTTGAGACAATTTTCTTCTACTTTAGTTCTTGTTCTTTGCATTTTTCGAGTACCAAAATTTAAAAGACTTTAAATGATGTAACTTAATCAAATTTTGTTATTGAAATGACATGTATGTAACACCTAATACAATTGATGGTGCATGAAGATTTTTGGCGTCCTATGAAACCATGTATATTGTAGTGAAATTTTCACTTTTTTCCCTTTGGTCTAGGCTTATTTGGTTTAGTCAATGTATTCCTCGGCGCTCATTCATGCTTTGGCTGGTTTTCTGATGCATAAGGGGTGTTTGGGATATGATTGTATAGATAGTATGGTGCATAAGGGGCGTTTGGGAAATGTCGTGGAGAGCTGGTATGATGGATCTGCTATTTCATTTGGGCCTTGGGCTCAATAGTTTGCTAATGTGTTAAAGATGGTTCTTTCTTTGGTTTAAATGGTTATCTGGATGGATTGCAAGTCTGAAGCTATGCTGGTTTATATGGAGGAATATAATGTTCCCTTTTGTTTGTTTTCGCTCTGAAAAGATAAAGGTTTTTTGCTATTTTGATGAGGGTAATGTGGTTATTGTTTGTTGTATGATAAATAGAAACAATGGAGTGATTTAATGTATAATATGATAATTACATACAATCTCCTAAATGTTATCTATAAAACCTAAGTGCCCTTGATCTAAAATATATGGAACGCAAATTTTTTTGAAATGTTGTGCAACACTTGTTGAAATTTTGCATGATTGAATAAGATTTGCAGCATTTTGGACTAAAGTGTTGTAATTTTCCTTTAAAAAGTGAACACTTTAATAAAGTGTTGTAATTTTATCTAATAAATGCAACACTCTGATAGCGGGGGTTCGGGGTCGATAAGACTTCCTTTTCTACGAGCAAGTTTTTCAACCCTCTAGGTAGTGTACCTAATCGTTGTAGTATAGTAAGGGGTAAGCCCAGGGGGTGATTCGTTCTCTAGGAGAATAGAGATGCTAGAAAGAGATGTATGACGAGAAGGTAAGGTTGAGGGAGATTCTTTTTAGTCTTTTTTTATTTATTAGAAAGCAAGTAAATATCACGGGGTATAGGAGTGGGGGTAATACTTCTACCGATTTTAACTATTTTTAATTAAACTAAGGATAGATTATGCTAATGTAGGTGTACTTTTATAATGATTAAAAATGTGTTTACTTATATGTTCTTACTCCCTAGTTATCACTTATTGGTCGGTTGAATTGTCACATCATCATCTTAATTGGTGCGTTATATTCCGTTTGGTCATAGGGGAGTGCCTAATTCCGTAGTTCTATGAATTGTAACTCTCTTCTAGACTATCCAGGATCGCCAAGTACCTAAGTATCTCCCCCGAATACTCTACAATCAACAAGCTACAACTAACTCAATAAACACAACGAATGGCCTAGGTGCACTCCTAAGCTTTTTTGCTATTTAGGACGTTCAAGCTCGCAACAATTAAAGAAGAAGCCAGTTTTCCTTACTCTAGCGTCTACCAATTAAGACAAGAGACAACCTAACAATAATTAACAACTAGGTTTCATAGATCTAAGCAAACACAATGATAATTTAGCTACTCATGTTAAACAAGCAAGCATACACACACACAATTAAACATGATGTAGACATAATGATAATATGGATTAATAAACTTATCTTATGATGTAAAGTAGGGTATGGAACCCTAAAATACTGTCCAAGTCGGACTACAACTGAATTATGGTTTGCTCTCCAAAGTTCTACCTCTTTAAATGCATAAAAATCGAATTCTATATATAGATTTACAAATGCGACGGCGTCATCTTTTGCTAGTGACGCCATCAGGTCGCCGTCATTAGGGTTTCGTTTGGGCCAAGTCATCGTTAGGACGGAGTCAGTTGATAGGTGTGACGCCGTCCGTCTTTATGAAGGACGTCGTCTGTGATTGGTTCTTGGGTGGTGTGGAAAATGAGGAGACGCCTTCCAGAGTTTAGGCGTGACACCGTCATGCTTTAGAACCCGAATTTCACGTGAGTCGTCACTTTTATTTTGATCAAATTTCTTTATGAGGGATGGAGTCGCCCTTTGTTTGGGACGCCGTCAGGTTCAATTAACAGCCTTGGATCTTGACTTTGCCATTTTCTTCATGTTTTCGCTCCTTTTCGTCTGAATATGCTTCATTCCAGCATTTTGCTTCTAAAAGACCTAAAATGTGAAAATGAATGATTTTGAGTCGTAACGGATATAAAATGTGTCAATTTAGAGCTTAAATGATCCCTTAAAAACGTATGTTTTAAATCCTTATCAAATATCCCTACAATTGGAATTTGCTTGTCCTCAAGCAAATGTGCTTTTGGCCAATCAATTTATAAGTTAGGGGTCATGAAGCATTGGTTTAAAATAGTTTACAACAAATACAAGCGCCACAATAGTCATAACAAGCAAAGAAATTATACACTAGCACCTCACAATTGGTGTTTGAATTCTCTCATCTCTCGGGTTTATATGAAATATAATATGAATGGAAATGGAAGATAAACACTCATTACCTGGCATAGTACATAGATTACCATAAGCTTGAGAATAGATCAAACCTCCATCGCTGTGGCGTAAGCACCTAGGAATAAATATCTAAGAGTTCTTTACAAAGGGTTGTAACGTTAGGTTTAGGGTAGGGAAGTAAAGGGTTTTGTTGGATAGGGGATATTTAGTGGTGGCAAGTCAAAAATCTTATGTTACAAGCATGTAAAGCGTGGCTTTGCTAAGCCAAGACTCGACTATCTAACACTAAACAACTTGAAACAAAACACAAACATAAACATATATATAGATGTAGGATGGTAGCCCGTATGTTTCTCATTTTTTTCATTTTTTTATTTTACTTTTTATTTTACTTTTTCAACAACTTTTTTTTCCATACCTTTTTACTCTACCATCCTCTACGATAATATCAAAATAAAGGGATTTGCAGGAGCATCCCTACACTTGAGTTTTTATTTTACTAACACTAATTGACCCGAATTGAAAAGATCAAAACACTTGGAGTACTTAATTACGTAGACAAAGGGAAATTGAATTTATCGCTCTTTCCCGTTACTCCATAAAATATTACTTTAAACCATGAGTCTCAATCGCCCCAAAACTGTATCCAAATGATATGACTCGACTTAGCAACCATGCAAGACTAGATAATTGAACTAAGGGTTTAATAATGATAACATTAATGCACTAAAGATGAATGTATACAAGGTAGGCTAAGGCGATTTGGGTGTAACATTTGGGGGTGGATTGTAAACAATGCTCTTCATTGATATTCCGGAAAACCAGAACATCACGAGAACCGCGAAAAGGATAGGCTCTGAGGGGTTAACTAGGGGTATCATGTACTAAAGATGAGTACATCGCAAGGGTGTGGGGAAAATTACTCAACCGATGTGGAAGAAGTAATTAAATTACAGGTTTCAAACAAGGGTTATCCTAATGCCTCTTATCATTTAGTTAATCCTAACTACACGAATGTAGTCTCACTAGCGATCTCGGAATGCATCACAAAACAAGTTCTAGAATCTATTATACTACTGGTACACTCACTAAGCATTAAAGATGAATGCTTTAATTCCTAAAGATCTAGGGGCGAACCTCACTTATTTGGGGTGGAATTTGAGTGGTATACGGTTTTTGTGCTAGTCATATAATTCCTATCCATGAGACGCTTTATTAAGACTAAAGTTTAACTCATAAATGCCATAAAAAAATTTAAATTTGGTGCTAAAATTACCCTAACAAGTATTTCTCATAGTTAATTTACCAAGGACAAGACAAATATCAAATGAGTGAATAATTTCTAAGTTCCCATTTTATTCTACCTCCCTACACTTAAACTGAACATTGTCCCCAATGTTCCCTGAAAGTATCAAAGTTATGATAAAGGAATGTAAGTTAAAAGAGAAAGAACCTAGTACTCCCCTGATTAGCTCGGTAGGATATGTATGAGATTGCGGTTAAATCCTCCCCCAAGAAGAATGAATAAGTATTAAGTGTTTCTTCCAATATATGTTTCTTCTTCTTGTCTAATATAACCTGCACACTTATAAGAAAATAAAACGAAACCTCGCATAAAATCGGCGGTAAAACTATATATGAAACAAAACTAAACTAGAAAGCTTGTTAGATATAATGCTTGTGTAATGGGTGTTTGCAGATTGTCTGGAAAATTAAGAATTGATAATTTCCAAAAATCACAAGTTACACAAAAAACAAAACTGATATTATGTTTCTACATTGCCTGACGTCGTCAGGTGTTAATCCTGAAGCCGTCAGGTTGTCCTGACAGAAAGTGGTCTGATGCATTTTTCTGGAAAAATTCTGGAAAATTTACCTCATTAAAACCTGGAAAGATTCATGCAAAACATCCATTATGAGTCGATACAATCATTTGACTCTAACAAACACACAAATATATACAATTTAAATTATTTGTTAATCTCATGTTCATGTTCTTAAAAACATATGTGATCTTCCCTACACTTATCTTTTTTAAAATACCTTTATATGCAATTAAGACGAGGTTAAAAACAAACTAAAGCATTTTCACAAAGTCTAACATGAGAATAAACAAAAATGAAATAAATATATAAACACACAAAAAAAATTGAAAAACAAAACAAGCAAACAATTAAGCATGGGTTGCCTCCCACGAAGCGCTTTTCTTTATTTATGAGCCTTGTAGCTAGACTCGAAGTCGTTCCCCGAAGTCACTTCCTTACCATTATCTTCTTCCTTCACTAGGTCACTATCATAGGGTTTTATACGTCGTATGTTTACCGTGAACTCCTTCCCATCGACGTCAAATAGCACAATGGTTCCACTTCTTTTTTCCCCTTTAACCGTATAAGGGCCACACCATTTTGGCTTACTCCTTCCTTTGAGTGCTTTTAATCTTGAATTATACAAGAGTACCTTGTTTCCTTCCACAAACCTTTTAGGGCTCTTAACTTCTTGGTCACGTCCTTTAGTATCACCTTCTTCATGACGGTTCTCGTGAAGTTTTTCCGTGGTCTAGTTATGCCCTCTTATACGTTAATCTCGTTGCCATTCTCCTAATTCAATCTCCTTATCCTTGTACTCCCTAATCTTTTCTTCCCATTCAATGATTAACAGTGCTATTGTGAACTTCTGAGTCATTAACATCCCTTCTCTTTTCCTTAAACTTTAAGGGATGTCTTGGAGCCATAGGTATCCTAACTTTGCTTTTGCCGTTCTTAAGTACCATAACACCTTCACCGCATTTGATTGTTGCCCGGCGGTGACTAAGAAAGGTGTTTCGAGAATGAAGGGCATGTGTTCATCTTCCTCAATATCTACAATTGCAAAATCCACTGGATAGATTCTACATGCAACCTCAATTGATACATCCTCTGCTATTCCTAAGGGATAAACATATGAATGATTTGTTAAGGAAAGTCTAATATTGGTCTTGGTTGGTTTTTCCTTAGTCAACTTATTATAGATTGATAACCGCATTATGCTTACATCGAATCCCTGGTTAGCTAAGGCTTTTATATCTTCTAAGTCACCAATGCTACATGGTATTATGAAGTTACCACAAATTTCCTGTTTCTTAGCTACTGGTTTCTTAAGAATTGCCTACAAAGGCCCTATAGGCATATTGTCATACTCTTTGTAACATATTGGATTTCACAAACACACCATACCATGATCAAAATAGGCGTATAAAATGATGTTTTAGAGAGAGAAAGAGTTAGAGGTTTGGGAACTTAGTGAGAGAAAGTGAAAATCTTATTATGAGCTCCAACTCCCTACCTTGGGAGGTAGAGAGTATTTATAGTCATTACACAAATCGCCACCTACGGGCTGTGGATCAGGCATACAGTGGGTAAAGACCCGTCCGTCCTCCACGGTGTTACATAACTAAATACTACTTAACTTTAAATAACTACGACTACGAGCTTTCTAACGATTACATATACTTGAGGTGACCGAAACTTTAATAACTCGATTTACTAAATCCTAACAATCTCCCCCTAAGGGAGGTCACCTAAAATTACAATTAATACAAACAGATATTAAATTAAATTGTTCTTGGATTCTTGATTAAGTTCTTTGCTTAGTAGCTCGTAGTCTTTGATTCTTCATGTTCCGCATGTTCGGATAATTCTAGTGGAGGTCTTTAACTGATCCACGTGATAAGGAGTTTTGAGTCAGCTTTGAGATCATCAGCTACCATAAATCTCTGACTCATCCGTTGTGGTGTTGGTATTATGTGATGTTGTGACTTTTGGACCGACATGCTCACATTCTGGATCACGATTTCTTCTCATCAGAGTAGCGGAAGCTTTCGTTGATTCATGATATTGGCGTAGCCAGAGAAGCATGGAGTGAGTATATCAGAGTCATTGAAGCACTAATCATGATTTCTTTTGAAATGAATGTGATGTGTGAGCATGCGGCTATGGATTGACCGCGTCATTCAACAATGCAAGCGTCGGGCGCACTGCATACAACAGTTAGCAATAAAGCGCACAAAAGTGTCTTTGATCACTTTCATTGAATTGAGGTACACGGCCCACGGTTCCCCGTTGATCAGTACAAGTACTTCCTGTGATCAGGTATAATTCCGAAGAATTTCCTTGACAGGGTTTCGTAGCTGATCTAGCTGTTCTCAAACCGAAAGGTCTCAAACCGAAACGTCTCAATCGAGTATTGCTCAATAGAAATTGTTTTTGCAATACAACGATGGTTTTAAAGAAAATCAATTATCAATCATAAACACCTTTTATTTTGAAATATGAGTACACAGTCGATGTGCTAAAGAAAAAAAATTTTAATGCACAACGACCGGTTTTTCAAAGGTATCCGTCAATCCATAACCTGAACCAGGATTGAATCATAATTATGACTCGCCCCATTGTTTCTGTTCAGTTGTCACATGGTTGATCTATTGGATAGATCTTACATGCCACCCACCAGGAGCTTGTTTGATGTTGGCTCCAGAAGGCTTTTCATCTTCATTGTGAATATGTTTGCATATCACTCAGATGTTCTAGCAATACCACAAGGATAATGCGTAGGACTCATAAGATATAATCTCTCTTTCCACATTGTGTGAAACAGAGAGTCTTCAATAACAGTGTCCTAAAGATATTTATTTGATGATCTCGTGGCTCTAGACTCAATAGTGCACAATTGGTTCCTGGCCGGAGACTAGGGAGAGGGTCTCCTTCTTCAATATCAACAATCTCTAAGAGAAAGTCGATAGATTATATAGGTTCCCCGTGAGAATGAAACAAGCCCTTTTAAGAGGAACTTGTGTAGCTTGGGAATTTTAGTGCAGTGCGTCACTGGGTCCAGGACGTCTTGTCTTCAATACCGGCGTTACCTTGGTAACCATCCGTAGCATATGTATTGAACCCGGTTTCTGTCTTAAGGTTGAGTTAATGGAGGGCTATTTCTTTTCACCCTTTTCTCATTTCATTTCTTTTTCATTTTTCAACCCCTTCAGTGCTTACCGAGACTTCATTA
Organism: Chrysanthemum makinoi; assembly: GCA_910596185.1. Classification (NCBI taxonomy): domain Eukaryota; kingdom Viridiplantae; phylum Streptophyta; class Magnoliopsida; order Asterales; family Asteraceae; genus Chrysanthemum; species Chrysanthemum makinoi. Next base: position 140,960,807 of record OU343218.1, read on the forward strand.
CTAGAACCTTGTTGGGTTTATTCCAGTTCTAGCTCTATCTCAGTCCGCACTCTTCCCATATCTCACTTTTCTCCTTTTTTTTCATCACACCTATGGACTTCTACACTATCTAGTGGATTGTCCCTGGGTAGATCCCTCCGGTTTTGGCGGATCATGGGAAAAAATACCTAACCTTATCATCCTTATATTACCATACATAAAGTAAATTTGGTCGGTCTATTTGGTATTGTTCATCTGCCATTGGAACCAATAGAAAACCATTTGAAAATCAATTCAGATACTTGGATATATTATCAAAGCATTTTTTACCTGAATTGTGTTTGATATTTTTAGAAACAGAGGTCCCCCTCAACATGTACATCATGTATTTGAAATCATTTTGGCACACGGAGGCAAGAGGAAGAATTAACTTCTTTGATTACCATTTTCTAAAAGATATCAACATCACTTCCCTGTTCAAATCAAGTAGATAAAGCATATTGGGGAAGGATGAGGTTTTCATAAATTTGCTCTCCCTCAATATGTGCCTCGGGGTTTGAAAGAGTTTGCACATATTAGAAGGAACCAGCACTTAGATACAAATCAATCACGTTTCGATTCTTTGTAGTTTAAAAGGATGCTCCCCCTCAACATGTGCATGGAAAATCTTGAAATCGTTTGGCACATGTGGGGAGGAAAGTTTGCCAAACACTTGTGAAACCATTTATTGAATTATCAGTTTAAATCCAATTTAAATCACAAATTCTCCCCCGATCACAATTTTTCAAATCATTTGAGATTTGTGATCTCTGTAGATTTAAATTGATTTTGAAAGATTTTGAGGGGAGATGTGACTTGATTATGAGAAACATTTAACCGATAAGGATCAAGTTTGAGACTTTAGACTCCAAAGATTAAACATGCTTGACTATCTTTTGAAAATATAATAATAACAAAGGTCTTGTACCAATTGTATACAATATTGTAAAACATTGTTCTTTTTTATTATTCAAGAGCAGACCTTTCTCGATTACGTGCCAATTGTTTGAAAAATACTCTTTTTGATTTGAAATCATTCTCCCCCTCAATCAATGACATATGTTATTGATTGAAAGATAGAGATTTTGACAGATGAAACGCCTGGATGATTTACAAAGGTAGAGTCTGAAGTATTTTCAAAGCAATTTTGTTTTCATTAGATGACAAATCATTTGAAGGAAAAATATTTGAAAGGAAACATTTGTCTTTTTGACGACAAAAATTTGTTTTCAGAATCAGAGCATGAGATTTGAAGATTTAAGATAAAGCATGGCTCTGTTCTTTCTTTGAAAAGCGGGTTACTGCCTGAAATGACAATAAACCATTGTTTCACCTTCTCCCATTTTTTTTTCTTATTGTAAAAACGTTAATGTACATTCGAAAAAAAACTAAAGACCCGTATCATTCTTTGAATGACAACACAAAGACCGTAGATTTTATCGAATCGAGAAAAATATGACAAAATGACAATATTTTTGAAATTTTTAAAGATTTTTCAAATTTTTATGGATTTTTGAGAGTTTTATATTTTTCTATTTGCTTTTCGAATAAGTATATACAAGAGATGGATGAAGAAAGACCTTTACTCCTAGTCTTCCACTTGAAGACGTTTGAGTGTTTCCGGTTGTAAGCTTTTTAGACCAAGTCGTGGAAGGATAAACTCAAAACGTTCTCTAGGAAGAGCTTTGGTGAAGATGTCTGCTAATTGATATTCTGTCCTCACAAAATAGAGTTCCACCACACCGTTTTCTACTTGCTCCCTGATGAAATGATGTCGAATGTCGAATGTCGATGTGCTTTGCTCTTGAGTGTTGAACATTGTTGCATGAGAGAGCAATGGCACTTTTATTATCACAGTACAGAGGGATTTTGTTGAATTCAAAGCCATAGTCAGATAATTGGGATCTCATCCATAGGATTTGAGCACAACAAGATGACATGGCTATGTATTCAGCCTCTATAGAGGAAATAGAAGTACTCATTTGTTTCTTTGAAGACCAGTTCACAAGCTTATCACCCAAAAACTGAGCACCTCCAAACGTACTTCGACGTGTATCTTGACATCCTGCATGATCAGCATCTGCATAGGCTGTTAGTGACATACCGGTGTCCTTTGGGTACCAAAGTCCCATATTGATGGTTCCTTGGAGATACCGAAAGACCCGTTTAACCGCTTCAAGATGCTTTTTGGTAGGCTTAGCCTGATATCTACCACACATGCAAACAATGAACGTAATGTCGGCTCTCGGCGTGAGGTACATCGGGATCCAATCATACTACGATATTTTTTTTGGTCTACCATGATCCTTGAGTGGTCCTCATCCAGTTTAGTACGCTCTATCATGGGAGTGTCAACAGGGTCACAAGAATCAAATCCAAATTTCTTTAAAATCTCATTTGCATATTCAGATTGATTTATAAAGATGCCTCCGGGACTTTGAGAAATTTGTAATCCCAAGAAAAATGACATTTGTCCCATCATTGACATTTGAAATTTGGAACCAATTTCATTTGAAAAACGGTCACATTTACTGGGGTCAGTCGAGGCAAAAATAATATCATCAACATAGATTTGAACGTGAATTAAATGTTTTCCTGACTTTCTGGTGAACAATGTCGGATCAACTGCTCCTTTGGTGAATCCAGAAGATAGAAGAAACTTTGATAGCGTATCATACCATGCCCTTGGAGCTTGCTTCAAACCATAAAGAGCCTTCTTCAAACGATAGACGTGAGTAGGGTGCTCTGGATTCACAAAGCCTTCAGGTTGGCTGACATATACGACTTCTTTAAGGTCACCATTAAGAAACGCCGTCTTTACATCCATCTGATAGACTACCATGTTCTTACTTGAAGCATTAGCGAAGAAGATTCTGATTGCCTCGATACGAGCAACTGGAGCAAATGATTCTTCAAAGTCAATACCCTCCTCTTGACGGTATCCTTTTGCAACCAATCGAGCCTTGTTCTTTAATACATCACCATGCTCATCAAGTTTTACTTTGAAGATACATTTTAGAGCAATGATCATAACACAGTCAGGAGCAAGTACTAGTTCCCATACATCTAGTCGATCAAACTCATGAATTTCTTCTTGCATGGCATTAAACCAGCTGTCTTCATTCATAGTAGTTTTAACGTCTTTTGGTTCGATCTTTGAGAGTACAAAGTTGAAGAAGCACCATAAGGCATCGGTTGCAAGTTGTCGACGAGTGGATACTCAACGAGAAGGGTTTCCAATGATGTTGTCCAATGGGTGATCATGCGTCCATTTTCTAAGGTGTTCATGTGGTTGTTGTTGAGGAACAGAAGTAGCAGAGTCGATATCTCCTGATGAAGATGGTTCTGATGATGATTCAGGAGCAAATATGTTTTCAAATGGGGCATTTTCAGGAGTAGCAAAGGGATTATCTCCATCATTGGTACCAGATACAATTCCATGATGTACACTCGATGATTGATGATTTGTTGATGAGACAGAGTGATCAGCAGCAAGCACTTCTTGACTTAATGACATTGAAACTGAAGGGTTAACTTCATTGACAGGGATAGGAGCAGCCTCTGTTGATGGAATTGACAGATTATTAGCACTTGGCTCATAGTGTTCATCAAACATTGGATCAAATAATTTCTTCAAATCATCTTCTAAAGGAGGTACATAAGGATTTGCTGGTGAGGGATTAGAAACAAGAGTAGAACTGATAGGACTACATGATGAAGGTTGAAATGCGGGTCCAGAACTGGATTGTCCTGGAGCCATTTGACCGGTCAGCTCATCGAACGTAACGTGAATTGTTTCAATGATATTTCGGGTTCTTTTGTTGTAGATTCGGTAACCCTTCTTGTTTGGTGCATAACCAACAAAAACTCCAATATCTGTCTTTGCTCTTAATTTGCCTAAATCTTGACCGTCATTCGTTGGATAGCACAAACACCAAACACACGAAGGTAGGAGAGATCAGGTTTACGTTTATGAACAAGTTCATATGGAGTTTTTCCATGAGAGTTATGAATAAGGGAACGATTTTGGGTGTAGCAAGCAGTGGCTATGGCTTTAGCCCATAGAAACATTGGAACCTTTGAATAAATTAGCATTGTTCTTGCGATTTCCACAAGAGTTCGATTTCGTCTTTCAACTACACCGTTCTGTTGAGGAGTTCGTGGAACACTTCTTTGATGACTGATTCTAACGCTTTCATAAAACTGAATTAAGTCTTTGTTAACAAACTCTGTGCCATTGTCTGTTTGAACAATTCTAACAGTATTGTTGAGTCGAACTTGAAGGTGTTTGATAAGTTTGATGATGACATCAGGAGTTTCATCCTTCGTCCTCAAAAACTTTACCCAAGTAAATCGAGAGTAGTCATCAACAATTACTAGAATGTATTTCTTCCCATTTATCGTTTGCACTCTCATTGGTCCGCACAAGTCCATATGAAGGGTATCAAGAACTTCCATTACTAAGTTTGTGGGTTTTGGTTTGTGGGCATATTTCGTGCTTTTTCCCAATTGGCAAGCTGAACAAAGATGATCTTTTTCATACTTTAATCTGGGTAATCCTCTTACTAAGTCTTTTCTGGAAAGATTGTTTATGGAACCAAAGTTCAAGTGATTGAGACGACGGTGCCATAGCCATGACTTAGTTTTGGAAGCCTTTGACAACAAGCAGATGGGTGAAGATTTCATCATATCTTCGATAGAGATGGTGTATAGGTTTGAACCACGAGTTCCTCCGAGAAGTTCCACACCATCAAGTTCTCTAACAAATCAAGTATGTTTTCTGAAGGCCACTTCTAAATCTGAGTCACAAAATGTTCCGACAGAAAATAGATTATGTCCAAGACCTTCAACATAATATACCCTGGAAATCACACTATCTCCAACCACGTAATCTTCATAACCCATAATAGCACCAAAATGATTGTTTCCGGATCTCACAGTTCCGATGAATTTACTCACGAAGTTCATGAGCCGCGACCGGTCTCCAGTCATATGCTTGGAACAACCTGAGTCCAAGTACCACAGAACGATTTGAACGATCTGCAGTTGAACACGGACAAGAATGGATAACCGGATAATTGGGATCCCCATGCAAGAATGGGTTCCATTTGGTTAGTAACATGATTGGAACACCCACATCGAAGTAGAAAAATGGACTCATCAGAAAGAGATGCAGTGCTAGTGTCCGTATTTGACCTATTCAAAGTATGTTCACTTCTTAAGGGAATAGTTCTACCAAGAGGCATCCATTTTCTAGTGGGCATTGACTTAGCAAATTTAGGGCAAATCTCATTAATCTTACGCCAAGAGGTATCCATTGATAAACTATATTACTAAATTTCCTTCCTGTGGGTTTCCACTGTTTTCTAACTTTCTTTCGCCTTTGCCTTTTAGCCTTCTTAGCTTGAATTTTAACATTAACAGTTTTATCCGGGCATTTAACAAAGATTAGACAAATCATTCACACCACATTCAAGATTAGTAATAGAAACCATGCAATCATCATTACATGTTTTGCCAAAAGTAGCAGAATTCGCATTAATTACAGTACGCTTAGAGCTAACACTAGAATCAACACGATTCGTTTTATTCAAGTTCTCCCTAAGGTGATCTTCTACTCTCTTCCACTGAACATTCCTAGCACGCAAGGTCCTATCATTCTTTGTGTTGCCTTGAGGCTTTGACCCGCTTGCTTTGGTGTCACTTCTTACTCCTGTAGAGGGAATTGGAACATTAGTTGGTTTTACTACTTTTTGCATTCCTGAACTAGAAGTGCAGGGATCTGAACTACTTGAAGGCAAATTGAAATTCACTTTCTTAATACTAGGCATCGAATGGTTTGTATACTTAGCACTAGGCATGGAACAAGGCATCACAGCTTTATCTTTCGCACCTAAGGATTTAGGACATGTTGCTATTAAACATTCTAACATCTCTTGAGATCGTTTGGCCTGAATGCAAGCAAACCTAATTTCACTATCAAATGGCTTGTTTATGAAGTCTTCTTCAACAATCTCACGAAGACATTCAAGACTCTCCTTAAGACGAGTAAGATAATTATGAAATGCAAGTTCGTTATTCCTAAGATGAGGAGGAATATATTTGATCCACATATATTTGCAGTCATCAGATGACTTTGATGCAACATTCTCATTAAAGACAAGTGGCATTTTCCCTTTTTCCTGACTCTTCAGATTCTCAATTTCCTTTTGTAAAGACGTTATTTTTTCGTTGTTCTTGTCACGAGTGACTTTCATTGAATCATATAACTCTTTAAAGTGTTGTTTGACCTTTTCATTTTCTTCTAGAAAACTCTCATTTTCCTTTTGTAAAACATTAATCAAGTTTTGAAGATGAAAAGTCTGAGAACTCTGAGAATCTAAAGGAGGAAGCATTTGGGAGCCTGTCACATTGTTCTTTTCACCCTTTAATTGTGAAATTTGGGTTCTCAATTTTCTGATCGTGTTACAATGAGCTCGAATCTGTTCATCACGTTTGCTAATTTCCAAAACTGCATCAAATTCAGGAGCATCCAAGGATGTCTTGATATTTGAGGTTTTAACATTTTCTTTAGATGTTGATATTTTAATTGCAAAGCGAGATGCTCAACTTCCAATTTAGAAAACTGTTTCACCAGGTTATCATGATCATCTTGTTCAACTTTATCATGCAGTTTAGAGTTAGTTTTTTCAAGCTCAATGACACGATCATGGGAGACTTTCAGAGCAACAGATAATTCATGAAATTGAGAAGCATTAATGGAACAATTCGTAGCAGTGTAAAACACATCTTGAGTAATACATTTAGAAATAATATTCTCATTCAAGGTATGCAAGTTCTTCCTCTCAATCTCATTATATTTTAATTCTCGCTCATAGTCACTAACCTCAACTATCATTGTATCAAATTCCTTTTCCATTTCTTTAATATCTGAATCCATTCCCTTTTTAAGACTCTCAAATTAACCTTTTAATTGTTTAAAGAAAGGCATGACCTCAGTTAAATAGCATTCTTTAGTTTGCTCAAAACCCCTTTCCCCTTCAGTGGGTGTGATCCTTTTCTTACGAGTTTTCTCAAAATCAACAAATAATTGAAAAATTACATATTGACTGATTAAGGTCTTGCTTTTAGTGGGAATAGATCTAGGAACTAAATGCATTGGGGTATTGGGGGGATGAACAGTGGCAGGAAGCATTCTCCTACATGGGGGATTCTTTTCAACAAACTCATCCGCTTTTTTCATGTCCATATCCTTTTTCCAAAACATTTGTTCAGGGGTCAGCTGTGTTTGAGGTCTAAACTTGTTAAAGGCAATCCAGTTATCCTTAGCATAGTTGGGTGTTTTATAGCTGATTTTCTTTTCTATGCATAAAGGGCTCTTAAGCTTTTCATCCAATTTCTTTCTAGTTACATCTTCTAACTGTTTATCTTCCTCAGCATTCTCAGCGCAACTAGGTTTCTGTCTAGGCTTAAGGATTTCATTACCATCATAGATTACCATCTGTGCTTTTCTAGCTTTCAGACACGCCTTAGGGTTTGGTTCATCAACTAACGCAACACTATGTTTGTCACTTACAACTCTATGCTTAGTGATCATGTCAGTAGTCTGAATGGTGTTTCCTAGTACATACAATTAGTTTTCAAGTTTGTTTTTCAAAGTTTTTAGGTTGGAAAATTCATTTAAGAGTTTTGATTCCTTGGCATTAAATTCCTGCTTAAGCACTTTCACATTTTCTTGAAGTTTTTGTTTTTGCTTAGCCGTTTTGTTAAGCTTTTCTTTTAAGGAATCTAGCTCTTGTTTAAGTACTTCTTCCCTAAATTACTTTTTCTAATAATTGTACGCATTTGGTCATCCATCTCCTGCTCACGGGTAGTTAACTCAAACTTAGCACGTTGTTCATAAATGGCAACTTGTTCTTTATAGGCATTAAGTTCAGAAATGGCAGAATCATTAGGAACACTAGCAGTGTATTCATCAAAGATATAGTCATCATTGATTGCATTAGATACATCACTTGGTTCAATCGTACTCTCACATTGGGTCACATATTGATCATATGGGACAATATTATCATTGCCCATATTAGCAATATCTGAGTCACTGGTTTCCTGCGATTGAACCTTATCATGTATCTTTTACTGATCAACATCATCATATTGTTTTAATACCTATGAGATGATTGATTCTTTGGATGGACCAGCTTGCTGTGGTGAGGGGACCTTTGGAGAGACCATTAGAGAAATGCTAGCCACGAAAATTGTCTGCGGCAGAGGTTCATCATCGACGCGAGTCGTATGCATCACAGTAGGCGACTTGAAAGGCATTCTGATGATTATGACCTATCTCCTGAATTGGCTACTCATCCACATCTGCATCATATGTCTTGGCATTGCCCTCAGCAAGAAACAACAACTCCTCTTCATCCAACACAGCTCCATTGTCCCGAGCTTGCACAAGTAAAATCTTATCTCTCAAGTACTGCATTTTGTGGGCATTTTTGGGATGTGCAGTTTCTAGCTATATGTCCATCACCACCACAGTTGTAGCACTTGATCGGCTTTACTTGTCCTTGATTCCCATTCCTTCCCTATTCTGATTTACCACATATCCTCTACCAACTCCTCCTCTTCCCTGCTCATACTGCCTTTCTTGAACTGGTTGCACCATAACCTTCCCATCTCTGACAGTTGCTTGATTGTGTGGATTGGATGTTGTTCGGAGGTTATTGTTGGTGTGTGGAAGAGAGTTCATGTTTTGACTGACCATGAGAGAGAGTTGATTGATGAAGTTTTCCATGAATGTGTTTGGGTCTGGAGGCTTATATGTTGGATCAGGGATGAGTTTGTAATTACCATTACCCATGGGTATGACTTGAGAAGCTTTGGTAGTAATACCAACATTTGCGAAAAAGGCTGTTGAGTCATTTGAGGAACTTGTTTCTCCCTGGTTGGTTTTGAACTGTTCTAGAATCCTTTTCTCAAACATAGCATGTCTCTCATTCTAGAGAAGGAAGGCATACAGTTGCTCATAGTTGGTGTTCTTCAATCCTTTGGTAAGCTTCACAGAGGTGACAAACTTGTGCCATTCGGGATTCATGTTGTTTACAAACTTTGAGTTCAGCTGAATATTTGGCATAGTCATTTTGATATTCCTCATATCATTCACAAGTTTGTGGAATCTCACGTAATATTCATAGATACTCTCTTCTGGTTTCATCTTGAAGTGCTTGAATTCATCATGCAGCTGTGATTCTCTGTCTTCCTTGGTTAATTCAGAACCTGAGAGAAGCATCTTGACATTATCCCAAACAGCCTTGGCTTCGGTGTTGTGATTGATAAGCTTGTAGATGTCTTTTCAAGACCCTAAAGTATAATGTTTGAAGCCCGATATCGCATTGAATCTCTTTTTCTCTTTATCACTGAGCTCATCATACGTCTTTGGTCTATCCAATCCAAAGATCATGGTTCCATCTGCAGTAGTATCAATTATGTCTCTTGTAGTCTCAATCTGATAAGGTCCTTCATCAATTGATTTGAGAATGTTGACCCCATTTTCCTTTCCAAGACAGTACAATCTGATTCGTTGAGCCCAAGAGTTGTAGTCAGTTCTGTCAAGCATGGGTGGACGAGTATCTGAACCAGCTGCTTGAACATCCTCATCAACAGTGGAGATGATTGTAGGTACGTTGGTAAACATGTTTACAGATTTCACGGGATTTTATAACTCTATGATTAAACTGGGAAGTAGATTCTTTCACGGGATTTTACTAAATTAAGAGAAAACCGTATTAGAAACAAAACTTAACCAAGTCGCTATAATCCTTGAATCAAGTCGCTAAGCACCAAGTTGCTAAATAGCAACTCGCTAAACCTCAAGTCGCTAAGCACCAAGTCGCTAAGAATTATGAAATCAAGTCGCTAAGCACCAAGTCGCTAGACACAATTAGCTATAATGCCAAGTCGCTAAGACACAGTCAAGTTGCTAAAGAACAACTCGCTAAGATCCAAGTCGCTAACACCAAGTCGCTGAGAATACAAAGTACAAGTCGCTAACAAAATTGAAAGCAAGTCGCTAACCTACCCAAGTCGCTAGCCGTAGTGGAGAATCCACTAACGTGTACTGTTTGTCGGCTTATCTCAATAGACAAGTCGCTAACAATTAACACTACAACCCGCTAACAATTACTGAAGCAAGTCGCTATGATGAAAAACACTACAAGAGTCAAGTCGCTAGCAAGAAAAACTTCAAAAACACACTTTTCAATCCAAAACAAGCCCAACCACATTGATTCAAGCTTTCTAAATCAAAACCCAAGCACTTACAATGATTCTAAACACAAAAGTACACCTAAAATTCAAACTTTAACACAAGAAATGATCCAAATGATGCAAAAACCACTAAACTTTTTCAAACTCAAAAACCATCTAAAACCACTAGAAATCCAAGGATATGTAAGAGAGATGATCAAACCATGGCTCTTGATACCATTTGTAACATATTGGATTTCACAAACACATCATACCATGATCAAACTAGGCATATAAAATGATGTTTTAGAGAGAGAAAGAGTTAGAGGTTTGGGAACTTAGTGAGAGAAAGTGAAAATCTTATTATGAGCTCCAACTCCCTACCTTGGGAGGTAGAGAGTATTTATAGTCATTACACAAATCGCCACCTACGGGCTGTGGATCATGCATACAGTGGGTAAAGACCCGTCCGTCCTCCACGGTGTTACATAACTAAATACTACTTAACTTTAAATAACTACGACTACGAGCTTTCTAACGATTACATATACTTGAGGTGACCGACACTTTAATAACTGGCTTTACTAAATCCTAACACTCTTTCTCCTTTATTTCACCTAAGAAGGTTTTCCTAAGAGCATCATTTTACATAAATATGTTTACTTGGTTAACAATGGATTTCCTATTGATCTCATGCTTAAGGTAGTGTCTTACGGTTTTAGGTTTATCTAATTCCTTAGCCTTGCCTTCATCCTTACAACTTGAGCTATTCTCGTTAGTCCCAATATCTTTTTCCTCAACTACCCCATCCTTATCACGAACAATGGAAATGGCGTTAACGAACATAGTGGGGGCAGCACGGTCATCATTCCTCACTAACACCTTCTTGTGAACCTTCATCTTAGTGTAATCTTTCACCATGTTCATCATCTCAGCCATTTTTGCCTGCATTTCTTCCCTTTGTCTATAAACATCTTCCTCAAATTTAGCTAATCTCTCCGAGTGAGTAGCCATATATTCTCTCATTTGGGTCTTGAAGCTTGGTGAAAGCGGTATTGGTGAGGTGGAGGTTTTAGGAAGGCTGGGTTTCTTTTGCGACTAGGCGATTCAGAGAGAGGTGTTGGGTTATTGGCTGATTCAGCGAAATTGACCATTGATTGAGGGATTGGTCCAGGCACTTTCTTTTGTCTTTCAACTAGATAGTCGATCTTTTTTTTCAAGAGCACAAAATTGCTCTTCGGTGATGTTAGAAGACCTACAAGGTACCGATATGTCCTTTACCGTGCTTTTAGGAGTTTCATGAGATTCACTCCAATTTTTGTAGGTCTGACCGGCGAGCTCTTCAATGATATCCCATGATTATTCCGCATTGAGATTGCTAAGCCTTCCGCCGGCCGCTCGGTCAATAGATGGCTTTGTGAGGAAATTGACATGATCATAAAAGATTTGGATTTGGAGCCAAAGATCAATGCCGTGATGAGGGACTTTGTGGAGTAAGTCCTTGAATCGAGTCCACGCCTTATAAAGGGTTTCGCCTTGATGTTGTTGGAACATCAAGATGTCATTCCTTAGCTTGGTAGTCTCCCTGGTGGGAAAAATTGGGCGAGAAAGCGAGTGGTGAGATCATCCCAACTTGAGATGGATCCTGCGGGAAGTCGCTCAAACCAATTACTAACTTGGTCCCATAGAGAGAATTGGAAGAGACGCAAGCGCGTGGTCTCCTGTGTGGTAGCATCAAGGTCAATGGAGTCAACGATTTATAGGAAATCCTTGAGATGCTGATTAGGATCTTCGAAACGAAGTCCATGGAATGCACATCCGTATTGCACTCACCGGATGGTGTCGTATCGCAGGGCCATAGTTTGAGTTTGGAGTGGGAGCTCAATGGTGTTACTATAGCCTTGATGGATCGGTCTAGAGTATTCACCAAGAGTACGGCCTCTGTGTGGGTCGAGTGGTGGTTGATTGAGTGGAAGTGGTTGATGTGGTGGTGGATTTGGTGGATCGTTGCTGGATGGGTTATCACCTTCTGATGCAGGTTTTACTGACCAGGTCTTAATATTTATAGTGTCTCGCTATACCTATGGTCTACCCTAATGCACTAACGGGTAGTGTACCCGGTCGTGTGTAGTGTAGTAAATGGTAAAGCCGAGGTCGTCCTAATAGCTATGTGTGTCGGATAATTACTGAGTCTAATTGTCACAGAATATAAATGGTTTGATAGGGTTTTAATTAATTAAACTACTAATGCAGAATATAAAAGCAATTAAATGGTAGAAAGGAAATCAATAGACGAATAGTGGTGCTAACCTAGTTAATCCTCCTAACTAGTTATGTCTACGTCTACCTACTTCCAATTACTTCAGGTGGGGTCAAATTCTAGAGGACAACATTTGGTCAATTCGCCCTAACCTATCAGCAAAGATGCCACCACAGGAGAAATCAGACCCACCGTCATAAGTCCTGTTGTTCCCGGTCCCCTAAGCCGAGTCATTAAGTACCGCTACATGCTAGATTCTAAATAGTGAGTGCCCGGCCGTTAGGAACTTAGACACTACACCCCCCAATTCTTAAGTTCATCCAAACGATAGGTGATCAGTTGGTCAAATCGCACAAGTAGAAAGGGTCGTCAGTTGGTCATATCTTACCCTTCTCGTCTCAGTCCGCTCACCTAGGGACAGTTGGTCATATCTCCTAGGCAATTGGCCTCTACCGCCATTCAAAACTACCGAACCAGGGGTGACTACCAAAGAACTATGCATGCATACACTTAGAAATACTTGTATGGAAGTAAAGGTAAACGCAAACAAAACAATTAAGGAATCATAACTAGGCTAGCACCAAAGGGTGCTTAGCCGCTTATATTAATCATGCACATCAATTCAATATTCAAAGGTACAAAATACATGAATTGAAAGTAAAAGAAATAATAAACGCTAAAGCTTATCGTAATGATGTGACTTCTCACTTGGAAACAGCTCCGTATGCTTCCCTAGACCTTCCTTGAGTATTTTCCCATGTTCTCAGAGTATTGTGTTTGGAATGGGATGATTAGAAATGCTGGAATTCGTGGGGTACTTATAGGCCAGGTCTGGGTTACGGCGTAACCAATAGATGAGTTACGCCGTAACCTTCTATTCTGTCGTAAAAGCACTAGATCTGCTAGTTACGGCGTAACCTTATAAGTGGTTACGCCGTAGTCTTCAATAAACCTGGTTACGTCGTAAGTGATGCAGTAGTTACGGCGTAAGTATCAGCGGCGTGGAACCTCTTTTGACCTAATGGAGTTACGTCGTAATCTTTGGAAGGAGTTACGCTGTAACCTTTTGATGAGTTGGACTTCAGGGTCACGCAATAGTTACGGCGTAATGTGAGAGATGAGTTACGCCGTAACCTCTTCAAAATAAGCATACTGTGATAAACCCTTAGTAATGTTTCCATTTCAGCGTCTCTTTAGCTTCAATGCTCGCAATTTACCTGAAAGTGTAAAACAATGGAAAACAAGAATAAATCCATATAAATGATATAAATAACGAGCATTAACGGGGGAAATTGACACTAAATATTCAGGACTATTTGATGTTATCAAATATCCCCCCACTTGAACTCTACTTGCCCTCAAGTAGACCTTATTAGATAGATTCCTAAAAAGATATCTTCCAAAACCTGGAAAATATGAATTTACAAATCCCTTATGCTAGAATAAAACAAAGCCAAACACCTCGCGAAAGGGGAACAAACACTCAAATCTCTCAACTATTCTAAGTGTCAATTTCGGGGTGATCACTCAATCGCACAGTCATAGCATGTATTCTATCATAAGCTTGGCAGTTACACAAATCTCCACCACTGGAGTTAAGGGCTAACCAATTCTCGAAGGCAATATGGGTAGACACGACAAAGGTTAAGGGGTGACTCGTCATTACTAACATGTCACGGCGAAGTGGACAAAATCAATGATACATGACCAAATCCATGGCCAAGACACCAAAGATTGCTCGCTGCATCACCTAGACATGCTTCATGACTAAAGGGTAGGATAGGACATGGGACGTATAATTGGTGTAAAAATGAAAAACAAGCAGGTAGTCTATAACTATAACTAAGTCATCACCACTTACCGTCTGCCCAAAGTTCAAGCTTTGAAGTCTAGAGACCGGATCATGAAATGCAAGGTAGATGTGTCATTAGAGGACGTCGTGATGGGCAAAACTACCTTTTCTTCTTCAGTTGGTATTACTCCAACTCCAATCTTCAAATGTGACCGAGGTGGCCTCCTCGATACTAAACAATAAAGCTCATACTATAGTGCTTATAACATTGCACTTTACAAAATCATAACTGAATCAACTATTTTTTTTTATATTTTTTTATAAGATACATGAAACATAACATCCCCCCACTTGAGATGATCAATGGGAATTCGGGGGGTCTTCAATGATCTTCATAATTGTTGTCGATGAAAACGTGATTTCCAAACCTTTCCACTCGAACCTTGAACTTAGGAAAATGATGACTTCCCAATTACAAATAAAGACTACAGGGTAGGCTAAGGTGTAAGGGTGTAATGAAACAATATATTGGGGTGACAAAATGAAAGGAATGGCTCATAAGGGTGTATCTAGGGGTATCTTGCACTAAAGGGGAGTGCAACAAAAGGGTTTCACATAGGGGTCGAAAAGTCGAGGTGACTAATCGATAGACTCACAATGGTAGGCTGTTTGGGTGATAATCCTATAATACTGCCTTCTAAAACTGAAAAGTCCAAATACATCGAGCTAACTCAACATACCTCGTCTATGGTCTCGAAATGATGCAAAGGCCAAGTTCTAAAGTTTACAAACTACCGGCACACTCATAATTTTGTGGATTTGGGGTAAAATATAGGAAACGGATAAGGCTAATCTCACCATGTAATATCAAGGGTTGTATGTCCTCGGCTAAGGTCTAATCTAGTTAGGTTCGAAAAAACATGTCAAAATTTTAAAAATGGCAAAATTTTTCAAAATAAACTAGAAAAATGAGGGCGAAATAATGTTCAAGAGATAATTCTACTCCCGTCCCCCCACTTGAATTGTACAAAGTCCCTTTTGTACTAGGAATTAAAATAAAGGTGAAGAGAAAGGTAGAATTAGAGCGAGAACTTCCCTGAAATTTGCTCCAAAAAGAAGAAGGCCCACGAGAAAGGATTGTACCTTCGTTAAAGCGTCATGAGCAAACTTCAATCCCTGAAATCACAATACCGACAAGCATAATTCTAAAAAGAAAAAATAAAATAAAAAACAAACCTAACTCACTTTCATAGGAATCATGGTTGCATTTAGCGAATGCAACAAGCCTTTTAAACCACTTGGTGTCCCAAGTGGACGAGTGAAGTCTCGTGAGGGTTTACAGGGAACACACCCACAAAGTTCATTTAAAAACTAATACAAGGTTACTGTGTTTTAAAATGAAAGAATTAAAGCAGATGAGAGTTACGTCGTAACTCCAATAAGAGAGTTACGCCGTAACTTGCAAAACCTGGTATGAGCTGAGAAGTGAATGGTTACGGCGTAACCACTGAGATGGTATTACGCCGTAGTTGGTAATGCGTCAAGAATGTTGCTGCTAAAACGTTGGTTACGGCGTAATCACCAAGATGAGTTACGCCATAACTCTGTTCAGATCAGCAACTGCAGCAGTAATTACTCCATTGTCTCCTGCAAAATGGTTAGAAAACACAAAACCCAATAGAAAGGAAATAAAAACAAAAGAAAGGGATAATTCGGGTTGTCTCCCGAAAGAGCACTTTTCTTTATTAACGAGTCTTTAAGTTAGACTCAGAGCCGCGGTGTTCCTATGGGGGCCTTTGAGCATCCCCAACTTCCTCAATATCTTTCGTCGAATAAGGCTGGTCCCAAACATGTGGCGAAACATACCGAGTCATGGCGCATCTTTTTCGCAGAAAATTAGCTTGTGCCCACTCGAAACGAAACCTGGCCTTTTTCTCCTCATCAATTTTATCATACCCAAACTTTACTTGTAAGCAATTCTCAAATGAGATCCCTCTGTACCCTACATTGCTTCTTTTATCTTCGTCAAAACATGCCCACTCCTTACGTTCGAGCCATTTAGGTTCAGGGTATTCTCCTCCATCGCAGATCTTGCGATTTGGGTTGCATGTAGGCCATGCTATGGTGTAATCGTCGTGCATCATGGCTGGTACACAAAAATGAATTGTCCAGTCAATATCGGAGAACCATTCGCTAAAAACACTATGTTGTTGTAACCACTTTTGTTTGATATCCTCATTTTTTCCCATCACCACCAGACTTTTGCAGCTTTATCAATCCTCCGAATGAAATACTCCCCCCTCCATTACATCCTTTTTGGAAAGGGGAACATGTGGGAAATATCGCTCTGGTTTCCTCAACCAAAGGAGCACAGCAGTGAACTCTTCCTTTTACAACGTAACTGGGTACGGAAAACGGGGTTTCTTCCTCATCATCTTCATTTTCACTAGATTCAGAGTCCTGCAAATGTCTAAAATCCGAAGGTGGAAATCTATCGGAGTCATCTAGTTCTATCTTTGGTGGTTCCTTTATAACAATTTCGTCAGGCTCAAGGCTCAAGGTTTTATCTAACTTGAATTCCACTATATCTCCATAGACTCCTCCGTAGCGTGCTAACGTTTCAAGGAATGGCAAACCAAGAATCAAATGTTCCTTTTTGCATTTTATACCATCTACTACCACAAACTCAGGGGCTGAAGTAAATTTATCGACTTTAACACACGTACCTCCTATAATACCTAACGGGGTAATCATAGTTTCAGTAGTGGATGCAATCTTTAAATCTGTTTCCCAAAGGTGGACAATTCGCAGTTTTAGGAATATGTATGGAGGCATGATGTTTACACTAGACCCAAAATCAACTATCCCCAACATATCAATATTATCAGCAGAACACGGAATGACTAACCCTCTAGCACTAATATCCTTAACAAAGAATAAACTCGATCCTAACCTGGGCCTACCTGCTGGGGCATGGTTACGCCGGAACTCAGGGAAGTAGTTACGGTGTAACTCTTCCTGTTGGTCGATATTCATGAGTTCTAATTTGTCGATTATACATTCCTCAATCACCTCCTGAGAATCATTGGTGAAAACAGCATTGCATTCCTCCTTACGCTTGGCTTCGTTAAGTTCGATCCCGTCAATCTCCGTATTGAGTTTTCCAATCATTACTTCAAGATTTTTTAGGGTTTCGTTGTGACTTGAAAGATTTTTATTAGTGTTTTCCTAGAAACCCTTCAACCAAATATTTTGTTCTTCTTGTTTCTAGGCCGAAGTTTCCAGGAATTTATTAATTGTATCCTCAAGATTGGGCCTTCTTTCTCCATTAGGCCCACGATTGTAATTTTCCCGATAACTGCTATTATTTCAACTATCTCCGTAAAAAGGTCGATTCTCCTCATATTTAGCTTCCTCAATTATTTATGTGTCCGTATGAGGACAATTTTTCGTCAAATGTCCCCTACCTCAGTTTTCACACCCCACCTGAATTGCATGAACGGTTTCTCTGACTTTCAGCATATCTCGACTGAGGCTTTCAATTCTACTAGCGATTGCAGCAATTCCCTCAAAACTTCCACCTTGGTTTCTTTTACTTCCACCGTCGTGCCATTTATGAGAATGGTCCGCCATTTTTTGAATGGCTTCAATTGCCTTAGTAGGAGTCATATTCGGGATAGGTCCTTGATAATCCAAAGATCTGTCTCGTAGTTACATTTATTCCTTTGTAGAAAATATTGACCTTATGCTGGTTATTAAGATCATTGGTAGGACACTTATAAAGAAGATCGTTGTATCTGTCCCCAAGCTTGATACAGAGTTTCGTCGTCTTCTTGTTTGAAATTGTGGATTTCTAAGAGTTGATTAGAAATCTTTGATGGTGGGCAATATCTTTGGATAAAATGTTTCTTAAGTAGCGCCCAAGTATTAACTGCCCCGGCGGGCAAACTTTCGATCCATCTTCATGCTGCTCCAGTTAGAGTTATAGGGAAGACCCTAAGCATAACAGCATCATGAGACACGCCCGGAATGTTGAAAAGGCTAGCGAAGTATAGGACATTTTCAACGTGCTCATATGCGTCTTCGTCCCTGTTTCCTGAAAAAGGGTTAGCACGAAGCTCCCTCATAAATTGGTCTTTAATCTCAAAACGAACATCCGCTCCGATTTTTGGTCTTACGAGACTGCCCTTGATCACTCTAGTCAACACCAAGTATTCCTCAAGAGTGAGGTCATCGATGTTAACCACTTCCATGGTACCTAAAAACTTGAAATATGATCGTGAGAAAAGTTTAAATATGAAATGAAAGACTTAATATTAATCCTAATATAGCTCCCGCGGCGCCAAAACTTGATGCGGCTTTATGACCAGTGTCTTAATATCTATAGTGTCTCGCTATACCTATGGTCTACCCTAATGCACTAACGGGCAGTGTACCCGGTCGTGTGTAGTGTAGTAAATGGTAAAGCCGAGGTCGTCCCAAGAGCTATGTGTGTCGGATAATTACTAAGTCTAATTGTCACAGAACATAAATGGTTTGATAGGGTTTTAATTAATTAAACTACTAATACAGAATATAAAAGCAATTAAATGGTAGAAAGGAAATCAATAGAGGAATAGTGGTGCTAACCTAGTTAATCCTCCTAACTAGTTATGTCTACGTCTACCTACTTCCAATTACTTCAGGTGGGGTCAAATTTGAGAGGACAGCATTTGGTCCATTCGCCCTAACCTATCAGCAAAGATGCCACCACAGGAGAAATCAGGCGCACCGTCATAAGTCATGTTGTTCCTGGTCCCCTAAGCCAAGTCATTAAGTACCACTACATGCTAGATTCTAAATAGTGAGTGCCCGGCCGTTAGGAACTTAGACACTACACCCCCCAATTCTTAAGTTCATCCAAACGATAGGTGATCAGTTGGTCAAATCGCACAAGTAGAAAGGGCGTCAGTTGGTCATATCTTACCCTTCCCGTCTCAGTCCGCTCACCTAGGGTCAGTTGGTCATATCTCCTAGGCAATTGGCCTCTACCGCCATTCAAAACTACCGAACCAGAGATGACTACCAAAGAACTATGCATGCATACACTTAGAAATAATTGTACGGAAGTAAAGGTAAACGCAAACAAAACAATTAAGGAATCATAACTAGGCTAGCACCAAAGGGTGCTTAGCCGCTCATATTAATCATGCACATCAATTCAATATTCAAAGGTACGAAATACATGAATTGAAAGTAAAAGAAATAATAAACGCTAAAGCTTATCGTAATGGTGTGACTTCTCCCTTGGAAACAGCTCTGTATGCTTCCCTAGACCTTCCTTGAGTATTTTCCCACATTCTCAGAGTATTGTGTGTGGAATGGGATGATTAGAAGTGCTGGAATTCGTGGGGTATTTATAGGCCAGGTCTGGGTTACAGCGTAATCAATAGATGAGTTACGCCGTAACCTTCTATTCCGTCGTAAAAGCACTAGATCTGCTAGTTACGGCGAAACCTTATAAGTGGTTACGCCATAGTCTTCAATAAACCTGGTTACGTCGTAAGTGATGCAGTAGTTACGGCGTAAGTATCAGCGGCGTGGAACCTCTTTTGACCTAATAGAGTTACGTCGTAATCTTTGGAAGGAGTTACGCCGTAACCTTTTGATGAGTTTGACTTCAGGGTCACGCAATAGTTACGGCGTAATGTGAGAGATGAGTTACGCCATAACCTCTTCAAAATAAGCATAGTGTGATAAATCCTGAGTAATGTTTCCATTTCCGCGTCTCTTTAGCTCCAATGCTCTCAATTTACCTGAAAGTGTAAAACAATGGAAAACAAGCGTAAATCCATATAAATTATATAAATAACGAGCATTAACGGGGGAAATTGACACTAAATATTCAGGACTATTTGATGTTATCAAATATCCCCCCACTTGAACTCTACTTGCCCTCAAGTAGACCTTATTAGATAGATTCCTAAAAAGATATCTTCCAAAACCTGGAAAATATGAATTTACAAATCCCTTACGCTAGAATAAAACAAAGCCGAACACCTCGCGAAAGGGGAACAAACACTCAAATCTCTCAACTATTCAAAGTGTCAATTTTGGGGTGATCACTCAATCGCACAGTCATAGCATGTATTCTATCATAAGCTTGGCGGTTACACAAATCTTCACCTCTGGAGTTAAGGGCTAAACAATTCTCGAAGGCAATATGGGTAGACACGACAAAGGTTAAGGGGTGACTCGTCATTACTAACATGTCACGGCGAAGTTGACAAAATCAATGATACATGACCAAATCCATGGCCAAGACACCAAAGATTGCTCGCTGCATCACCTAGACATGCTTCATGACTAAAGGGTAGGATAAGACATGGGATGTATAATTGGTGTAAAAATGAGAAAAAAAAAACAGGTAGACCTAAATGAGATAGAAATCTAACTAGCGATTCTATTCCCTAACAACGGCGCCAAAAACTTGATAGCGGGGGTTCGGGGTCGATAAGACTTCCTTTTCATCGAGCAAGTTTTTCAACCCTCTAGGCAGTGTACCGAATCGTAGTAGTGTATTATGGGGTAAGCCCAGGGGTTGATTCATTCTCTAGGGGAATAGAGATGCTAGAAAGAGATGTATGACGAGAAGGTAAGGTTGAGGGAGATTCTTTTTAATCTTTTTTTATTTATTAGAAAGCAAGTAAATATCTCGGGGTATAGGAGTGCGGTGTGGTACTTCTACCAATTTTAACTACTTTTAATTAAACTAATTAACTAATTAAACTAAGGATAGATTATTCTAATGTAGGTGTACTCTTATGATGATTAAAAATGTGTTTACTTATATGTTCTTACTCCCTAGTTATCTCTTATTGGTCAGTTGAGTTGTCACATCCTCATCTTAATTGGTGCGTTGTATCCGTTTGGTCATAGAGGGGAGCATAATTCCCTAGTTCTATGAATTGTAACTCTCCTCTAGACTATCCAGGATCACCAAGTACCTAAGTATCTCCCCCAAATACTCTACTATCAACAAGCTATAACTCACGCAATAAACACAATCAATGGCCTAGGTGCACTCCCAAGCTTTTTTGCTATTTAGGACATTCAAGCTCGTAACAATTTAAGAAGAAGCCAATTATCCTTATTCTAGCATCTACCAATTAAGATAAGAGACAATCTAACAATAATTAACAACAAGGTTTCATAGATCTAAGCAAACACAAGGATAATTTAGCTATTCGTGGTAAACAAGCAAGCATACACACATACAATTAAACATGGGGTAGACATAATGATAATATGGATTAACAAACTTATCTTATGTCATAAAATATGGTATGGAACCCTAAAATACTGTCCAAGTCGGACTACAACTGAATTAGGGTTTGCTCTCCAAAGTTCTACCTCTTTAAATGCAGAAAAATCAAATTCTATATATAGATTTACAAATGTGGCGGCGTCACCTTTTGCTAGTAACACCGTCAGGTCGCCGTCATTAGGGTTTCTTTTGTGCCAAGTCATCATTGGGACGGCGTTAGTTGATAGGTGTGACGTCGTCAGTCTTCACAAAGGACATCGTCTGAGATTGGGTCTTGGGCGTCTGGTGTGGAAAATGAGGGAGACGCCTTCCAGAGTTTAGGCGTGACGCCGTCATGCTTTAGAACCAGAATTTCACCTGAGCCGTCACTTGTATTTTTATCAAATTTCTTTATGAGGGACGACATCGCCCTTTGGTTGGGATGCCGTCGGGTGCAATAAACAGCCTTGGATCTTGACTTTGCCATTTTCTTCATGTTTTCGCTCCTTTTCATCCGAATATTCTTAATTCTAGCATTTTGCTTCCAAAAGACCTAAAATGTGAAAAGGAACAATTTTAAGTATTAACGGCTATAAAATGTGTCGATTTAGGGATTAAATCCTTATCACACTCATAAAATAATGTTGCATTAGATCCTTAAATGCAACACTCATATAGTAGAATGTTGCTTTATTATTATTGAAGTCTAAAAGACAACAATTTCCAAAAGTGCCGCTTGTGAAATGCTGCTATAACTTCATTTTCTTGTAGTCCTCAATTCGGTTATAAACATATAATGAATGAGCAATATTTGTGGGATAAATGATGTATAAATATAATATACATTTCATGTTATCAATGACCAAGACCAACCTTTTGTTACTCTTTAATGAAATGACAAAAATATATTACATATCAACCACTGAAAGTATTTTTAAATGAAACCAAACTTAAATACCTTCAAAACGACGGGTGGCACGACTTCTAACGACTTACGGTTGATTTTATACCAAATTCCAAACATGACCCTTTTTCTCAAGCTACTTGCTGTCCCGTTTCCATACTTAACTAAAACGACCAAAACTCGACTTTCACATACCGAAACAACATAAGAACTTGCAGAATTCAACAACATAACATAAAATTCACTTCCATAAACATTTTTGGTCTAAAGGACCCTTGAACACATACTTTACAAAGCGACGGGTGTTTTGCCAAACACCCTTTTTTGACGCATTTTCAAACTCAACTTAAACACAACTTGAGCATAACTCATATACATACTTAAATCTGAACCTCTAGCACTGCAAAACAACATTTCAAACCATTTAAAGACTCTTGGGGTTCAACCTTGACTTGTGCTCGGTATTTATCATAATTTATTTGTCTAATATCAACAAGAATTTCCATTCCTTATTAGCACCATGAGCCACTATCCGAGCAGGGATGGCAACGAGGCTGGTTTGGGGCAAGGCGACCATCATAATCCTTAAACCTGATTACCAAAGTTCTCCCCAAACCCGCCCCGCTCCTCATCTGGGATCTAATTAGGGCGCCCTGTTCGGGCGCGATGCACCCCCAAACCCGCCCTATTATGGCCACTTTCTTTTTTCTATAGGAAAATTCGATTGTATTTATATAAATGAAGGAATTCTTGTAGATCCATAAGGCCAGCGGAAACCATGACTTTGTTGCTTAAGATGACTTTACCAGGAATTCCAAAGGACCTTGCTAGGGAACGTACCACTTAAACACGCAAAATTTAGAACCAATGAGGATAATTGCAACTTGTAGGATCGTATCTATGGTTGATATTGTGAATCGGGAGGTCGGGATGATGGAAAAACATCACCTACATGGTTAAAAGAGTAGAGAGATGAGGGAAACTAGTTGTTTTATTGATAAAGATGAAAGGGAAAAATACACACCAAGTCTCACCCTTCTATTGAAGTCTAGGAGGGCTTATATAACCAAACATACACACTACTTTACAATAATGACGGTTCTGTGTATTAGGCTAACATGATAACTAATGTAATCCCGTAAATATCGTTCCATTTACGTGTTAGGAGCAATCCCAACAACCCAATGGGACGATATAAGGGATTACTTACAACATTTCCTACAAGTACAAATACAAATACAAATAAAGAAAGGTCTTTATAAGCTCTTCAAATGCTGAGGATGACAGCCATTGACGTTCTTTGTCTTCATCTGGTACCTCGACTTGAGAACTTTATTTTTAATTATAGGCAAATGATGTAATATGCATGAATTGGATTAACTTCCCCTCAATTCATGTTGCATGTCTTTAGCATCTTCTCCGTATACTTCTTTTTGGCTAAGTTTCTGAATCAGCTTTCCCCCAAACTGACAACTTTCTTCAGCAGATTCGAAACTTTGATATAGTAGACATGTCTTCTAACTTTTGAAGTTTTCAGTGTGTATCAGAATTTGTAGATGAGGAGTAAACCACACCAAGCAAATTTGTCTTGTCACATAATCACAGTTGTACACAATGCGAAAAATACATTTGGGGGTAACATGCAAGAAATCAACAAGATCTTCTCACGTATGTAGACGCTTCACACCAAACAAACCATGAAAGATGAAATAAAACAACTTCCCCCTGATTGTTGCAGTCTATCGGAATAATAAGTACATGTGAATATGAAAATACTCGATAAAATGATTGTGTGTGAGGCATCATAATGCGGTTAAAACATCATATGTAGGTAAATTCACACAAAATAACCTAGTAAAAGTTGAGATGATAACACCGAAATAAGACGTTTGAACTACAGATCATCTCATTTCTTCCCCCTGATTGTAGAAACTCATGAAGGGAAAGGGTTTTCGCAAAGAAGGCAAAGACAGCATAGTACAACCACATTCTTTTCCCCCTGCTATTTTCGATGAATCAGAAACATACACCACGTCTGACTAAGAACCAATACTGAGAATTTCAATAAAGGTAGAATCATATACCCATCCATCCATCCTTAATTGTATATGAACTTCTCTCGAATTATCCACAGTTTTTTGTGACACTTGAGCACAACAACGTAATTCCTTTAAATTGATAGCTATACGCTGTGAGCATAACAACGTAATTCCTTACATTAGGTATAACTAAACAACTCAAGTCTCTGTCATTCGTAATGGTTAAAAGCTCGAATAAAGATCTCGAAGAATCATGCATCCAACCAACCCTTATATCTTCAAATACTAAGTAAACACACCCGTGATATCCTACTTCATCCTTAAATAAATAATAATAATTAACGTCGTAGTCACATCTTGCGGTTAAATGCACAAAGAACTAGCCTTCATTACTTGGTTAAAATGAACTAAGACAATGGTTTTTCCTGATCTTGTCAAAAAATGTATCACCCCGTGAAATATTTGTAACACCAACATACCACTCCTTTTAATGAATATTGTACCAAGAAATTAACATAATGTAAAAAATACATTTGTATAATAAAAATTTCAGTTCAATATGTTAATTATTTTGGATCGTGATGCTCAGTTCAATAGTTATAACGATTTAGCCCATTAATCTAAGATACCCATTAATCGTCATATACCAATTACCTTTGCAATTGATAAACGTAACCTGATCCAAATCAAAACCCGTAGTTCACAAATGTGAGAAACATTCAGCCCATCACCAATTAGGTAAACTTGATCCAAGCCCATACGGTAATGAAAAGTCACCTTAATTACCCTGTATAAAAACACACTTATCACACTCCATAACGCTAATATCCAATTGATAATATTTCAGAAATTTGACTTAATCCTAAGCCTAAACTATCCGCCCCCACATATTAACTTCTATCTCAACTCAGCCACCTATATCATCTTATCACAAACAAGATCTAACATAATCGATACACAATCGTTCGTCTCGAATATTCTTTGTTGAAACACGGACACCAATCAAAGACAAACTAAAAATCGTTGGTATCTTTTTGTATCAATACGAGCACCAAACAAAAACCCCTTTTATGTTTACTGTTTAATTCGGCTTCAAGACCTAAAGATGCTTCACGATCTTTATTGAAGGTCTCGGGGTAAGGTTTGATATTTGTGTTCGATTTTGTGTTTTCAGTTTGTAAGTGACCGAACACAAAAGGAGAATGAAACCTAATGGTTTTGTTCTTTCTTTTAAGGGGTTCGGATATTGATAAGAAGCTACAAGCTTCTATAGATCGATGATGGTTTTATTCTTTTCATGTTTTGATCAAAAAGATCTATGGAATAGTTGCACCACAAGAAATAAAGCGACTGAGATCCAATTTGTATCCACTCTAGTTTAAGATCAATGAAGATATCATTTTTGTGTGTTGTTTCCTGTAAACGACCTTGGGTTATTGAAAAACACGAAAAATGAAACTGAGATCTAATTGCTTATTAATTTTTACTTTCTATTCGAATCATGATTGGTAGGATAAGTTAGTTACGGAGTTGATTTTGTCGTTTGAGATATAGGTGATACGCGTACAACGCGCGTTCGGGGTTGAAGGAAACTTCCTATTCTTCGAGCAAGTTTTTCAACCACCTAGTCAGTGAACCTAATCGTTGTAGTGTAGTATTAGGGTAAGCCTCGGTATTGATATCGTTCTCTAGGGGAATAGGAATGCTAGTGAGAAATTACTACGCTAAGATTGTGGTTGAGGAAGAATATTTTTTATCTTTTTTTATATTTTTTAGAAAATTGAAAGTACGAATCTTGGGGTATTGGATTTGGGGGGTGGTACTTCTACCGATTACTATACTATTATCTATTCTAATTAACTAAGCTAAGGGGTAGTCTATGTCTAATTGATGTGTGCTCATATGATGATTAAAAATGTGTCTACCTAGATGCTATTACTCCCTATTTATCTTTTATTGATGGTCGAATTGTCACGTCCTTATTCTTAACGCGTTGTGTCTCCTAAGGTCGTAGGGTATGCTTTTTTACCTAACTCTTTGAGGATACCTTAAGGTTATTGCTTACAAAATCTCTAGGATTCATAAACTAACTCTAAGGTTATCTTTGGAGTTTTAGCCTACAATAACTCTAGGTGATTATAAACTAATGTTCACAAAGATTACTCTAGCAATAAAAACACAACGATGGCCTATTGCAATCCTAAGCCAATTACAATTAAGAAAAGAGACAACCAATCAATATTCAATAACTAGGTTTCATAGATCTAGGCAAACACACAAGTAAGTTAGCCGAACATGGTAAACATGCAAGCATACACAAATATGATCGAAGACATAATGAAATCAATGAAGTAAATTACTTATCTTGATGTACAATTGGGTATGAGAACCCTAAGATACTGCCCAAGATAACAAAAATCATTTTAAGGTTTTACTCCACAATTCTATCTCTCTAAAAGTCTGAAAATTTGAATTCTATATATGGAGTTACAACTGCGACGGCGTCACTCTTTAATTGTGACGCCGTCGGATCGCCGCCATTAGGGTTTCGTCTTGACCAAGTCAACTTTGGGACGGCATCACGTTGTTGTTTTGACGTCATCGTTTTCATCTTCTGACACCGTCTGAATCTGGATCTAGGCCGTCTGAGTTGTGACGCCCTAATCTTTAAAGCCTGACGCCGTCAGGTACAAAATAGCAATTTCACTCCTGAGCCATCGCAATTAGAGGGACGGTGTCGCCCTTTATCTGTGACACCTTCGGGTGCATTTCCAGCAGCTTGAGTGTCTTGATCTTGACTTTAGCCATTTTCTTCACATATTCACGCCTTTTCGTCCAAATAAGTGTCATTCCAGTGTTTTGCCTTCAAGAGACCTAAAAAGTGAAAAGGAACGAAATTAAGCAGTAACGGATATAAAAGTGATCGATTAAGGGCTTAAATGACTCCTCAAAAGTGTACCTTTTAAATCCTTATCAAATATCCCTACACTTGGTATTTGCTTGTCATTAAGCAAATGTGCTTTTGGCCAATTAATTTATAAGTTAGAGGGCATGAAACATTGGTTTAGAACAATCCCCGAAAAAGTCATTACAAGCACAGAAATTACATACTAGCACCTCATAAGTGGTGTTTGGATACTCTCATCTCTCGGATGTATATGAAATATATCAAATTGGAAATGGAAGATAAACACTCAATAACCGGTCCTAGTACATAGATTACCATAGGCTTGAGACTAGATCAAACCTCCATCTCTTTGGCATAAGCACCTAGGAGAAACTATCTAAGAGGTCTTTTAAAGGGTTGTAACGCTAGGCTTATGGTAGGGAAAACAAAGGGTTTGGTTGGATAGGCGATTTAGTTGTGGCAAGTGAAAAATCTTTATGTTACAAGCATGAGAAGATTGGCGTGGCTAAGTCAAGACTCTACACTTTAAAGTCTAGATAACTCTAAACAAACAAACATAAATATAAAGATAGGTGTAGGATGGTAGCTCGTATGTTTTTTCATCAATTTTTTTAACACTTTTTTTTTGATTTTTTTTTATACACTTTTACTCTACCATCCTCTACGATAACATCAAAATATAAGGGATTTATATGCACATCCCTACACTTGAGTTTTTATTACTCTAACACTAATTTGACCCGAATTGAAAAGATCAAAACACTTGGAGTACATTATTACGTAAATAAAGGGAATTTGAATTTAACGTTCTTTCCCGTCACTTCATAAAATTTAACTTTTCCAATGAGTCCCAATCGTCCCAAAACTATATACAAAGGATATGACTCGACTTAGCAACTTATACAAGTAACTAGATAATTGAACTAAGGGTTTAGTATGATAACACTAATGTGATAACATCAAATAGTCCTGAATATTAAGTGTCAATTTCCCCCGTTAATGCTCGTTATTTATATCATTTATATGGATTTACGCTTGTTTTATATTGTTTTACACTTTCAGGTAAATTGCGAGCATTGGAGCTAATGAGACGCGGAAATGGAAACTTTACTAAGGATTTATCACAGTATGCTTATTTTGAAGAGGTTACGGCGTAACTCGTCTCTCACATTACGCCGTAACTATTGCGTGACCCTGAAGTCCAACTCATCAAGAGGTTACGGCGTAACTCCTTCCAAAGATTACGACATAACTCCATTAGGTCAAATGTGGTTCCACGCCGCTGATACTTACGCCGTAACTACTGCATCATTTACGACCTAACTTGGTTTATTGAAGACTACGGCGTAACCACTTACTAGGTTACGCCGTAACTAGCAGATCTAGTGCATTTACGGAGGTTACGGCGTAACTCATCTTTTGGTTACGCCGTAACTCAGACCTGGCCTATAAATACCCCACGAATTCTAGCATTTCTATTCATTCCATTCCACACACAATACTCGGAGAACATGGGAAAAAGCTCTAGGGAGGTCTAGGGAAGCATACGGAGCTGTTTCCAAGGGAGAAGTCACACCATTACGATAAGCTTTCGCGTTTACTATTTCTTTTACTTTCAATTTATGTATTTCGTACATTTGAATATTGAATTGATGTGCATGATTAATATGAGTGGCTAAGCACCCTTTGGTGCTAGCCTAGTTATGATTCCTTAATTATTTTGTTTACGTTTACCTTTACTTCCGTACAATTATTTCTAAGTGTATGCATGCATAGTTCTTTGGTAGTCACCCATGGTTCGGTAGTTTTGAATGGCGGTAGAGGCCAATTGCCTAGGAGATATGACCAACTGACCCTAGGTGAGCGGACTGAGACGGGAAGGGTAAGATATGACCAACTGACGACCCTTTCTACTTGTGCGATTTGACCAACTGATCACCTATCGTTTGGATGAACTTAAGAAATGGGGGGTGTAGTGTTTAAGTTCCTAACGGCCGGGCACTCACTATTTAGAATCTAGCATGTAGCGGTACTTAATGACTTGGCTTAGGGGGCCAGGAACAACAGGACTTATGACGGTGCGCCTAATTTCTCCTGTGGCGGCATCTTTGCTGATAGGTTAGGGCGAATTGACCAAATGTTGTCCTCTCGAATTTGACCCCACCTGAAGTAATTGGAAGTAGGTAGACGTAGACATAACTAGTTAGGAGGATTGACTAGGTTAGCACCACTATTCCTCTATTGATTTCCTTTCTACCATTTAATTGCTTTTATATATTCTGCTTTAGTAGTTTAATTAATTAAAACCATATCAAACCATTTATATTCTGTGACAATTAGACTTAGTAATTATCCGACACACATAGCTCTTGGGACGACCTTGGCTTTACCATTTGCTACACTACACACGACCGGGTACACTGCCCATTAGTGCATTAGGGTAGACCTTAGGTATAGCGAGACACTATAAATATTAAGACCTGGTAAGTAAAACCTGCATCAAGGTTTTGGCGCCGCTGCCGGGGAGCTATATTAGGATTTCATATTAAGTCTGTTTTTAATTTTCTTTCTGATAATGTCAGGTTACAAGACTCTCAGTTCTAGGCCCTTTCTGACTACCCCATTTATTGACCCGGAGAAGCAATTTCGGAAAAAGAGGATCTATTCTCCGGTTCCTATTCACAACATCTTCTCATTTTACGAATCAGACTAGTCGGACACAGAACCAGAAGTCATCAATGAAAATGATGACCTTACCATGGAGCAGTATTTGAACCGACCTAACGATAACTGCCAACGAACCTTCACTAAGGATTCTCTTGCCCAAAAATACTCCATCCCAGATCATATTATTCGGGAGTTACATAAGCTTGAGTTCTCTGGGGACAAAGATGAGAACGTTCAGGATCACGTTGATGAAGTTCTTCACTTATCCTCCCTTTTCAACGTTAGGGGTACTCCTAGTTACTCAGTAATTGCAAGGATTTTTCCCATGACTCTCACTGGAACAGCTAAGAGATGGTATAACAAACTTCCTGGTGAAAGTAAAGAAGCATGGGGGAAACTAAGAAAGGAGTTCGTCTAGCAATTTTGCCC
Source organism: Chrysanthemum makinoi (assembly GCA_910596185.1). Taxonomy (NCBI): domain Eukaryota; kingdom Viridiplantae; phylum Streptophyta; class Magnoliopsida; order Asterales; family Asteraceae; genus Chrysanthemum; species Chrysanthemum makinoi. Next base: position 140,991,357 of record OU343218.1, read on the forward strand.
TCCTTCTAAAATGGCTAGGCTTCTGGGGAAAATCTATCAATTCGTGCAGATTGGTGAAGAAACGTTGTACCAAGCGTGGGAAAGATTCAATGAGCTTCTCTATCGTTGCCCTACTCATGATTTAAACAAACATCAGATCGCATACGTTTTCTATCAGGGGATTAATGCGCAAACTCGAGAACTCCTTGATTCACCAAGACCCATTCCTAGCATGACTCCTGATCAGGCCTTGGAATGTATTCCACGGATTTCTGAACATTGCTACAAGTGGCACATGGATACTGGATATGGACCGAGAGATAACTTCGATCATAAATTAATGAAGACTATAACAAAACAAGAATACAATTACGGGGAAATTTTCGAAAAACGGAGGTTGGAAAGAGAAGCTGAAGCATGTAGGATTGAAAAAGTTAATAGTGTATTTGAGACCGATTCCGGAAGCAATATTGAGAAAAAGATTCTCGACCACATTAGGGAGTCAAGAGAGAACGACGATAGGATTGAAAATATGATGAGAGCATTCGTGGATAATACAGTCTCATCTATTAAAATTCACGACGATAGGATAAAAAGATTAGAGTAAAGTGTCAGTTCATGTTCAGAAGCAATCTCTTATTACCTAGCAGCTCGGGAGGAAGAAGTTGTCCAAACTGTAGAAACTATCCTCGAAGAACCCTTGACCTTTTCAGAGAAGGTTAAGCGACGGATCATCATGGAGAAGCAATCACTTTTGGAACAAACTCTGCTGGTGAACCCTCCTAATGATGCTACGCAGGAATTAAGTAGTGATGAGACTATTCGCCTCAACGAAAGATGCTCAGCGGTTTTGAGGAACGAGTTACCACAAAAGGAAAAAGATCCAGGATGTTTTAATCTCCCTTGCTATATCGGGAGCCTGAACTTGTGTAACGCCCTGGCTGATCTTGGAGCTAGTATTAGTATAATGCCTCGTTCGATATTTTTACATCTGGGAATTGGCAACTTAAAACCGGCCAAGATGAAAATTGAAATGGCCGATCGATCCATGCAATCGCCATTAGGAATTGTTGAAAATGTATTAGTGAAGATAAAGAGATTCCTTTTTCCAGTTGATTTTGTGATTCTTGATATCCCGGAAGACAACAGGATACCTGTCATTTTAGGAAGACCCATGCTTGCTACTGCTCACACTAAGGTAGATGTCTTTGCCGGTAAAATGACTCTGGAGGCTAATGGAGAGGTCGCCACATTCGGACCTAATGAACATTTGTCCACCCCAGAAAAGGTGTGTGCTATTGACCAAGTGGGGGATTTTGGTGAAGCCCTTGAAAAGTTTCTTAGCGACCCTCCGGATCCTGTAGAGATTGACTCAGGGAAAGATTTTGATGTTTTCGTGAATTTTGAGGAAGAAGATAACGGATGATTAATTGCTGAAGACCTCTGTGGTGATGTCGAGATGACCCATTGGCAAGACAACTCTGAAAAAGCATTCTTGCAATCAAACCAACCGCAGTTTTATGAGATGGGGGCACGAATCCATCATAGGAATCCCTATTAACTGAAGATCTCATGCAAAATTGGATTCAATGACTTTCACCCTTTTATCGACACAGATTCCCTGGTCAATATTATCTCTAAGGAATGCTACAACCAGGTTATGGAGAAGTAGCTTGATTACAAAGGAAACAACTTCCTCGGGATAGCAACAAATATACGAGTTTTTGTAGGAACACACTCGTTTCTAGTCGACTTTGTGGTTTTGGAAGATGTTAGCGAATTCGTGGCAGATGGGCTGACTGGGGTAATTTTTGGAAAACCCTTTAAAGAAATATCCGGGCTTGATAAAAACGTGAAGGAAGGACTGATTTGGCTAAAAATTGGCGATGATAAAACTATTTTCAAAATGCCAAGGACTGTCAAAAACTTTAAAAATTGGACTAAAAAATAGTTGAGTTATGCTAGACCCCTGCTTGGTATTAGTGAAGAAGATAAAGCCAAAGGTTTTGATCACCCCTACCAAAAGATCAAAAATTTTTACTTAGGGTGTTTAGAACTTGGAGATGGATACAAACGGGATGAGAATTTGATCAACTGACTTCAACATGGAGATCGCCCAGTAACAGACAAACACTAGTAGCCCACGGTTCTGAGTCTAACTTAAAGACTCGTAAATAAAGAAAAGTGCTCTTTCGGGAGACAACCCGAATTATCCCTTTCTTTTTTTTTTATTTCCTTTCTGTTGGGTTTTGTGTTTTCTAACCATTTTTGCAGGAGACAATGAAGTAATTACTGATGCAGTTGCTGATCTGAACAGAGTTACGGCGTAACTCATCTTGGTGATTACGCCATAACCAACATTTTAGCAGCAAAATTCTTGACGCATTACCAACTACGGCGTAATACCATCTCAGTGATTACGCCGTAACCATTCGCTTCTCAGCTCATTCCAGGTTTTGCAAGTTACGGTGTAACTCTCTTATTGGAGTTACGACGTAACTCTCCTCTGCTTTAATTCTTTCATTTTAAAACATAGTAACCTTGTATTAGTTTTTAAATGAAATTTGTGGGTGTGTTCCCTGTAAACCCTCACGAGACTTCACTCGTCCACTTGGGACACCAAGTGGTTTAAAAGGCTTGTTGCATTCGCTAAATGCAACCGTGATTCCTACGAAAGTGAGTTAGGTTTATTTTTCAATTTTATTTTTTCTTTTTAGAATTATGCTTGTCGGTATTGTGATTTTAGGGATTGAAGTTTGCTCATGACGCTTTAACGAAGGCACGATCCTTTCTCGTGAGCCTTCTTCTTTTTGGAGCAAAATTCAGGGAAGTTCTCGCTCTAATTCTACCTTTCTCTTCACCTTTATTTTAATGCCTAGTACAAAAGGGACTTTGTACAATTCAAGTGGGGGGACGGGAGTAGAATTATCTCGTGAACTTTATTTCGCCCTCAGTTTTCTAGTTTATTTTGAAAAATTATGCCATTTTTAAAATTTTGACATGTTTTTCCGAATCTAACTAGATTAGACATTAGCCGAGCACATACAACCCTTGATATTACATGGTGAGATTAGCCTTATCCGTTTCCTATATTTTACCCCAAATCCACCAAATTATGAGTGTGCCGGTAGCTTGTAAACTTTAGAACTTGGCCTTTGCATCATTTCGAGACCATAGACGAGTTATGTTGAGTTAGCTCGATATATTGGACTTTTCAGTTTTAGAAGGCAGTATTATAGGATTATCACCCAAACAGCCTACCATTGTGAGTCTATCGATTAGTCACCTCGACTTTTCGACCCCCGTGGGAAACCCTTTTTGTTGCACTCCCCTTTAGTGCAAGATACCCCTAGATACACCCTTCTGAGCCATTACTTTTATTTTGTCACCCCTATATATTGTTTCGTTACACCCTTAGACCTTAGCCTACCCTGTAGTCTTTATTTGTAATTGAGAAGTCATCATTTGCCTAAGTTCAAGGTTCGAGTGGAAAGGTTTGGAAATCACGCTTTCATCGACAAAAATTATGAAGATCATTGAAGACCCCCCCGAATTCCCATTGTTCATCTCAAGTGGGGGGACGTTATGTTAGCAGTAATGATTCAAATATATATATATATATATATATATATATATATATATATATATATATATATATATATCGAAAAAAATAAAAAAAAATAGTTGATTCAATTTTGTAAAGTGCAATCTTATAAGCACTATAGTATGAGCTTTATTGTTTAGTATCGAGGAGGCCACCTCGGTCACATTTGAAGATTGGACTTGGAGTAATACCAACTGAAGAAGAAAAGGTAGTGTGCCCATCACGACGTCCTCTAATGACACATCTGCCTTACATTTCATGATCCGGTCTCTAGACTTCTAAACTTGAACTTTGGGCGGACGGTAAGTGGTGATGACTTAGTTATAGATATAGACTACCTGCTTGTTTTTCATTTTACACCAATTATATATCCCATGTCTTATCCTACCCTTTAGTCATGAAGCATGTCTAGGTGATGCAGCGAGCAATCTTTGGTGTCTTGGTCATGGATTTGGTCATGTATCATTGATTTTGTCCACTTCGTCGTGACATGTTAGTAATGACGAGTCACCCCTTAACCTTTGTCGTGTCTACCCATATTGCCTTCGAGAACTGTTTAGCCCTTAACTCTAGTGGTGGAGATTTGTGTAACCGCCAAGCTTATGATAGAATACATGCTATGACTGCGTTTGAGTGATCACCCCGAAATTGACACTTAGAATAGTTGAGAGATTTGAGTGTTTGTTCCCTTTCGTGAGGTGTTCGGCTTTGTTTTATTCTAGCATAAGGGATTTGTAAACTCATATTTTCCGTGTTTTGGAAGATATCTGTTTAGGAATCTATCTAATAAGGTCTACTTGAGGGCAAGTAGAGTTCAAGTGGGGATATTTGATAACATCAAATAGTCCTGAATATTAAGTGTCAATTTCCCCGTAATGCTCGTATTTATATCATTTATATGGATTTACGCTTGTTTTATATTGTTTTACACTTTCGTAAATTGCAGCATTGGAGCTAATAAGACGCGGAAATGGAAACTTTACTAAGGATTTATCACAGTATGCTTATTTTGAAGAGGTTACGGCGTAACTCGTCTCTCACATTACTCCGTAACTATTGCGTGACCCTCAAGTCCAACTCATCAAGAGGTTACGGCGTAACTCCTTCCAAAGATTACGACATAACTCCATTAGGTCAAATGTGGTTCCACGCCGCTGATACTTACGCCGTAACTACTGCATCATTTACGACCTAACTTGGTTTATTGAAGACTACGGCGTAACCACTTACTAGGTTACGCCGTAACTAGCAGATCTAGTGCATTTACGGAGGTTACGGCGTAACTCATCTTTTGGTTACGCCGTAACTCGCACTGGCCTATAAATACCCCACGAATTCTAGCATTTCTATTCATTCCATTCCACACACAATACTCGGAGAACATGGGAAAAAGCTCTAGGGAGGTCTAGGGAAGCATACGGAGCTGTTTCCAAGGGAGAAGTCACACCATTACGATAAGCTTTCGCGTTTACTATTTCTTTTACTTTCAATTCATGTATTTCGTACATTTGAATATTGAATTGATGTGCATGATTAATATGAGCGGCTAAGAACCCTTTGGTGCTAGCCTAGTTATGATTCCTTAATTGTTTTTTTTACGTTTACCTTTACTTCCGTACAATTATTTCTAAGTGTATGCATGCATAGTTCTTTGGTAGTCACCCATGGTTCGGTAGTTTTGAATGGCGGTAGAGGCCAATTGCCTAGGAGATATGACCAACTGACCCTAGGTGAGCGGACTGAGACGGGAAGGGTAAGATATGACCAACTGACGACCCTTTGTGCTTGTGCGATTTGACAAACTGATCACCTATCGTTTGGATGAACTTAAGAATTGGGGGGTGTACTGTCTAAGTTCCTAACGGCCGGGCACTCACTATTATGAATCTAGCATGTAGCGGTACTTAATGACTTGGCTTAGGGGACCAGGAACAACAGGACTTATGACAGTGCGCCTGATTTCTCTTGTGGTGGCATCTTTGCTGATAGGATAGGGCGAATTGACCAAATGCTATCCTCTCGAATTTGACCCCACCTGAAGTAAATGGAAGTAGGTAGACGTAGACATAACTAGTTAGGAGGATTGACTAGGTTAGCACCAATATCCCTCTATTGATTTCATTTCTACCATTTAATTTCTTATATATTCTGCTTTAGTAGTTTAATTAATTAAAACCATATCAAACCATTTATATTCTGTGACAATTAGACTTAGTAATTATCCGACACACATAGCTCTTGGGACGACCTCGGCTTTACCATTTACTACACTACACACGACCGGGTACACTGCCCGTTAGTGCATTAGGGTAGACCTTAGGTATAGCGAGACACTATAAATATTAAGACCTGGTCAGTAAAACCTGCATCATAATGCACTAAAAGTGAGTGCATACAAGGTAGGCTAAGGCGATTTTGGTGTACATTTGGGGGTGGATTATAAAAAATGCTCTTCATTGATATTCAGGAAAACCGAAACATCACGAGAACCGCGAAAAGGATAGGCTCTTAGGGGTTAACTAGGGGTATCGTGTACTAAAGATGAGTACGACGCAAGGGTGTGGGGGAATTACTCAACCGATGTGGAAGGAGTAATTATAATACGGGTATCAAACAGGGGTTATCCTAATGCCTCTTATCATTTAGTTATTCCTAACTACACAAGTGTAGTCTCACTAGCGATCTCGGGATGCATCAAAAAACAAGTTCTAGAATCTAATATACTACTGGTACACTCTCGAAGCATTAAAGATGAATGCTTTAATTCCTACAAATCTAAGGGCGAACCTCACATTTTTGGGGTGGAATTTGAGTGGTAAAGGGTTTTGTGCTAGTCATATAACTTGCTATACATGAGACGCTTTATTAAAACTAATGGCCCACTCCTCTATGTCATGAAAAATTTTAAATTTGGTGCCAAAATTACCCTAACCGATATTTCTCATGGTTTATTATACAAATGAAATTGGACAAGACAAATAATCAAGGATAAGCATAGTTTCAAAGTTCCCGTTTTATTTTCCCTCCCTACACTTAAACAGAACATTGTCCCCAATGTTCCCCGAAAGTATCAAAGTTATGATAATGGAAGGTAATTAAAAGCGAAAGAAACTAATACTCCCCTGATTAGCTCGGTAGGATTCGTGTGAAGTAGTGGTTAAATTCTTTTTCAAGAAGAATGTATGCGTGAAAAGCTCTATCCAATCTTATGTATATTCTTCTTGATAAATAAAACCTGCACACTTATGAAAATAGACGAAACCTTCACGTAAAATCGGCGGTAAAACTATATATGACTCAACTAACTAGGATATAATGCTTGTGGAATGGATGTTTACAGGTTTTCTGGGAAATTAAGACCTGAGAAATTCCAAAAATTTATAAGTAGCACAGAAAATGAGAGAAAATAAGATAAGTTGTTTTTGCTCCTCCTGACACCGTCAGGTTGTAATCCTGACGCCGTCAGGTTATCCTGATAGAAACTGGTCTGCTGCGTTTTTCTGAAAAAATTCTGGAAAAATTACATCTTTAGAATCTGGAAAAAGTCCTGCAAAACATCCATTATGACTCGATACAAGCATTTGACTCTAACAAACACACATATATATATTTTTCAAGAATTGTAATTCTCATGTTCACGTTCTTTTAAAGACGTGTGTAATCTTCCCTGCACTTATCCTTTTTGTAAAATCCTTTATATGTAATTAAGACGATGTTAAAGACAAAATAAAGCATTTTCATAAATTCAAACATGAGAATAAACAACTAATGAAAATATATATGACACACAAACAAGAAAATAATTAAGCATGAGTTGTCTCCCACGAAGCACTTTTCTTTATTTATGAGTCTTGTAGCTAGACTCGAAGTCATGCCCCCTACGTACCTATGTAAGTAAGCTTATCCTCAAGAATTTCATAAGGATCAAACTTATCATTTAAGTTCCTAGTGGTACGCTTAGTTCGGTATGCCTTCTCAAACTTTTCTCCATCGGGGTCATAGATTGTCACCCTAATGTGCCATTCTCAATTACCATCACTAGGTGGTCTATCCCGATTCCACTTATGCTTAGGCTTATTACTCTCAACTTTCCACTTATTCATGACAAGGTTGATGGGCAAGCTTCCTAGGAACTCGGTCATCTTCCTAAACACTAAAGCGTCCTCGAACGGGTTCACTTCCATGTCCCTAGCCAATTCTTTTTCATGGAAAGTTGCTCTATTAGCAAAGGCCTCTTCTAGATAGAAAGGTTGTTGGGGACCTATGAATTCTTTAATAATCCAAGGTCCATAACTAGATGGCGTTCTATCTAACATGATCTCATGGGGGATTTCTTCCTCCTTTTAGTAAATATGCTTTTTGACATCGAAAATTGACCTAGCACTCCTTTCTCCTACCACTATTTTAGACATCTTACAATCAATGATTGCACTAGCGATAGCTAAGAATCCCCTTCCTACTAACAACGGGCATGTCGGGTCCTTATTCATGTCTAGCACATGGAAATCCGCCAAAAGAGTCAATTCACCTACGTGTACTACCATGTCTTTTATTATCCCTACCGGATATGCAATACTACCGTTCACTAGAACTAAGATGGTTTCTGTTGGTTCTAACTTACCTAGGTTAAGGCTTCTATGGAGGGACAATGGAACAAGATTAATGTATGATCCTAAGTCGGGTAAAGCATCGAAAGGTTTGGAGGTTCCAAGCCTACATGGAAGAGTGAATAGCCCGGGATCATCTAACTTCTCAGGTAACTTATTTTGCACAAACGCGGACCCGTGTTTTCCTAGTTTTAGTTCCTGCTCATATTTTTCTTTTAAAGCATTGTAATAAGGTGCATGAGCGAAGACTTCAAGAACCGGTTTTTCTTGGTGGAGTTCCTTGTACTCCTCCTCTAGATTAGGTCTGGGTTCTTGATTGATGGGTTTCTTAAGGGTTGGTTGTACCAATGGTGCGGGTCCTTGGTACCTCATTTGGGGTCGAGTGGACCTTTGGGTGTGAGGGGCATAGATGTGCACTCTCCCATGGTGAACAAGAACATGAAGTCGATAAAATCGAATTCACTTTTGGGTTCTTTATAGTATCACTTGGGAGTGCTCCAATTTCCCGATCATTGAAGGCTTTTAAGAGGGCGTCGATCTTGTTTGTCATCTCGCCTTGTCATTGCTTGAAATCGGCTTCAAGCTTAGTCAATCGAGTTTCTTGAGATGACATGAATCGAGACACAATTTCCTCAAGACTAGCGGAGTTCCCGGTATTTGGAGGGTTGAACCTATTAGGTGGACTAGATGAGCTTCGGTGTGGGTTTGAGTTTTGGTTCCACTTAAGGTTAGGGTGATTCCTCCATGAGGGGTTGTAGGAGTTTTCTAAGTTGTTTTGCTCGGGCTTGAAAGTGTACCACTTCTCTCCCGCTTCGTCGGTACGTGTGGAGGCGTAGTCCACAAAAGCTTGTTTGGAGAGTCTTGTGCAATCACGAGTGTTGTGGGGACCACTACATAACTCACAAGGTAGAGTGATTTTGTTCACTTGATGCGAAGACTTAGGATTTTTGTAAGAGCTCATTAGGAATTTGACTTGATCTTCAAGCTCGAGCATCCTACGGTCGGAAGGTTGTGAGTCAATGGGAGGCAAGGAGATTGCCTTTACGGTTTTGGGCAACTCACGGGGGTCATTCCAACTTTCGTTGTCATAGAGAGCAAGGTCCTCTATTATACCCCATGATTCTTCCGCGATGAGATCACTAAGTTTACCACCAGCCGTTTGGTCGATGGATCGCTTAGTTGGAAAGTTGACATGATCATAAAAGATTTGGACTTGAAGCCAAAGATCAATGTCATGATCAAGGACTTTATGGAGCAAGTCCTTGAATCGAGTCCATGCTTCGTAGAGAGATTCACCTTGACGTTGTTGGAACATCAAGATTTCATTCCTAAGCTTAGTAGTTCTCCCCGGTGGGAAAAATTGGGCAAGGAAACGAGAAGTGAGATCATCCCAACTTGAGATGGAGCCGGCGGGAAGTCGCTCAAGCCAATTACTAGCTTGGTCCCGTAGAGAAAATTGGAAGAGACGCAAGCGCGTGGTCTCTCGAGTAGTAGCATCAAGGTCGATGGAATCGACGATTTTAAGGAAATCCTTAAGATGCTGATTAGGATCTTCGGAACGAAGTCCATGGAATGCACATCCGTTTTGCACCAACTGGATGGTGTCGGATCGAAGGGCCGTACTTTGAGCTTGATAAGGGAGCTCAATGGTGTTCCTATAGCCTAGGTTGCTTGGTCTTGAGTATTCACCAAGACTGCGGCCTCTTGGGGGGTCATTTGGTGGTGGGTTGATGAGTGGTGGTTGATTATCACCTTCCATGATGAAAAGTGATAGGATTCACGAACAAAGGTCACGAAGAAGGGGGATAGACTACGAGGAAGGTAAAATTGATAAAAAAGCTTACTTGATAGGAATCAAGCAAGGGAACCTAAACGAGATAGACTCCTAACTAGCTATTCTATTCCCCGGCAGCGGCGCCAAAAATTTGATATGCGTACAACACGCGTTCGGGGTTAAAGGAAACTTCCTTTTCTTCGAGCAAGTTTTCAACAACCTAGGCAGTGAACCTAATCGTTGTAGTGTAGTATTAGGGTAAGCCTCGGGATTGATATCGTTCTCTAGGGGAATAGGAATGCTAGTGAGAAATTACTACGCTAAGGTTGGGGTTGAGGAAGATTATTTTTTACCTTTTTTTATATTTTTTAGAAAATTGAAAGTACGAATCTCGGGGTATTGGATTTGGGGGGTGGTACTTCTACCGATTACTCTACTATTATCTATTCTAATTAACTAAGCTAAGGGGTAGTATATGTCTAATTGATGTGTGCTCTTAAGATGATTAAAAATGTGTCTACCTAGATGCTATTACTCTCTAGTTATCTTTTATCGATGGTTGAATTGTCACGTCCTTATTCTTAACGCGTTGTGTCTCCTAAGGTCGTAGGGTATGCTTTTTTCACTAACTCTTTGAGGATACCTTAAGGTTATTGCCTACAAAATCTCTAGGATTCATAAACTAACTCTAAGGTTATCATTGGATTTTTAGCCTACAATAACTCTAGGCTATTATAAACTAATGTTCACAAAGATTACTCAAGCATTAAAAACACAATGATGGCCTATTGCAATCCTAAGCCAATTACAATTAAGAAAAGAGACAACCAATAAATATTCAATAACTAGGTTTCATAGATCTAGGCAAACACACAAGTAAATTAGTCGGACATGGTAAACATGCAAGCATACACACATATGATCGAAGACATAATGAAATCAATGAAGTAAATTACTTATCTTGATGTACAATAGGGTATGAGAACCCTAAGATACTTCCCAAGACAACCAAAATCGTTTTAGGGTTTTACTCCACAATTCTACCTCTCTAAAATTTTGAAAATTCGAATTCTATATATAGAGTTACAACTGCGACGACGTCACTCTTTAATTGTGACGCCGTCGGATCTCCGCCATTAGGGTTTCGTCTTGACCAAGTCAACTTTGTGACGGCGTCACGTTGTGGTTGCGACTTCGTCGGCTTCATCTTATGACGCATTCTGAATCTGGATCTAGGTACAAAATAGCAATTTCACTCCTGAGCCGTCGCAATTAGAGGGATGGCGTCACCCTTTATCTGTGACGCCGTCAGGTGCATTTCCAGCAGCTTGAGTGTCTTGATCTTAACTTTAGCCATTTTCTTCACATATTCACGCCTTTTCATCCAAATAAGTGTCATTCCAACGTTTTTCCTTCAAGAGACCTAAAAAGTGAAAAGGGACGAAATTAAGCTGTAACGGATGTAAAAGTGGTCGATTAAGGGCTTAAATAACCCCTCAAAAGTGTACCTTTTATATCCTCATCAATGGGATAGTGATGTTGGATTTGGTGTCTGATTTTTTATGGGTTATGCTGGTTCTAGTTATGTTCTCGTCATCTCCTTTTTTTCTTTATTCCTTTTATGACCAATGAGGAGATTAGATTCTGAGGTCAAAACGAGAGTCTTAGGTCATGTCGTCTATCTTCATCTCCACCTTCTTTTCGTCTTACAAGTAAGGATGTGCTTGTTCGTAACATTTCTTATTTGTAAAACTCTTGTTCGTAAAACAGTCCTTGTTCGTAAACCTTACTAGTAAGCTTGTTCTTAAAACCAGTCTTGCTCGTAAAACTCTTAGTCATAAACTCTAATTCATAAAACTTATTCGTAAGCTTACGAATAAGCTTACTCGTAAAAGTCTTATTTGCAAGATTAGGTTCTTTCGAATTTCTTTCAAAGAAATTCATAAACATGACTAAAGATAGCTGCGAATTCGTAAGAAAAGGGTTCTGACTATTTAGATCCGACCAATATTCCGTTCAGGATGTAAAACCTAAATAACAGCTTAACCAGCACCACGTTTTGACCAGTTTGACCACATATTGATGCAGGTTTTACTGACAATGTCTTAATATTTATAGTATCTCGCTATACCTATGGTCTACCCTAGTGCACTAACGGGCAGTGTACCCGGTCATGTGTAGTGTAGTAAATAGTAAAGCCGAGGTCGTCCCAAGAGCTATGTGTGTTGGATTATTACTAAGTCTAGTGTCACAGAATAATAGTTTCGATAAGGATTTAATTAATTAAACTACTAATGCAGAATAAAATAAAGCAGGTAAATGGATAAAGGGAAATCAATAGAGGAGAGTGGTGCTAACCTAGTTAATCCTCCTAGCTAGTTATGTCTACGTCTACTTACTTCCAATTACTTCATGTGGGGTCAAATTCGAGAGGACAGCATTTGGTCAATTCGCCCTAACCTATCAGCAAAGACGCCACCACAGGAGAAATCAAGCGCACCGTCATAAGTCATGTTGTTCTGGTCCCTAATCCAAGTCATTAAGTACGCTACATGCTAGATTCATAATAGTGAGTGCTCGGCGTTAGAATTTAGACACTACACCCCAATTCTTAAGTTCATTCAAGCGATAGGTGATCGGTTGGTCAAATCGCAAGTAGAAAGGGTCGTCGAGTTGCTCATATCTTACACTTCGTCTCCGTCCGCTCACCTAAGGTCAGTTGGTCATATCTTCTAGGCAATTGGCCTCTACCACCATTCAAAACTACCGAACCAAGGGTGGCTACCAATGAACTATGCATGCATACACTTAGAAATAATTTATGCGGAGTAAAGGTAAACGCTAACAAAACAATTAAGGAATCATAACTAGGCTAGCACCAAAAGGTGCTTAGCGGCTCATATTAATCATGCAAATCAATTCAATATTCAAAGGTACGAAATACATGAATTGAAAGTAAAAGAAATATAAAAAGCTAATGCTTATCGTAATGGAGTGACTTCTCCCTTGGAAACAGTCAGTATGCTCCTTTAGACTTGCCTTGAGCTTTTCCACCTTCTCGAGTGTTGTGCGTGGAATGGGATGATTAGAAATCTTTGGAATTATGGGGTATTTATAGGCCATATCGGGTTCTGGTAACCAATATAGGAGTTCGCCGTAACCTTCTATTTCTTAAGTAAAATGCACTAGATCTGCTGTTACGGTAACCTAATGAGTGGTTCGCCGTGGTCTTCAATAATCTCGATTCGTTAAAGATCAGTAATTCGGCGTAAGTATCAGCGGCGTGGAACCTCATTTGACCTAATATAGTTACGTCGTAACCTTTGGGGAGTTAAGCCGTAACCTTCGATAAGTTGGCATCTTGAGTCACGCAATAGTATAGCGTAATGTGAGAGATGAATTATGCGTAACTTCTTCAAAATAGCATCTGTGACAAATCTTTAGATATGTTTCGGTTATCGTCTCTTTAGCTCCATGCTGTAATTTACGAAAGTGGAAAACAATGGAAAACAAGCATAAATCCATATAAATGATATAAATGACGAGCATTATCGGGGGAAATTGACACTTAATATTTAGGACTATTTGATGTTATCAAATATCCCCCCACTTGAACTATACTTGCCCTCAAGTATACCTTATTAGATAGATTCCTAAAAAGATATCTCCCATAACCTGGAAAATATGAGTTTACAAATCCCTTATGCTAAAATAAAACAAAGTCGAACACCTCACGAAAGGGGAACAAACACTCAAATCTCTCAACTATTCTAAGTGTCAATTTCGGGTGATCACTCAATCGCCAGATCATAGCATGTATTCTATCATAAGCTTGGCGGTTACACAAATCTCCATCACTAGAGTTAAGGGCTAAACAATTCTCGAAGGCAATATGGGTAGACACGACAAAGGTTAAGGAGTGACTCGTCATTACTAACATGTCACGGCGAAGTAGACAAAATCAATGATACATGACCAAATCCATGGCCAAGACACCAAAGATTGCTCATTTGCATCACCTAGACAGCTTCATGACTAAAGGGTAGGATAATACATGGGATATATAATGGTGTAAAATAAAATCAAGCATGTAGTCTAAATCTATAATCAAGTCATCACCACTTACCGTCAAAGTTCAAGCTTGAAGTCAAACCGGATCATGAAATGCAAGGTAGATGTGTCACTAGAGGACGTCGTGATGGGCACACTACCTTTCTCCAACTGTTGGCATAACTACCAACTCCAATCTTCAAATATGACCGAGGTGGCCTCCTCGATACTAAATCAATAAAGCTCATACTACAGTTATATAACATAGCACTTTACAATAATCATAATCATAACAACTTTTTTTTTTCATAACAATAACATAACATAATATCCCCACTTGAGATGAACAATGGGAATTCAGAAATGTTGTCGATGAAAGCGTGATTTTCGGACCTTTCCACTCGAACCTTGAACTTAGGCAAACGATGACTTCCCAATCATAAATAAAGACTACAGGGTAGGCTAAGGTGTATAGGTGTATCGAAAAAATATATTGGGTGAACAAAAATGAAAGGAATGGCTCAAAAGGGTGTATCTAGGGGTATCTTGCACTAAAGATGAGTGCAACAAAAGGGTTTCACAGGGGGGTCGAAAAGTCGAGGTGATTAATCGATAGACTCACAATGGTAGGCTGTTTGGGTGATAATCCTATAATATTGCCTTCTAAAACTGAAAAGTCCAAATACATCGAGCTAACTCAACATACCTCGTCTATGGTCTCAAAATGATGCAAAGGCCAAGTTCTGAAGTTTACAAGCTACCGACACACTCATAATTTGGTGGATTTGGGGTAAAATATTGGAAACGGATAAGGCTAATCTCACCATATAATATCAAGGGTTGTATGTGCTCGGCTAAGGTCTAATCTAGTTAGGTTAAGAAAAACATGTCAAAATTTTAAAAATGGCATAATTTTTCAAAATAAAGTAGAAAAATATGGGCGAAATAAAGTTCAAGAGATAATTCTACTCCCGTCCCCCCACTTGAGTTGTACAACGTCCCTTTTGTACTAGGCATTAAATAAAGGTGAAGAGAAAGGTATAATTATAGCGAGAACTTCCCTGAAATTTGCTCCATAAAGAAGGAAGGCTCACGAACAAGAGACGTCTTAGTCATATAAGCGTCATGAATAAACTTCAATCCCTGAAATCACAATACCGACAAGCATAATTCTAAAAAGAAAAAATGAAAAATGAAAAACAAACCTAACTCACTTTCGTAGGAATCACGGTTGCATTTAGCGAATGCAACAAGCCTTTTAAACCACTTGGTGTCCCTAGTGGACGAGTGAAGTCTCGTGAGGGTTTGAGGAACACACCCATAAAGTTCATTTAAAAACTAATACAAGGTCATTGTGTTTTAAAATGAAAAAATTAAAGCAGAGGAAAGTTACGTCGTAACTCTTGTTAGGGATTCTGGCAACTGTAAAACTGTATAAGCTGTAGAGTAGTTCTGCGTAACCGAGATGGTATTATCCGTAATTGGTAATGCGTTAAAATTCTCTGTTAAAATGTTGGTTACGACGTAATCACCAAGATGAGTTACGCCATAACTCTGTGCGGTCGGCAAGCTACAGCAGCAATTACTTCCTCGTTTCCTGCAAAAATAGTTAGAAAACACAAAACCCAACAGAATAGGAAATAAAATAAAAGAAAGGAATAATTCGGGTTGTCTCCTGAAAGAGCACTTTTCTTTATTTATGAGTCTTTAAGTTAGACTCAGAGCCGCGGGGCTTCTATGGGGGCCTTAGGACTTGGCACACTTCCACCATTCCTTGGCACTCATTCATCCAATTGTCGAGCCTTTTTTTCCTTGTAGAATTATAGATGCCATCTGTTCCAAACTTATGTGAAAGTCATTTATTACATGATTTTCCTCGGTCATCATCTTCAGTAATAATACTATTAGTAATGTTGATGTTGGATCTGTCTTAATTGTGAGATGATTGCACTTATCTTTTTAACGGTCCTTAATGATTTTTGAATTTCCAAATTTTATTTTGTACCAATCTTCCAATGCTAACTCAACATCATGTTTCTCTCCCTTATGAGGGTATATCCATTCATTAGCCTTACTTTCACATTTTTGAGGACAAGTAAACGGTGGCCATGTTGTCACTGATTCGCTATCTTTGGTTGACATCGAGTTGCAAAAATGTTTGTTTGGATCCGGAGTCTCCTCAATGCTTTTGACAACTTCATCCTGTTTTTGCTTACAATTATCAACATTCTCTCTACTATCATCAGTAATAGGATTAGAGTGTAGAGTGGGATCTAGCGATTGAACATTAACAATGTCAACATTATTAGAAATTTCAATTTTTGGTTTTAAATGCTCTTTCATACTAAAAGTGATTCATTCATTTTCAGTTCTCAAAGAAATTTGTTTTTCAAAAACCATTATCTGAGCCCTACAAGTGGCCAGAAAAGGTCTTCCAACAATTAAGTTGTAAGCCTCCCGTTTTCCCATGTCAATAACCACAAAATCGGTAGGGAAGAAAAATTTTCCAATTTTTAAAAGCACATTGTTCACAATTCCCCTCGGTACAGCCTTAGAGGAATCAACCCATCTTTTCGTAGCACCTGTAAGAGAAATAGGGAATACTCGTAACATTATAGCATCGTGTGAGACTCTGGGAATCTTGAATAGGCTGACAATGTACTCGACGTTGTCTATATGTTCATGGGCATCATCGGTGATGCTTCCAGAGAAGGGATTTAGACGCAATTCCCTCATGAATTGAGGTTTGATTTCAAATTGAGCATCTTCTGCTATAGCTGGCCTAACAATCCCTGGTTCTTGTTCTTCTCTTATCAACGCCAAATATTCCTCAAGAGTGAGGTCATCGATGTTAACAGCTTCCATGGTACCTGAAAACTTTAATTATGATCGTGAGAAAAGTTTTAAAACGAAATGAAAGACTTAATATCAATCCTAATATAACTCCCCGGCAGCGGCGCCAAAAACTTGATGCAGGTTTTACTAACCAGTTCTTAATATTTATAGTGTCTCGCTATACCTATGCTCTACCCTAGTGCACTATGCTAGGGTAGTGTACCCGATGTGTGTAGTGTAGTAAATGGTAAAAGTCGATCCCAAGAGCTATGTGTGTTGGATTATTACTAAGTCTAGTGTCACAGAATAACAGTTTCGATAAGGATTTAATTAATTAAACTACTAATGCAGAATAAAATAAAGCAGATAAATGGATAAAGGGAAATCAATAGAGGAGAGTGGTGCTAACCTAGTTAATCCTCCTAGCTAGTTATGTCTACGTCTACTTACTTCCAATTACTTCAGGTGGGGTCAAATTCGAGACGACAGCATTTGGTCAATTCGCCCTAACCTATCAGCAAAGATGCCACCATAGGAGAAATCAGGTACGCACCGTCATAAAGTCACATGTTGTTCCTGGTTCCCTAAGCCAAGTCATTAAGTACCGCTACATGCTAGATTCATAATAGTGAGTGCCCGACCGTTAGGAACTTAGACACTACACCTCCCAATTCTTAAGTTCATCCAAGCGATATGTGATCAGATTGGTCAAATCGCACAAGTAGAAAGAATGGTCGAGTTGGTCATATCTTACCCTTCCCGTCTCAGTTCGCTCACCTAGGGTCATTGGTCATATCTCCTAGGCAATTGGCCTCTACCGCCATTCAAAACTACCGAACCAAGGGTGGCTACCAATGAACTATGCATGCATACACTTAGAAATAATTGTACGGAAGTAAAGGTAAACGCAAACAAAACAATTAAGGAATCATAACTTTTGGTGCTTAGCCGCTCATATTAATCATGCAAATCAATTCAATTTTCAAAGGTACGAAATACATGAATTGAAAGTAAAAGAAATATAAAAGCTAATATCTTAATGGAGTGACTTCTCCTTGACTTGAAACAGCTCCGTATTCTTCCCTAGACCTGCCTTGAGCTTTTTCCCACGTTCTCAGAGTGTTGTGTGTGGAATGGGATGATTAGAAATCTGGAATTAGTGGGGTATTTATAGGCGGTCAGAGAGTTCGGCGTAACCAATATAGGAGTTAACCTTCTATTTCTTCATAAAATGCACTAGATATGCTGGTTACGGCGTAACCTAATGAGTGGTTACGCCGTAGTCTTCAATAAACTCGGTTAAGTCGTAAGAGATGCAGTAGTTATGGCGAAAGTATCAATGGCTTGGAACCTCTTTTGACCTAATGTAGTTACGTCGTAACCTTTAGGAGGAGTTATGTCGTAACCTTCTGATAAGTTGGCATACTGAGTCACGCAATAGTTACGGTAATGTGAGAGAGTGAGTTACTATTTAAAATAGCTTATTGTGATAAATCTTTAGATATGTTTCCAATTCCGCGTCTCTTTAGCTCCAATGCTCGTAATTTACCTGAAAGTGGAAAACAATGGAAAAACAACGTAAATCCATATAAATGATATAAATAACGAGCATTATCGGGGGAAATTGACACTTAATGTTCAGGACTATTTGATGTTATCACATATTCACGTGATGTACCAATACAGAAACTGATAACAGAACATAAGTGTAAAACTTTGGACCATTTTGAAAAAAACTGTTAACAAAACTGATAACAATTTTAAAAGTGAAATATAGCAACTTTGGACCATATTACAACTGTTATAACCAGAAAATAATAAAAGGCAGTGAAAGAAAGTTGTTAAAACTATTGCACAAATGACTTTTTTGACAAGAATCAAGACCAAAATCAATCACTGATAAAAACCTTGGCTCCTTATACCACTTGTAGGATTGTATCTATGTTTGATAGTGAGAATCGGGAGGACGAGGATGATGGAAGAACATCATCTTTATGGTTAGAAAGAGAATAGAGAGATAAGGGAAACTAGTTGTTTTATTGATAAAGATGAAAGGGAAAAATACACACCAAGTCTCACCCTTCTATTGAAGTCTAGGAGGGCTTATATAACCAAACATACACACTACTTTACAATAATGACGGTTCTAGTACCTGTGTATTAGGCTAACATGATAACTAATGTAATCCCGTAAATATCGTTCCATTTACGTGTTAGGAGCAATCCCAACACAAATATCCCTATCTAATTTACTTGCATACCATAAGGCATTGATGTTTAAAAAGACGGAAGCAACTAACTTTTGCAAACCTAAAAATTATATCAGCATCTCATAACTCATTAAGTGTGAGAGGTTTTTTTTTTCACAGTTTGGTCGTTGATCTGGTTCTGCCCAACAATCTAGAAATAAGATAAAACACCAATCATTATGGTAAGCAAATGAAGGATAATGAATTTGTGGAACTAATCGTTGAGATTATACTAATATGCATCACAAACCTACTACTAGATTCCCCAAAAGGGCCTTCAGGAATATCATGTCGCGTTCCATCATTACCAACAGTGCGAACCACCTACTGCAAAAACATAACGGAAGCATCATATTTTGCTTTCGTGAACCACTGTATACACGAAATGCCAAAATTGCTTTCAATGTAGACATAGTTACAAATAGTCACATAATGGATGCTTAGAATATACATTACAATAATTGTTTTGTAATGATGGAATATATTCAAATAATTATGCAGAAACTAATAAAAGTGAACGGGAGTCGAGTTGGCATCAAAGAAAATGTTGGGAATTATGCGAAGTAGGATTTCTACCATCAATTCTGCCGAAGGATTCTGCTGAAGTAGAAGCAGAATCTATTTGAAGAAGAGATTACGATGAAGTATAAAAAAGCCTGCGTGTTCTACGAAGGGTAGAAGGCTAGGATCTGCATCGCTTTATTAATTACATGCTAACCCATCATTATTCTTGAGCGCGAGGTTAGCATGGGTATTATTATGCTTGCTCAATATTGTTTAATGTTTACTCATAACATGTATGGGTTGAAACAAATGTTTAAATGCATGCTTGCATGCTTAGTCGTTTCTCGAGAAATAGTTTAGGGTTCCTTGTCTATAAAAGGAACTTGATAGTATGTAATAGTAAGTAGTTTTTAAGAAACATAGAGTTTCAGTTAATAAAAGATCCATAGAGGATCTAAGTGTTCTTAGTTAGCTTGTATTTACATTCCGCTAAGAATACAATTGTAGAGATTTTCTATTAGTTTGCTTATGATACAACGCATAACGATCTCTGAGTGCTCAAGATCATCCCAGGTCTTTGTGTTTTCAACAAGTGGTATGAGCCGGGAAAGTCTACGATACTAAGAACCATAACCTCACCCCATACAACCAAAAATACATTCACCATGCAGGCCCGATAATGAATCAGAAGTCACCAACAACAACAACAACAACACCTCATGCAACAACTTAGTCTTTCCAACGGTATGCTAAGTTTCCTTATCTAAGAAGGGAAGAGTATGATCGTGGATGATGAAGATCGAGAGCTGGATCTCAATATTGATTGGAATCTTTGGGAGATTGTGAAGAAAGGAGCTTGATCGAAGAAGACTATCCCGGATCTTGATGGTAAATTTACCGGCTTCCCAATCTAAGAGATTCTAGCATTGCAAGAGAGCAAAGTAGAACCATCCATCCTTCAAGCTATTCGAAGATCACTTGGGTGATTTTCACCACATGGATGATGCAAAGGACATATGGATGGTGCTCAAAGCAAGGTTGGTGGCAATGAAAATCCGGAGAATGAGGAAGTCCATCTTTGAGACAACACTTTCAAGAGTTCAATATCTCGGAAGAAGAAGGTATCCACAAGGGATCTGACAGGTTTTCATAAGATTTTGAGTCGGCTAAACCGGTGAATGCAAAACGACAATGATGATTGCAACTCAAAGTTCCTACGATCTTTGCCTCCATCATGGTTACATGTAAGTATAGCCCTAAAGGCTAAAGGTAGGTTGGACATGCTCACTTTTGATGGTACGTACTACAAACTCAAATCTCTTGAACACGATGTCGAACTCCCTACCGTGCATCCTCTTACGGTCATGACCTTTGTTGGGACATCTCTCTCCAATATGATGATACATGCTCCTAGTCCAACTTACTTACCATCATCATCTTACACTCCCTCTCCCCATATAACAATCATCCCACTCCATCATGCCCTCAAGCTAAAACTGGTAGTATATTAGAGGATGTTCTTCATTCATTTGTTCTTGATTATGATACTCAGGCAGATCATGTATGAAGATTTTGAGGTGGACCAGCGATATGAGGAGATGGCCGAAATGGCGGTGGCCATGCTTTGATAGATATCAAAAGGTTTGAGGAGGTGGGAAGAAGAAGTTTGGCAAGGAAAGGATCCATTTCGTTTGGCAGGGGAGAAGGTCAAGTGTTTCTCTTGTCACGGATGGAGTCATTTCTCAAGGGGCTAAAGATAGGAAGAGTGGAGAGGAGCTAACTACAATTCTATCCCGGCTGAATCAGAAGGAAGCTAGAACTTGACTCTTGTCACCTTGGATGAGCAGGTCAAGCTGGGCACATGAACACAATGAATGAGGGAAGGCGTCTGAGAAGCTTGGATTCCTGGCCAGATGTACTTCAGAAGATAGGCATGATCAATTTGCCTTGATGGGACTTTCTCAGTGACAATTCATCGGATCAAGGGTCTACTTCTTGTGCCAGTTGTGTTTCAAGTGTAAGTCGGACCTTCCCAACCCTGAGCCTACACCCAGCACGCAAGGTCTATCTACAAGCCTTCTAGGGTGACTGGCGGGAATCAACTTCAAGGCAGTTTCCTCGACGAGACTTATCCTTTAAACCTTTGCATAATAAGTCATTTAAAACAATTCCTTTAATGTTTATGGTTTAAGTACTTCTACATGTAATAGAACATCTTCTTCGTTGAATAAATCTTCCAAAAGGAAGACATGTTTTGTATGTGGAAGTAAATTTCATTTAATTAAGGATTGTGATTTCTATAAGCAAAGATTGGGTGTATGTGCTACTCAGTGAAGCTAGACCAGTATGGACCAATGTTAATAATATTCCACCATATGTCCCACAAGCTACTAATATTGATTCTCCTTGGAGGATCGGTTGATAGACCTTATGTGCAACCTACAAGCCCATACTTTAAACATGGTTATTGGCCAGCATATGTTGACTCTATGAATAATGGGAAAGGATTTTGGGTCTGCTTTCAAGACCTCAGCGAGTTTGTTCTTGGAATAAAAAGGGACCTAAATTTCAATGGAAACCCAAGAACAATGGTGGATCTTTCTCTTCTGCTAGACCTAAATCTTATGATCCACAAGGCAGGTTCAAGTCAGCAATGACTTGAGCCTCTGGAAATAGAGATATGATGCACAATTTTGTTCCTATAGAAGGAGGAGGCAATGTGACTTTTGGAGGAAGTGATGGTAGAATCAGGGAAGGCACCATCAAGACACATTCTTGAATTTGAGAATGTGTACTATGTTAGGGAACTTCCGCACTTCAACTTGTTCTCAGTCTCACAAATTTGTGACACCAAAACAAGGTACTCTTCGAAGATGAGCGTCTTGTGCTTTCAAAAGAGTTCAAGCTTCGAGAAGATACTTCAATGCAGAGAGTTCCTCGAACTCACAATCTATACACATTCAACCTCAATGAAGTTCATCCAGAAGGTGACCTCACTTGTTTGGTGGCTAAAGCATCCTTGGATGAGTCTACCAAATGGAATAGGAGAATGGCTCATGTGAATTTCAAAACCATAAACAAACTCTCTAAAATGGGTCTTGTTAAAGGTCTTCCCTCCAAAGTTTTCTAAAATGATCATAATTGTGTTGCATGCAACAAAGGGAAGCAACAGAGCTTCCTACATCTATTTGTGAGCATTATCTCGAGCCTCTTTTGTTACATATGGACCTTTTTGGTCCAACTCAAGTCAGAAGCATCGATCACAAATATTTTTGTTTGGTGATCAGATGGCTATCTAGCGATTTTTGGGTGTTCTTTCTAAGGACTAAAGATGAAACATCTCGATCTTTGAAAGACTTCATCACCCTCGTTGAAAATCGGTTGGACAAGAAGGTTAAGGAATTGTGTGATAATGGAGCAGAGTTCAAGAATGCTATTCTTATAGAACTCTGGGTCTAAAGGATAAAGAGGGATTATAGCAATCCAAGAACCCCACAACAAAATGGGGTTGAAAAAAGAATAGGACCTTGATAGAATTTGAAGATCAATACTTTGGACTCTAAATTATACTATGTTCACGGGCTGGATGGCTTGGGCTTTTATATGTACTAAGCGAGTCTCCATTACTAGACATCACCTCAAAACACCATATGAACTTCTCTTTGGGAAG
This sequence comes from Chrysanthemum makinoi, assembly GCA_910596185.1. Taxonomy (NCBI): domain Eukaryota; kingdom Viridiplantae; phylum Streptophyta; class Magnoliopsida; order Asterales; family Asteraceae; genus Chrysanthemum; species Chrysanthemum makinoi. The sequence continues at coordinate 141,014,629 of OU343218.1, forward strand.
GTTCGACCATTCATTACCTCAAACCTTTTGGTTGTCAAGTGACCATTCTAAACACTAGTGATGTGTGGGGAAGTTTGATGAGAAAGGCGTGAGGGTTATATTGTGGGTTATTCAACTCATAGCAAGGCTTATAGAGTGTACAATTTATCTGCCAAGAAGATAGAGGAGACTTTGAACATGAGATACATGGAAGATAAGCCCAATGTTCAAGACGAGGGTTATGTGTGGTCTTTTGACCTTGACTTCTTGGTGATTATTTGGGTTATACTAGACATATGGCTAACCAAAGTGCGGGGTTCTCAAGAGTCTCCCTCAACAATCTGCAGTACCTTGGATCTGACTCTGAAAGTGAATTTGAAGATGATGAACAACCTATACTTATGCCTTCTTTCTCCTAATAATATTGCGGTAACACCTCTAGAGATACTTGATGAGAGTGAAGATGAATCACATTATGTTGAGGACCTTGAGGGCTTAGACTCAAGAATTTGCAGACTAAGCTTGAAGAAGGTGATTGGGAGCTTACAAATGAGGGTATGTCGGTGGAAACCATGTTTCTGCGATCTGATCTCTCCCATCATCATCAAATTCTTTGAAGGCTCCATTTCTACTCCTATTCCTTCTAAAGTGTCCACGAGACTTTGGTGTACCCTATACTAAGCTTTCCAAGACCTTGGATCTTGGAAATCATCAAAATCGGCATTTTCACCTCACCTTCATATGACACAACTTTTGTACCAACTGTGTCTAATCTTGAACCTTCCATTGAAGTCAACCCCATTGCTACTAAAAGAATCAACATCACTCACCCTCAATCCAATATTATTGGTGACATTCTAGCACCTTTGTTAGAACTTCGAAGGGCTATCTCTAGTCCTAAATTTGGGCAAGTTGCTTTTCTCTCTCTTATGTCTCAAATCAAGCAAAGAGACAATCACACAGACTTCAAGCATTGTCGTTTTGCTTGTTTTCTTTCTCAAATAGAACCAACAGGTGTCACTCAAGCTCTTGAAGACTCAAGTTGGATTGAAGCAATGCAAGAAGAAATGCAACAGTTTCAAAACCAACAAGTTTGGATCTTGGTACCACTACACGATGGCAAATATGCTATTGGAACTAAATGGATTCTGAAGAACAAAAGAGATGCAAGGGGTGTGGTTATTAAAAAAAAAGCAAGATTAGTAGCTCAAGGTTACAGGCAAGAGGAAGGGATTGATTATGATGAAGTGTTTGCACCCATTGCTAGAGTTGAGGCTATTCGAATTTTCTTGGCCTATGCATCTTACATGGGCTTCATGGTGTATCAGATGGATGTTAAAGGTGCTTTTCTGTATGGTGAGATAGAAGAGGAGGTTTATGTCACTCAACCCAAAGGATTTGAAGACCCGGATCATCCTAATCATGTTTACAAGGTGGTTAAAGCTCTCTATGGACTTCATCGGGCACCAAGAGCATGGTATGCTAGGCTTTAATCATTTCTGCTGAAGCATGGCTATAGAAGAGGTGCCATTGATAAGACTCTTTTTCTGAAGAAGAACTCAACAGACATCATCCTTGTGCAAGTATATGTGGATGACATCATTTTTGGATCCACTAAAGAAGCTTGGTGCAGGGAATTTGAGGAGCTGATGAAGGGAGAATTTCAGATGAGTGCTATGGGGAAGCTTACTTTCTTTTTGGGTCTCCAAGTTCAGCAGAAACAAGATGGGATATTTATCACTCAAGATAAATATGTGAGGGACATTTTGAAGAAATTTGGAATGGAAGGTGTCAGGACTGCCACAACACCTTATGAAGCTCCAAAAACAAAAACCAACAATGAACCAGATTTACCTGTGAATGTTCATTTATACAGGTCTATGATTGGTTCATTGATGTATCTAACAGCTTCAAGGCCTGATATTACGTTTGTTGTGAGTGTTTGCTCTCGACATCAAGTTACTCCACTTGCTTCCCATCTCAATGCAGTCAAGAAGATCTTTAAGTACCTCAAAGGTCAACCTCATTTAGGCCTGTGGTACCCAAACAAGTCTCCTTTTAAATTGGAAGCATATAGTGATAGTGATTATCTGGTGCAAATCGGATAGGAGATCCACCGGAGGCTTTCAATTCCTTGGAAAGAGATTGATTTCTTGGCGGTAAGAAACAAACCATTGTGGCTACCTCAACTACTGAAGCAGAGTATGTTCTTTGCTACAAATTGTCTTTGGACAGGTCCTTTGGATTCAAAATCAATTGCTAGATTATGGGTATAACTTCATGAACACAACACTTTTTATTGATAATCAAAGTACCATATGCATTGTCAAAAATCCAGATTTTCACAGTAGAACCAAACATATTGAAATCAGGCACCACTTTATAAGAGATGCATATGAAAAACATTTGATAAAAGTGGCTAAAATTCATACAAGATGACAATGTGGCGAGATCTGTTAACAAAAGCTTTTGATGGACCAAGGTTTCAACACCTAGTGGTCAATATTGGAATGCTTAACCCTTAACGCAAAGTTTAAGGGAGGCATAGGCCTCAGGGGAGGCATATGCCTCAGGGGAGGATATTGTAGTAAACTTTGTATATATTTGTATATAATTTTGGTTGCTAACACTAACGTGCTAATGTTCATTGTGTTTGTCTATTTTTGCTTGGTTTGTGTGTTTCTCTGAGTTTGTTCTCACTGTATGCCTGCTCAGTTCAAGTTCATCAAGTGTGGTCCTTTGGTAAATGTTCAAGTAAGCTTAAAGCTTGTTTCCTCCTGAAAGCTAAGTATCTTGAAGTGAGCAATTTGTTTCTACTGAAGACAAGTTCTGAAGTTAAAATTGTTCATTCATTCATTCAAGTTACAGCTTACAACTTACAATCAACTTCAATGCAACTACAAGAAAAGTACTATACATGATCTACTAATCCTATTCTAGTTCATAGAGAATAGTCCAACGATCGTTGGATATGCATGACCACGCATATCTACTAATCGAAATGCTGGATATGCGTTTGTGAAGTCTTGCATAACCACCCATTCCCTATCTCGATGGTGGATAAGCACGCCGAACGATGAAGATGCTAAGGATTAAAATGGGAAGGATGGATTGATGAAAACGATGATGATGAAGATGACCACGCGTGTCCTTTGTGCTTCATCTACTTGGTTTCACCAAAAAGCAATCCATCCACCTTCCTTATGCTCTTCCCTATCACGATGTGTGAAGATGCACCAAAGCATGGCGCAGTAGAGCAAGCACCACCTCCTTTCTGCACGAGGCATTTGTTGAGATTGAGGTGTGGAGGTTGGGAGTAAGAAGTTATCTCAGTAGTAGGTTCCTCTGAGTCATCAGAAGACTCACTTGGATCCACTACACTATCATCTTTAGAAGAAGGGAGAAATGGGGATGTCAAAGGGCGAGGGTCAGGTGGACATGACCAAAACTGGAGGAAATCACTGGATGATGATGATGATGGAGAAGAGGTTAGATTTACAACCTCTGGTGTAGTATTCATGGTTAATTTTGGTTTATTAGGTTTGTGATGATACTAGGGTTTGTGATGGTAATTTGGGGTAAAATATGTGAGAGAAGTACACATTGGGATGATTATATAGCCGGATGCAAGGGTTAATGTAAATTAATGCGAGTTAGTTGGCACAGGAACTCTAGAATCCTTCCGAAGATATCCTTATCTTGGGTGGTTTCTGCTGAAGTTTATAACTTCAGCAGATTGTCTAGGCATTTCTGCTGAAGTGTTACACTATCCTTGGTCAAAGTTGAATACACGTAAGCTACGGTCAACCAAAAGTTCTAATTCTTTTGAATATAGCTTGGACAACAACTACCAATCCACCATTCGCATTTCTTTACTTCAAACTAAACCCTTCCCTCTTCTCCTACGTCCAAAAACACTTCAGTTCGAAAATCATAACCCTAAAAATCACATATCTCTCATGGCTCTTCAATTCAAGAAAGATCACAATAAAGTTGCATTTCTGGGTAAATCAAAGGGCGACGAATTGTATGAACCAATGGTGGAGTTCCTGAAGCGGTCTAAGATTCACTATGCCCCAACACATTCCCTAATGCAATTTATGAATCGTTGGTTAAACAATTTTGGGAATCTGCTGAAAAACGCAGTGAAATAGAGATTGTTGCTTTGATTGATGAAACAGAGCACGTGGTGATGGAGGACCTGATAAGGAGAAAGCTTAGTTTGGATGATGCTAATGGGGTTTATCACTCAAATGCAGAGGAGATTCTCTCTGCGCTGAGAGCCATCGGGTATCAAGGTACAAGAACGGACATATGGTTCAAAAAGCATTTTTGCCCTATGTGGAGATTTTTAGTTCACACTCTGCTTCAGTGCATTAGCAACAAATTTGGAGCGTGGGATCAATTCTCTACGCAATTGGCTTGTGGTATTGTGTGTCTATCTCAAGGGATAACTTATAGTTTTTCTAAATTTATTTTTGATAATATGGTTGAAAATATAAATAGGAAACAACATAAGTTTTTAATGTACCCTAGATTCTTGCAAATCATCATAGACACCTCTACCCAAGTCCAAGCCTTTTATCCCATAGGAGCTCTTTCAGCTAAACTATTTGCCTCTATGAGAACTCACTTTGAGGGGGCACATCATCCGTTGACAGAGCTATGCGCCTCAAGGCAATGAGGTCTGCGATGAGGAGAATATTGCTAATATCCCACCCTCTTCAAATGTTGCCGATGGTAATCCATCAATTAACATTGATGAGGGACCCTCATCAACTGCTGAAGCATCTCACGTTGCTCCAGACCAGCCTCCACCAACACCAACACTTGCACACTGTCCTAGTCCACCACCAACACAAGATCCTCTTGATGAGTTTGAGTCTGACCTGAACAGGATGACCACACCCAGTCCTCAAAGGGAACCTTTTAATGAAGTACCTCCTCATTTTGAGCATGACCATGTTTCCACTGAAAGGTCCAATGAAACTCCCATTCCCACAGAGCAATCTGCTGGTGGAGCTGAGGACCCTATTACTCTTACATCTGTCTATGCTCTTGTTAACAGGTATGCAGCTGAGGTGACTAATCTCAAAAAGGAGCTTGCAGAGACCAAGTCTACTCTTGGAGATAAGATTGAGGAACTGCATAATAAAGTTAAGGACCTAAAGGATCGACTTGAAAAGAGTAGCAAAAGGAAGTTAGTCATTTCTTCTGATGAGGAGGAAGAGGACTCTCGGCTTGCTTCTCTAAACATCTTAGCTGATGTGGCTCAGGAGATAGTTGTTCCTTCTTCAGTTGATGTTGAATCATCAAAAGATAAGGCACCAATTCAGTTCACTAGGAAGAGGAGACGATCTTATTTGAATAAGGGATCTGCTGAAGTCTCCAAGAAACCAAGTGTTGACAATACTACATCTGCTGAGGTTCAAATGGAGGACATTGCATCTGAACCTTATCATCCGCACCTGTTCAAGAACCATCATGTCCCACCCCTTCAGCAGATGATCAAGTAGTGTGTCTTGTTGAAAGACATTTTGATTTGGATCCTGCAGCTGATGTCCTTTCCACACCTGTTGAAGATCTCTCTCAAAATGTTTCTTCCGGTTCAAATTGGTGATACTCCTCCTGCTGATGTTGTTCATGAGTCTACTAACAAAGAGAAAGGTGTAATGATTGAAGATGAGCTTGGTCCAAATCTGGTATCTGAACAAGAAAGGCAGGGACAAGAAAGCAGGTTTGCTGAGTTTGCATATCAGAAGAAAAGTGAAGAAATGGCTAAACAAATTGCAGATCAATCTACTTCTGTTTTGCCTCCTGAGAGACGAAGAGAATTGGATGTTTTAGCTACTCGGATGCCTGCTGCACAATGGGATGCTCTTACTCAGCAAACCACTTCAAATACTTCACTTGCTCAAAGTATCTTAGGTTCGGACTTTGATAGTGAAAATTTTGTGGCTCAAATGGTGGCGCTTGGAGAACAAAAGAAGCAAGAAGCAGCTGCGAAAAGGAAAGCCCTTAGTGCTGAAAAGAATAAGGCAAAGAGAGAGAGAGACCTCTTACTGAAGCTCAGAAGAAAACAGAGATGAGGATTGCGGTGAGAAATCAGAGTTCTTCTCTGCTTAACCGTGGTTTGATAATGAAGCAAGTCTTGGCTTTACCTGATGCAAAATTGTTTCACATGTACAATATGATTATGAAGACTTCTTCCTCTGCTTCAACACCATCTTCCAGCTTGAAAAGAATTGCTGGGAATGAAGTTGCACCAAAGGCCAAAAGACCTAAGTTTGTTGAGATAGTGGATAATTTTGATGATATTCCACCAAAGACGATCTCTCAAATGGTTTCTTCTGAAGCAACTTCTGAAACCACTCCTTCATCTGACAAAGTCCCTTCTGCTGAACCATCTACCTGTTTCCCCGATGCACTAGTTATGCCCTTATCTAACCCAAATGTGGCATCTGGCGATGCAAAAGAAGGTACTTTGGTTAGGGAAGATGACGTGTTACTTCGGCGAACCTTCTGGTGTATCTGCTGAAGGTTCTACAGAAATCACTAGCTCAACTGAAAAGGTCTCATCTGCTGAACCGACCACCATTTCCTCTGAAGCACCTAATGTAATAGCTTCTGCTCCATCTGTGGAATCTCTGTCGATACAGAAGGAGGTGTTTCGATTAAAGAAGCTAAAATCAAAACTGTCAAAGCTAAAAAGGCAAGCAAGGTGCTTGAAAGAATGCATGCCCTTCGTGATGATATCTCATCTAAATCCACATCTACTTCTTCAAGTCCTACTACAGATGTTAATGAAGAAACTAAAGATTTTCCATCTTCCGAAATCTATTTACCTGGTAGAAGGATGAAGAGGATGGCCAAGAGAAAACACACATCTCTGAGAAGATCTGTGAGAAAAGCGAGGACTCATGCATCGAAGAATAAGCCATCACCCAAACATGTTCCTTTGGACCTAAAAGCTGATGACTCAACCTTTATTAAAGAAGGGTCTGCTACTGATTTTCCTGAGGGATATCAAAATGTGTTGGTCAAGTGGTCTCTGATAAATGATGAGATGAATGTCATTCATCGATTGGACAAAACTTCAATGGAGTTTACCTTTTTGAAGGAAATACTCCATTTGGTAGACAGGGCAGATATACATACTCTGTACACTCTCGTCACCAACCATTACTACAATACTGCACCACAAGGTTCTGGGATGTGCTTATTGGGAGATCTTCATGTCCCGTTAACTCTCAATCTCCCAATGGTAAAGGGCATTTCATTTGGAAGAACTCACATCTATGGCGGGTTGAGTCCTGGAGATTTTATCCCCTACCTCGTGTGCATGTAGTTGAGACAAAGGGTGGAATCACAGTCTGCATGTTTGCTGAAAGAACTTATCCATTGTCCAAGAAACTTATGGAAAGGATGCTTTGTCAGAAGTTGGAAATTCCTCCAGACCCAGTGGGAAATGAAAGACAAGACGCTGAACGACTGGTTGGATTGATCAAGGCTCAACTTCTACAAGCTCAAGCTGCATCTTCATCATGAACGCGGTAATCTACATTGTCTTTTGTTTTATGTACAGTCTTTTGTGATGTTTATATTCTTTGTTTTGTTTGATAGTTATCACTTAAAAAAAAAGAAACTCTTTCTCTTGCAGGTTTGTTGTATATAGTTGATGGTTTTTTTAACTCACCAGATATACCTTGTGTATATCAAAGAGTTGGCTAGTCCAAAGGGTACAGCTTTGGTAAAGACACATCAAATCTGTTGATAGCTGTAATGATTTGCTCAAAATCATAGGGTCTGCAACCACCCATGCTTAATTGCTGAGAGTTGTATGGTCATCAATTCACCATGGTATATTCCTTTTTGGAATCCAAGAATTGGCTAGCCCACAAGTATATGGCTTGTGGTAAAGGTAACTGAATCCATATTTGGTTATCAATTCACCAATTCTAAGAATTGACTAGTCCTGAGCAAACGGCTACAGGTAAAGACACATCAAATCCGTTTATATAGTTGTTGATTTGCTAATAAATCAGATGGTTATCAATGTACCATAGTTTTTGAACTTAAACATTTGGCTACTCCAGTAGTGATGGCTATTGGTAAAGAGACATCAAATCCATTATTTTCAATGATTCACCTCTCACAGAGTTAACACACCTGGATGTGATGAGAATAGTATGCAACTAATGAGCTTTGATGTACACTATGTCATTTGTTGCTGCAAAGACCTGGCGTTTCAAAGTTTGGTCATCATAAAGATGAGATTATTATTGGTTCTTTGCTACTGATGTTTGAGAACAATCCTCTAGTACTGCAGTCTCTAAGATCTATCAAGGTTAGGAAACTGGAACTTAACCAAGTCAAATTCCAGTTTAGGGGAGGGTTGTTGGGAATTATGCGAAGTAGGATTTCTACCGTCAATTCTGCCGAAGGATTCTGCTGAAGTAGAAGCAGAATCTGCTGAAGAAGAGATTCTGATGAAGTATAAAAGCCGTGCCGTGTTTCTGCTGAAGGGTGGAAGCTGACTAGGATCTGCATGCGCTTTATTAATTACATGCTAACCCATCATTATTCTTGAACCGCCGAGGTTAGCATGGGTATCATTGTACTGCTCAATATTGTTTAATGTTTACTCATAACATGTATGGGTTGAAACAAATGTTTAAATGCATGCTTGCATGCTTAGTCGTTTCTCGAGAAATAGTTTAGGGTTCCTTATCTATAAAAGGAACTTGATAGTATGTAATAGTAAGTAGTTTTTAAGAAACATAGAGTTTCAGTTAATAAAAGATCCATAGAGGATCTAAGTGTTCTTAGTTATTATAGCTTGTATTTACATTCCGCTAAAGAATACGAGTTGTAGAGATTTTCTATTAGTTTGCTTATGATTACATAGGCAACACTAACGATTTACGAGTGCTCAAGATCTGTCAAGGTCTTTGTGTTTTCAACAGCAAAAAAAGTTAATTTTTTTCATAGCGTAATATAAATCCTTAGTCGAATTATAAACTTTTGGAAGCACCAAAAATTCTACCCAAAAAGTGTCATCATAATCGCCCTAAAGCCATCTTCATTCTTCCCTTTAATCTATATAAGAGAAACTCATATATCA